>NW_027019299.1:1920829-2428223 GCF_013076305.1 Rhopilema esculentum
AGTCATGGTATGACCGATTTTTGGATTAGAACTAACAAGGAAATATTCACAGAAAATAGAATTCCGGTTTAAGGAATTCTAAGAAATTTTGAAAAATTTCAGCCTCGCTTTAAGGAAATTTAAATTTGAATAGTGGAAGCACTGCTTCGAATCCATGTTAATTTCATTGATCTCTTGGGGTTTATGGATTATTTACATTTTTTTATGATTTTCACTGTTCTTTATGTTTTTGGTGTGTCGGCCCCTTAGTGGAGGGGAATGTGCACGTTTCTTGTCAAATCCCTGCCCAGAACTTAAAGTTGCTTTGTAACTTGAGCTAATCAAGTTATATATAAGGTTTGGGTTTTATTAACAAGGATGAAAAATGTTTTGAGCCAATCAGACTGTTTGTTTACAATTTCAACCAGCCAATGGTATAGCGTCAAAGACAATAGAAATCGCATCGAATCAGCCGCAACAGTAACGCTCGCACCTCCTATCCAAAGCTGTGGGGAAAAACCGGCGCCACAAAAAGTTAACGCTGAACGCGAAAATTGTCATTATTGAAGTTCTTCATACAATTATGCATAGCAAAGGAGTATATATAAAACTTTGTCGTCCCCATTTTTAAAATTCGGTCGTTAACCAGAGATAAGCGACGAAACGTTTAGCCCATTATTGCCCTGATTGGATCTGCTTACATTGGTTATGGTTGGTTGTACTCCAAGAAAACGGCATCAAAACATTTTTCATCCTTGTTTGGTTTTATATGGGTTAGGTGGAGCGACCTGTGTTGATGCACCAACGGAAAACGGACTGCTATTATAAAGGAATGTAGCCCCAAAACGTGATTAAGGAAGTTGCAGTTCCTATTGGTTGGATGAGTGGGATATTTAATTTTAATTCAAAGACTTCCTTTGTTAAAATATTCCCTCCCCCTGAACGAACCTCTGCTTTGGCAAACCCCTTCGCCATATGCGCATGCGTACTTTACGGATGGCACCTAACAAGAATCAAACGCCTTCTGGGAAGACTCCGATAGCTGCCTTAAATACGAATAGCATAAACCATTGGCAACTTTCAGCATTAAACAGAGGCCGTATGTACGTACCAGTGCTGCAAGCATAGCCCTAAAAAACATGAAGTGCGGATAGAGAGTTAATGTTTGAATCATTTAAAATGACAAAAGAACATTTCTATATATTCAGTATCCTTTAATTTGATGTAGTCGTCGGTGCTTAGTCGATTTGTACACTGTGCTTGTTGCGAACTTTGGTATGTCTAGTGTGAAAATTACAGTTTAGAACCTTCAGTTAAAGTTCGTTGGTATAAACGGGGGAGTTAAGAACTTTCTATAAAGTATTATAGTAAAGTAGTTAAGTACATTTGCCAGCGCTTCATGATTTGGTTTTGGTTTCTTACATACGGGTAACTTATAATAGTACAGTTATCTGTTATTAAATATTCTAAGATCGACATACGGCTGACCGTAATAAACGAGGATTTTTCTTCATTTATTCAGGATAGTAATCGCATTACTTTGCCGTTTTTAGATCACTTCAGGAACTCAGAATGTCTGCACTGCACGAGCCTTGTTTGACTATAGAGCAGGTGTGTACATACATTACTTTACAATTAAATTTTGCTTTTTCTTTGAACCATTCTTCCTTTCCACTCGCCCATCACGAATTTCCATGCCAAATCATTTCTTAGTACAATTCTGAGGAACAGAGCTAATAAAGATGCCGTTGGATGATTTTTGATAAACTACATTCTTTTTTTATAAGAACAATTTTATAAGAACACGAGCCTCAAAAGTTAAGAACAAATTAAATACAAGCTGAGGCTGAGCTTCTGCAAAATGCAATTTTGAACAAAGTTTTTTCTCAAAATCGAGGATTTTTAGCGATGTGTGGGTGCATTTTCGGTGAATATTCAAATTTGTCAGCAAATTAAGGCTGTCTCACTCACTTTGTTGGCAAATGAGGCCTGAACACCTCCCTAGAGCGAAAAAGCTAGCACTCGCACTACTTACACCCTCTTAATTTAAGAACAAATAAAAAACAATCCAGCCTCAAATTTTCGAAAAAATTTAGAAAAGTCACCCTGAATTTAAATTTACTGGTTCTTATAAAAAAATGAGTGTAGGTATCAAATCTAATTCGCTAGAAACAAACGGAAAGCAACAAACCTTACTAATTCAAGAAGTCTCCAAGATTTAAACACAATCTACTGTTTTGTCTTTTTTTCCTCGACATCCTTTCAGGTTGTACGCAAATTTTAACGAATAGTCGCTCATACTTTACTGCAGATTCCAGAGAGTGTCCACTTTTCTTCATTATTACAGTGCCGAGAACAATGATAACAAAAACTTCAAACAATGAACAGTTAACTATATTCAAGAATTGTTTTTCTATTGTCAAAGCCTTGTGTACGTAGTCTCAAGGCAAGGGAGACCTCAATACAATGTGACGTTGTAAGAGATTTTTTTCTTTCATTAACAGAGGGTCAGGATGAAATAAGTTTTGATCCTGGCGATATCATCGAAGGGATTGAGAAAGTTGACGAAGGTTGGTGGAGGGGAACGGCTCCAAGCGGAGCTTATGGACTCTTTCCTGCTAATTACGTCGAAATCATTGACAACGAAGAGGTTAGAGAACTTCATTGCCTCAAATGATTGCTTGCAGTTATGCATTAGATTTTCATAAACTGCTTACCTAGTAGAGTTGATATTAAGAAATGTAATGTTAAGTATTGATATATGCCTTGTTCCATTTCATCCCAATTTCCAATCCAGCTATTGCCTCGGAATGTGGATATTCCCAGTGGTCGAACTGCGAGGGGGGTAACCTATAACAGTACGTAGGAATTATATCGGCCAAAAGTTTTCGGAATGTCCTGATGATAGCATCAACGCTGTTTTTGTAAATGGACATTTTATGGTTTAAGTAGCACCCACCTGGTGCAGTTCTTTTGTAAATACCCAATTGGAAGTGATGGGGCAATATCGAAGCCTCATCTGCATGAGAAAGTTTTGCATGAAATTCAACCATTTCTTTTAAAATGCTTTAAATAATGGTATATTTAAAAGCGCAAGAATTTTTTTGAAATGTACGTTTCCGTGTAGACGTAGAACTTGTTTCATTAAGGTTAAAGCGCAGATTTTCAAGCCATGTCCATAAAGACGTTGCCTAAATCATAGAATTGTGTCGAAACGGAGAAGCAATTGCCAAACTAAAAAAAAAATTGGCCAGGAATTTGAGTCTAGCCATGTCAGATGTAAAGTTTTTCTTTATAGCCAACCACCAAAAGGCCTGTACATTTTACCCTTGATATAATTTTATTACCAAAAGACTCTATTCCCTTAGAATATCTTGAAGGGCAATTTAAATTTGCTGAAAATTTTGCAAAAGTTTGCAAAAATCTAAAAAATTTTATTTGCTAAAAAAATTTGCTGACACAAATTGGAATGCTGCTGAATGGCGAGAGGGTGTATCACAGAATACGAAATCCAAGGGACAGCTCTTCAGAATTGTGCAGTTCTACTGCCGCAAGCCAATTTATATTTTCATAGAAGCGCATTTGTTGTCGTAGATGGTTCGTTACATAAAATAATCGATGTTAAAATCCAAATGAGACAATCTGTACAAGTAGATGCTTCTTGATCTCCCCGAGCCATCGCACTGTGTCCCAATTAACAAAGTTCCAAAGCTGCCATTGTTTTCTATATATCTGGTTTCATACACCGTGTTTATATTATCTCTTATATCTATTTCAGAAGCAGCCTACAGTAACACCAACTATTCAGGCTCCAGCTTCTCAGGCCGAGGAACAGACTCCAGCTTCTCAGGCCGAGGAACAGGCTCCAGCTTCTCAGGCCGAGGAACCGGCTCCAGCAAGTCAAGGCCTTTCTGCCAAAGCACTTTACGATTACCAAGCAGGTTTGTAGCATTCTGTTTTATAGAAAAATTGCTTTTCTAAAGTTTAGTTCCTTTCTCGTGTACAGTTATATTCGGAAATTTCCAAGCACAGGAAAAATAATATTTTTTCTTAGGGCCTGTTTATATTTAAAAAATCATCCCACCTTCCAGCCTGTGAGCTGAGAGGTGAGTTCCCACTCTTCTATAGAATCCTTTGTGTTTTTCGTCTTGCATTTATATGGAAAACAACCCAGTCCGGTTAAGTGAGACCCCTCTGCATGAAAGGTGGGATTTCACTGAGGTGGGATGAATTTTTCCATATAAACGCTGGAAGGTGGGATGGAGCTGGAAGATTGGATGAAATGTTCATATCAACGCGATCAAATTTTGTCCCACTTGTCAGTACACAGGCTGAAAGGTGGGATGATTCTCTGCATATACAGCTGGAAGGTGGTTTAGAGTCTGCATGTAAACATTCGATGATTTTATCCCATCTGCCAGATTATGGGTTGAGAGTTGGGATTAATTTGCTCATATAAACAGACCAATAGATTTTTTCTTTTCATCAATGCCTAACAAAAGTACCATCTGGATAACTTACACTCCTCTTAAACGAATATTAAAAACAATCAAATAAGTAAATGTAGTAATAAAAAAAAGGGACAGACAGACAGACAGACAGACAGACAGACAGACAGACAGACAGACAGACAGACAGACAGACAGACAGACAGACAGACAGACAGACAGACAGACAGAGACAGACAGACAGACAGACAGACAGACAGACAGACAGACAGACAGACAGACAGACAGACAGACAGACAGACAGACAGACAGACAGACAGACAGACAGACAGACAGAAAGAAAGAAAGAAAGAAAGAAAGAAAGAAAGAAAGAAAGAAAGAAAGAAAGAAAAAGCCGCTCGGAAAGTCGCTCAAGTATCTTTAATCCTTGAATCCTTTTTTCCTGATTCGGTTTTGGCTCCCAGAATTCTACCTGCATACCTATTATTAGGGGTGTTCTGATTGTGATTAAAGGGTTCTAGACGTGGGATCATAAATTCCATAGATGCACTCTTTTGTCATTTAACGAAAAATAGCCAAGTCTTGTATTTTTTCATTGTTTTCGATAAGAAATTTTTTATTGTCTTTCTGCTGTCTATTTTTCCTTAAATAATTATCAAAGCTCTGTTCTGAATTGATTTGAATTTTAATAATAGCTTTAATCAAGCTTCATTTGCAAGATTAGAAATTGTAGTTTTGAATGCCACAAAAATAGTAATGCCTTCATTCTTTTTCCACCGCATAGCTCTGCATGGGCGCCATCGGCATTACATTTTAAGCATTTTTTATCGTTCATTTATGCTGGTTTGGTAGATCTACGTGCTACATTACAACCTCAACCATTTCGAATTTACTGTTGTCCATATTAAAAGGTTCATTTGGTCCCCCATTAGTAAAAGCAAGATAAGTCAATTATCCTTGTTCCTATTGCTAAAAATCTGAAGGCACGAGCTTAACAGGTTCTTTTAAAAAGTAAACTGCCTTGATAAGCAAGTAAAGACTTGATAAATGTTCTCTGCTGTACGGGTACGGCTATCTGTAGGAAACAGCCATTCAAACGTCTTAAAATGTTAGTACCATACTGCTTATTGGCGAGAGTTTCATGTGTATAAGTCATGATGTCATATTTGCTCCTATTTCAAGAACACAGGAAGCTGCTTTGTAGCTCTTTGCTCTTGTTTGCAAAAGATGCACATTTTTAATCCCAGTCTTTTGGAAGTTTATTCATTGCAGGGCCCACACCACCGGGGGGCCCACGCCACCGGGGGGCCCACGCCACCGGGGGGCCCACGCCACCGGGGGGCCAGGGTGGCCATGGCCTCCACCCTTCTTCTTTGCGACCTATTTTTAAAGCTGCTGTAAGGGTAAAGAAGCTTTCGCTCCCTACTTTTGCTAGTCTTGCCCCCGAACTTTCCACTTTGTGGCGTGGGCCCTGCATTGCATTAGATTGATTAAAAGATTTAGGAATTGATTTCAAAACATATACAGGGCTGAAGTAAAACATGACCTGGTATATACAAGCTCTGGATTTTATGACCTCGAATAAAGATTATTTTTTGCAGCCTTTTTAAAAGTGCTCTCAAGCAGGCTGTCAAATCATGGCGAGCTCGTGAAGCACTCTGAGTCTTTCCCCTTCTTGGTTGGGTGTCTCTGCTAGGTTTTTAAAAAAATATCGTATCGAAAACAGCTACTTTAAAAAAGCGTCGACTTTGATCATTTTATCAGCAATGCGTTTTCTGGCCATCCAAATTAAAAAAGGAATGAATTTTTTTTTCTAGAGGCAGCTCTGAAACCCAACTGATTTTCTTCCAATTCGTGAAGGGTACCGTGAATTTCGGTTATATCTTATCCAGTTTATTTTGACCCCTAACCAAAATTTTAAGTCACATGCCTTGCTTTAGTTTTCGTTTCAGTCAGTTTTGTCTATTTTTGTCTAAAGCAATAGCAAAAAAATAGGACTTAGGCAGAAAGTTTGTGGGACATCATTGAAGATGCATTAGTTTGACATTCGTATATCTTTGCGTTTAATTTGTTTACCTACAAAGGCTTGCTACCTTTTGCTTGCCTTTTAACTGTGATTGCGAAGCGACGAAGGAGCTAAGCGCGTATATTCTGGATCTAGTAATTTTATATTCCGCTGACAGCGCATATATTCAGTACCTAACCGCTGACATTAGGACCAGCAATGTCAGATAAAGCATCGTCAACTTAGGAAACACGTGATGGTCCCAAACATACAAAATCGAAGTGATGCAACCACAAAACTGTCTTAAAAATCGGTTGTTTATTAACATAAAACATATATCTTTATGAATCCTCCTAAACTTCATTGCTTTGGAACTAGTGAAACAAAATTTTAAAGCCGAGAGATCTGATCAATGTAGCAACTTGCTGTCTCTGGTTTAAAGGATCAATTCTTACTGCTTTACTGATCTCTTTTTCCGTGTAGCGTTTGCACAGAACGCTAAAGAGAGATCAACATCAATTACAAAGAACTACGCACATTATAGCAAAATGTTAATTCACGAATTTTTATAAGAAGCTTGTCCCGTGGTTGCTTTCAGTTTTGTTGATTTAAGAGTTGCAGTTTCTAAATGTTTCTCAAATACCAATTGCTAGCGAGCTAGTTTTGAAAAAAAGGAACAGGTAACATAAGATGGCATGAAATTTATATCATCTATTTAGTAGGAAGGAATTCTTCCTCCCTTTATCTATGTCAGTTTTACAGCAAATAGATGTCATATTGTTGAGGTAAATTTGATAGCAAAGAGTTCTTCCTCTTTTTAATCTTCAAAGATGGATTTCCGAGCAGTTTTAAAGGTTGAGGCTGATCAGTACTATGGCTTCTTGATATTTGTTGTCATCTTAAGGCTCCGTTTCTTAAAGACAGTTTCTTAATAAACATTTGCGCGTATGCCTATGCCTTAGTTTCTACGTCTCGTGTTTTTATGAGAGTTGAACAGGCAAAGGCACTTGAATTCTGCAGTTTTTCTAGCCATCCACTCAAATTTCCCCTGTTAAACTGCTTGCAATTAGCAGAAAGCTGTGAGTGAGAAGCATCACTAATAAAAGCAAGCAACGAAACTCTGCTGGTTTTTGGGTTATTTCACTGATCAACGTGTCTTTAAATTAACAGAATGCGATGCCTTTAGAAGCCTCTTGTTGTATGTTTCTGTTGTGAAGTTAAACTGCCAGTCCCTTCATCTTGATTTCAAGAAAATGCTTTGAACTGTTCTTGTTTTAGAATCACTCTGTTTGTACTGAAGTATAATGCCAGAAAAATTGTTTGGCAGCAAAATTTGAAAATATGTATTATATATAAGCATCGACATTGAAAGAGGATTGAAAACCTTCCAATCATAGAGTTTAAATAACATAACCAAGTATTTAAGGACTTGTAAGAAATGTATGGCCTGATGTAGCATTGCAAGTTTTGTACAACATAGGTTATGTTCTTACTTGGAAGATATTTCGTCTAACTATTCCTCGTTGCTTGTAGCCTTGTTTATTAAGTTCTAATGTGATTTTGTAATTAAGAGCTATTTTCTCTCGTTAACAGAGGGTGAGGATGAAGTAAGCTTTGATCCTGGTGATATCATCGAAGAGATTGAGAAGGTTGACGATGGTTGGTGGAAAGGACGGGCTCCAAGTGGAGCTTATGGACTGTTCCCTGCTAATTACGTCGAGTTGCTTGATTCACAAGAGGCAACGGTACGTACAATATAAACAGATTATGCATTTTCACATTCACTTTTCATCAACGTGCAATACCGAGGCTAAATCTATCAACGGCTTTGGTATTTTTTAAAGGTTCACTAGATTATATTTTAGTGCCTTAAGTTAGAAACTGAATTTAACTGGTTTTATGATGCAGTTACGTCGAAACTTCGTCACTTTTTAGGGCACAACCGAAAGCCAACCCGAAGAGGCTCAAATGACAAGTCAGCCACAAGGGATTTCCGCCCGAGCCCTTTACGATTACCAAGCAGGTATAAAATAGAACTATTCGCTTCTATGTAACCAGTTTGCTTGTTTGCCCCCATCCTCGCGTAATTTCTGTTTTATTATCAAGTACCATCAACTCAATTTTATTCAAATTTGTGACTGAAATTTTGACAATTATGAAAATGGCTGTTATTTTGGCCGTGCTCAATGGCATCTTTTACCGCGCTCTTATAACGTTATTTGACTTGCAATCCATTCGGAATATTACCCGTGGTAGTTGGTACCTAATCCCTCCTCACCGCACAAGTACTGCTTTTCCCTCTGTAGTTGATCTTGGAAACCCTATATTAATTCCTTATACTTCTCGCTTTCCTTTATGATTAGTTACCCCTTCTGAAAATAAACAGAATAGCAAGCAAGAATAAATGGTCATCTTTATGTTTCAACATATATCATTCCAACCAGCTTTACCCTTATGAAAATAGCTCTTAATTCAACTTTCTTTTCCATATTATTGATAAAAACTTTCCCCCACGCTGATCATACCAAATGCATACAAATCTTAAAGCATTTTTCATTTTATGCCTCTTTTCGTAAGATCCTATACCCTTCTGTGTTTTTATGTGATGCTTAGTACCAGTCCTCTCACAGTGCTCTAAAAATAACTTCTTTTAGCTGACGAAACTGAAATTTCATTTGATCCTGATGACGTCATCACGGAGATTGATCAATGTGACGAAAACTGGTGGAGAGGACAAGCGCCTGATGGACGTTATGGGATGTTTCCTGCGAACTACGTTGAACTTATTTAGCATCAAACAAAGCGATTTTCCGCTTCATTAAATCAATCGGCACGATATCTAGCTTTTTAAGAAAATTTTATAGATATAAAACTAAGCTTGATTCTTATCAGGGTATAAATGTCACGCTGTACTTGAATGCAGCAAAGACCAATTTGCTGTTCTTTAGAGGAAGAGGTGCTTTCGTGAGAGCATGTCTTATGTTGCTGAGTTGAACTGAGTAAAACAGAAGTGCAGCTTTATAGGCCCCAGATTAAAGCCAAGTACATTTTATTTGCTTTAATTCTTAATGTTTTGTCTTTGCTTATATCTCCACCTTGTACTCCTCGCCAATTTTCAGTATCCACATTTGCACCCAATGTTAGCTTTTGATAATTATTTTTTGTCAAACAAACTTTTTGTAAAACGGTTCGTAAAGATTAACTCTCAGTAATATCGTCAGATGTTGCTTTGTGATGAACAGTTGACATTTGTTCTGCTTTTATTATCCCTTGTGGTCCCTGTGTTGACCGTTGTCGTCAGTGTTTTTGGTCTGCAGAAATGACACCGGCAAACGTGCAAACGACAAAAATAAGGCATCTAGCCTGTTAATTCTAACGATATGATTGATTTATGGTTCCCTTGCTTATAACTTATAGAATATAACACAACAATATCATTTGAATAAGCTAAATATCACTTAAACTTAATAAAGGAATGAACTTTGATGAACTAAAGAGCACGTTGTATCGAAGTCATAATCAGGTTTCTTTTTCTAATCGAGCATTTGTTTTGTGACCTGTTTTATGCTCACTGTATATTACGTAGACACAGTTGCCCATTAGTGAAAAGCTGTGCCCGAGATGAAAGGTTACTAATCTGAACACACCATTTCGTAAGTGCAAAAATACTCTAATATTCACAGGTGATTTTATTCCTGATTTATAAGTTAGAATGAGTTGGAGGGTTTCGCAAGGCTGACTTAGACATAGTAACTAAAGTTCTGCCTGTTAACGCAGAATTTCTAGGAAGCTACCCAGTGAAAAAGGACCTAATAAAACGTTAAACATCGATGACTATATAGTGAATAAGGTTGATTATCGGATATGAAGAAAAATAACACAAGCTAAATTTTGTATCAAAAGCCCTTCACCGCCACAGTGGCGGATTTAAGGAGGGCAACTAGGGGCAGTTGCCCCTCCCTCGACGATTTGGAGCAAGTATAGCACCCCTTTTTTTGGAAATTGTGCGCCCCTTTTGAAGAATGAGAATCAGGTGAAAAATTTCGTGAGACTAATAGGTTAATTTGCTTCAAGGATTACTTCAAAGTTATGTTGTTTATTCCGAAAATGGATCTGAAATTATTGTATACAGCGTACTCTCGTCATCAATTTTTGAAAATTTTTTAGCGCCTCAACTACCAACTGCCCCTCCTTCACGTTTGTTTTGGATCCGCCCGTGCCTGCCACAAATACCGACATTGATTCAAATATGGCTCAATGGCACCATAAAAGGCATGTTTACACGGGATAAAACAGGTTCCAAACAGAACCAGGCAAAAACTGACTCTAGTTCACGTCAGGTCCAGCAATCAGGGGTGTAGCTAGGGGTGTAACATCTACCCCCCAGTTCTGCATGAGTTTCTTCCTTCTTTTACACTTTATGAGTTTTTCGGTAATTCTTCAGTTGCTCCATAATATCCTCAGTTGATCGGTAGAAACGCCTATCAGTAGGTGAAATAGCAACTAGATTTTTCTTCATCTATGTCTCCGTCGGTAAATTTTACAATTGATGACCCTCCACTCCCTTAGTCTAGAAGGTCAAGATACACCACTGCCCGCATTGGCTAAACAGGAAGACATTTTCAGATCAAACATGCTCCATTGGAACCAGATTTGGTACGGTTCGAGCTTCTACATTTTGTACTATGAAACAACGAAGCCTGAATATTAATAAAGCAGCATAACAAGGTAAATGCAACTTGGCAAAATCGAGAGAATCTGCGGTAGAAGAAACGGTGTCCTTCGAGGATAAGTTTAGGGATCTTCATTGTTGATACTTGTCAACAATTGGCAGGGCTGGGGGTCTCAGGGGAGGGCTGTGCCCCCTTATAAATGCCAGAAATATACATTCTTTTCTTGTTGTTATTGTTTTTAGGAATTTTTGTTGCAAGGGCTCTATTGCTAATTTCAAAGCAACATACCCCTGACTATTACCTCCCAGCTATTATAACTGTACAATGTTACTTGGTTTTTCAAGCTAGTTTTTCTGGAATTTCAAATTGCGGAAAGAATTAGCCATTACCCTGGCAACAGAAACTTGTTACTAAGCCCCTACCCTTTAATAAGCCCAATCCTAAAGTTTACCTGCCAGTTTTTCCAAAAGAAGATCGTAGTCAATGAAAAGTCAGATATTCAACGAAAAACGAAAAGCATTAATAGAGTATTTCGCCACATTTGTGTTTTTAAAATCAACTTGCGTGTTAAATTTTTCGCAAATTTTGCGTTAAAAAGTGCAAATGCTTTGAAAACGAGCTATTTTCATGGCCAGTATCAGATGATGTTTTTAAAATCCCCCACTCTCTCGTTTAAGACTTCTTGTTTTACTCTCAATTCAAAAACGACCCAAATAAATACGCCCCTAGGTGAATATTTCGAGGATTGATTGTGTTATTGAGTTTTTCACTTTATTTAGAATGGAAAATCAACTTCAGTCACAGCAAACCAGGCTAATTCAATAACGTACAAGTATACACAAAGTAAACGTTTCTAAATGTTTTTATGCATTATTAATATAAAATCACTTACGTAGACATGCATTACATATTCAGGTCGCCCCGTCCCTGATTTTAAATCTTTCTTTAGAAATTAGAATATCTACGGATTTTATTTTTTCGGGTAAACAATTTCAGGCTTGTGATCCGAGCAAGATCCCTGTGATTATCAAAACTGAATGTTATTTGGTTGAGCCTCTTGTTCTACAAGCAACTTTAACGAATTCTACTTTTGATATTGTTTTCGGAACGTTGTGCGTGATAGCCCCCTCCCCTTTCTTGTTCTCTTTTTAGTATTTCACCCCTGGATTAGAGGAAGTATTTGCATCGTTTCAGGATTGAGCTCATTTATAGTTTTGTATTTCTTAGAAAAAGAGGGTTATTGGGCTTTTTGTTATTTGCAAAGCAGTCCTTCGTAAGATAATTTGGTCATCGTAAAGAAAACAGAGAGTTCTTTGCTCTGATGAAGCCCCGTATGCCGGGACGAAATGTTAGCCATTACGATATATGTGTGTTTGTTGTTGTCAATTCTCATCGCGTTGCGGTGTTTCTTACTCACTATGTAGAGTTCGTTCCTGTTTTTGCGACCTCATGTACGCGAGCCGAAGAGAAAAATCATACTAAAGGGCAGTAGTTGAAGTTTGAGTACAACAATATCTGGTCGACGACCTTTTTTCCTTAAAAACAAATAAAACATTTCAGTCTTTCAATCACGTTTAGTTGTGTTCAGTGGCGGCTCTTGCTAATGGGCATCTGGGGCAATGCCCCCTCAAAAAGATTCAAAGGAAATGATATTCTTGATATTCATATTTAATTTTGAAGATAGTCTTACTGTGGTTAATTATATAAGTTTGTATCTCTTGTAGTGACACCAAATCACCAAGCGACTCCAGCTTCTCTAGTTTCTATAGCTTAAGATTCTATAGTTTGATGTCCAGTGAACAAATTCCTGTGTTCGCGGTCACTTGATTGTTATCGAACTATGTTCACCTTCTTTTCCGAAAAAATATATAGTTGCGGTAGGCTTTTTGAAAAATGTGCAGATAAATTTTTATCTGCTTAGTTGACAAGAGCACATGCCCCTTCGATGAAATAAAGAAAAGTCATTGGTGCAGAAATTGAAAAGAAAAGGGCCAAAGACTGATCCTTGATGTACAACTGGTAAAACAGTTTGGGAGCTGCTGTAGACATCATTGAATCGCACTGTCTGTGAACATTCTGTGAACCTCTCCTTGTACTGTAGATCTTTGAAATCATTTTGCGAATTCCCGTATAGAATATTACCTCCCTGATAGCTTACATAAAGGTGTCAATTTTTGCAAATGTTACCATGCTCGATAGAAAGGCCTGCTACGATTGTTGTTTTGTTCCTCTTCGCCACCCTGAACTACGTGCCTCGTATGGGTTTTCTGTTCGGCGAGATTGGTCCGGCAAATGGTATAGCGCTCATTCAAAGCTTCTCCGCCATTTTGAAAGTCAACATTTAGGAGAGCAGTTTCATGTCACTTCATTATCAAAATGAGTTTCTTTGGTAAAGTACTTGTTACAGTTGGAATCTTATCGTTAGTGCATGCTGGATACTCGGCCGTTCAGTTTAAAACGTATCTAAAGCTGAAAGAGGAAGATTTTGCGAGTTTGCCAACTGACATTTTAGTCCAAGTCATGCTCTCTCTGATTTTCGCAGTTTTTGGAATAGTTAGAGTTGCGGGAGAGCTAAGAGACATTCATGCAGCGGCAGAACTTGCTTCTAAATCCTGGGAAACATTCGGGAATCGATCATCCTTTTATAGTTTCAATCATCGAGGAAAAATCATGTTCTCTGACCTTCTTCAGGATTAAGAGGAAACATGCACTACTCGCAAAGAACAGATGGAATTCCGGTGGCGAACATAAACTTGCAACCAAAACAGAGCAAGGCAGAATGAGTTCATTCAACTTTAGTGTGAGTTTCAAAGATTTGAAAGCCATCTCGGAGAAAAATTAATAAATGCGTTGTTGATATTAACTGCCTTGGTAAGAAATAATAATGAAAGGCAATAATAAACACGTTCCTTTTAATTCTTATCCTTGTTTCAGACAGAATACTTTTGTAGAAAGCTATGTTGCTTGCATTAAAGTTGTTGGCATTGTGTCAGTGTTTATATATTGTCAAATAACATTGTATCAAGTAATATGATTTAAAGGAATTCAATCAATCAATCAAAATCTTTATTAACGTGTCAATAATATTTAGCTTACAGGCTAATTGGGGATACAGCAAAAAAGTATATAAAGTTAAACTTAAGTATAACATTTGAAATTACAGTCTAATTTTTAAAACATTAAAGTCCTATGTACAACTAAACTACAGTCTATTGTCTAAAAGAGTAAATTGTTGGCACCGCTTTGATGGCTCTCTTGGGGATCCACAAGAATGAATTCAGGCCACAGGCAGACCTCATTAATCTACACGAGCACGTCCCTTCTTTTTTTCTATTTCCTCTCGTTGAAAGAGACCATTCACAATTATTGGATCTTTCTATTTCTGAACATAACATATGCCTTTCTTTAAAATAAAGAAAGTTTTAGACAACTAAGTCTACCCACAACACACTCTAAGGTATTTGAGAAAGCAATAGAACTACAACTTTCTCTATTTTCTGAAGAACATTTTTTGAAATACTTAAAGTGCATATAGCAACTCTTTTAGAAAATAATTGGACTGGAAGGATAAACATTCTGGTGCAGCTCCTTACGTGTCAAAGCCTTTGATTGTCTCCAAAAAAACCTTTTTTTAGCAAAACTACTTGCCTATGATGTAGATAGAAATTCTCTTTTGCTTATACAAAGCTATCTATCTAATAGTAATGAAGGAGTCAAAGTGAAAGTTTGTTGCAGCTCCTGGGGTAGACTTGTACAAGAAGTGCCACAAGGATCAATACTTGGAACTCTGCTTTTCAGTATTTGCCTTAACTAGATTTTTCACTGCAAAAATACAGATAAACTATCGCAACTTGAAAAATTAACACTAATAAATGTCTTGATTGGTTTAAATCCAATGAAATGAATGTAAATCCCTCTAAATTTCAAGCTATCACCATTGGAAGGAAGAATAAAAGTTTGTAAGTGAGTTTGAAACTTACAAAGAATTTGCAGTTGGAATAGAGAAAATTTTATTTTGCTTGGTGTCCAGATCGAGAAAGATTTAAACTTGATGCTTTCTAAAAAGATTAGCAAGATTTATGGGCGACATAGAGAATATATGACTTAAATTATACCATGTCACTTCAATTGTATAGATTTTGTGTGGTAAAGTAAGACAGGACAAGATAGAGAAAATGAACTAGAGGCGATTATATGATCAACCTATTCAGACTTTTGGTCTTGCTCAAAAGAAACTACCATACATCATCCCAATCAGTCAGAATTTTAGCACTTTGTACCTAAAACAACAAGTTGCAACCTTCGACTTAAAAACCCTTTTGACATTCCAAAATTCAGAACTGGAATTCACTCCCAGAATCAATAAAGACAGCACAAAATGCTACACAATTCGATTTTCTCAAAACTTTGTTCCTCAAAAATAAACACGCATTTTCCTTTTGGCAGAAAGAAATCTGTCTTATGCATGCAATCCTTGAAATTGTTGTTAGTCATAATGGGTGTACGTTCACTATTGTAAAAACTAACATCAAATTATCTGTACAGTTACAATTAATGCCTTCACTAAGTAATTGTACAGGTAAACAGAATGATATCTCTTGGGAATGTAAGTGGCAAGCAAACATGCAAATACAAGATTAAACTGCCGAAACGGAACCTGAAATGCGATAAATTTTGCCTTGTCTGGGGGCCTGCAGCTTTCCCAGCCCCTAATGCTCCTACACCTATGGCGGTATACATTTCCGGAAATTTTAATAACCAAAAACTTTCATTAACACTGAATTCCGAGGGGGGGCATTTAATAAGGGGTCCAAAAGCTGCAAAACCGTAGAAAAATCAACCAAAGCCGCATTCTGCAATAAAATAAAGCGGAAAAATGCGGCCGCAATGGCAAGACGTGTTGTGACACAAAAAGCCAATTCCTTGCTTATAAGAAAAGGGAAAACATTTCTTGAAGTAACTGTACGAAAAGTTATTATGACTCCCTCCCTCTTTCTCTGTTTCACAGAACAACCTGCTGTGTTGATCCAAACCTCAACATTCATTGATTGCATCTTTTCATGGAAAAGCATCCACATCCTAAGGTCGTAAACCGTTGCCACTTTACACGGAAAGACACAAGACACATCTTATGCTGAAGCCGGAATTCCCAGAAAAACTATTGCCAGGAACTCCGGAACGACCAAGGGGCAAAGGGGCAGGCTTAAGTAAAAAGGGCATTTGAAAGATTAATTTTATTTCTATCTTCTTTAGGTATCTCGAAACTTGGCTAACTTTTGACATGAGCATTTTTTACAAGTTTTGAGAAATTTCGTCATGAATAAGGCTCTACAGTCAGAATTTCACAGGAATTTCTTTGCTATTTACAAAAAGGCCCATATCAATGATACTTTATGGAAAGGGCCCTTTCGTCCCCTTTGCCCCTCTTATCAGCAAGGGTGTCTGACCCCCCGCGCCCCATTCTCTGGCATCTCTGACTATTTCCAAATCCATAGACCGCACGTTAAGATAGGATTGAGGCCGTGAAGTCACAATCCTAGGATATGTTCCCTTCCGAATCAATGTTTCAGATGCCATAGATTTACCTGCTAAAGTTCTTTTTGCAAACTTTTGATTGGCCTTGTATGGCTTTCTGTAGAACTTTGAACAAAGATGATTGATCGACAATTCTACTTAGCGACTTTTCGTTAGAAATCACAGACTGAGAATTATTCGGAGTTTCTTGAAATATTGTCGGAAGTCTTCTGAAATCCCGTTCAAAACTTTTTCGCCGATATGTTAACGCCTAGACTTGAACCTGTCGAAGTTTTCGAACTTAATTTACAACAGACCCATTCATACCCATTCTCGCGTATTCTTTTCGACAGTTTTCGGCACATAATTCGTTTTTGTTAACCTGATGCATGCCTAGCTTACATGTGATCACATAATGTATGTTGGTTAATGCTGAAAGGAATCAATGGATTTTCATAATATGACATATTTGTCCTGAGCGTCTGTTTGCGCGCACAAAATGCTATTATTTTTTTGTCAGAGACAGCTTAAAGATGTCAAGTGTGTTTATTTGCTTTTGCGATCGAAAAATTGGCCATGTGCTCTATTCATCGGTAAAGTTGGGTAGTATATGTTTTAATTGTCAAATTACTAGACCCAAAATAACGCTTTCACGCTTCGGTGTCAGGTGCTTGTTATTCACTTATCGATTCAAAAATACCTCTTGCTATTTAGATCTATGCCTAGACGAATATTGTGCAATTCTTCGACAGTATTACATTCAAAGAATTTATATGGAAACACAGCTGCTAGTTTCCTTAATGAATGACTGCAGCTGGAAAAAGTGCGTCAAAGGAACTTTTGCTGCCAATGATTTGGAATTGTGGATGGCAGCTTTTGATCGAAATCGCACAGCCAAATTAAGTAAAGGATCTAGCCAAGTTTCTTACTTTCGTCTTGACAATCATTCTTTAATAACATTTTCTGGGGGGAGAAAAGGGGGCTATTTCAAGTTTTGATTGGATAGGGAGTATTCTGGAGATGTTGTATTATTGCAGCTGTTTATTAGTAAAATAAACCCAACACACTGCATTTTTCGACTGATCACCGATCCCTGTTTTTGTCCATTGATCACTGATCACTGCTTTTATCCATTGATCACTGATCACTGCTTTTGTCCAATGATCACTGATTACTGCTCTCTTCCAATGAACAGCGATCATTGCTCTTGTCCGTTGATTATCAATTGACGCTCTTGCCTACTGATTAATGGACTTGTCTTGTCTCCAGCCCCCCCCCCCCCTTCCAAAACCATGCAAGTTCCATCTCTATCTTTACCGACTTTCATATACCGTAATGCCTCAAATAAGCGTCCAGGCACTTATTTAATCTTTGCAGGCACCGCGGAGCGTTGAGAAAACTGGGGGGTCTAAAAAAGTGGGGAGGGGGGCTAAAACCGTATAAAAAGAGGCTTTTCTTGTAGTTTGATACTTAATTACTTAATATTGGCTAAAGCCCCCCCAGCCCCCCTGCTCCGCGGTGCCTGCTTTGAGGCTCCAGGGTGGGTGCTTGTTTGAAGGAGGCGCTTAATCGAGGGGGGCGCTTATTTAAAAAGTAGATTTGGGTGCAAATTGTGTTGTTCATTAATCTTCCTTGTTGAGTTGCCTTCCAATTGTGTTTTCCTTGAAAATACGTTGAAAAATGAATGAATAGTCGATTGATAAATGTCCAGCAATCTCCAAATCACCTTTTCTGCTTTAATACATTCCAGCAACGTGGCTGTCGATTATTTTGCCTTCTTTCTGGCTGTCTAATTGCCAAGTAGACTTGAACTCTCGAGAATTAGCGTGCATTGATTTGAAAAAAAATTGGAAAATACACCTTTTTAGATAACTTCGCTCATCCCTCATCCGGACAGCACTAGACCTGAGCTGCCTCGTTTCCATAGTCAGTTTATGGCACTGAGAGTCAGAATAGAAAAGGTTCAACATTTTTGAAGGTTTTCATCAACAGAGTTAGAAAGAAAAGATGCCTGGGGGGAACGTAAATCAAAGAAGTAGAAGCAGATCGCCTGTAAGGCGTGGTAAGTCTATTTTCTTCTCAGCTTACATGTAGTTTTATTATCTTGCTCTTAAGGTTCATGTCTGTTGTTTGTTTGAAACATGGCAGATTTTTAGGCCGTTGCCTCTTGTAAATTTTTATTGATATCTGAAGTCTTCAGAAGATCGTAATTTTAAGTCACTGGTTTTACGAGATTTGACTTTAAAACTCTTTATATTTAATTTGATTTCGAATAGATTGTTAATTGAGAGTGGCTTATTTGTGAATGAGTAGTTAGTAAGAGTGATGAGCGATCAGTATGGGTCTATATCATCTCTATGTATATTGAATAATACTAAATATTGTTCTTCAAAGGTATGGCCTAGTCCAAAATAGGCTGAAGATTATCAGGAAACTTTTTTAACCAAGAGTCACTTGAGACTTTCAAAGGATACTTAACAACTAAACTTATCTCAGTTTGATATTATCAATTCTACTATTAACATTCAGTAGAAAGAGCAATAAAAGTAACATAACAAAAAAACACTTTTCACATCTTTTTACACTGCGAAAGTCAGGACAGCATAGGCCCATTCTCTGACAGCATTGGAGAAAATCGATGATATCTCAAATTTGAAAAAGCTATAGAAGAGTTGTTTTTTGTTTTGGTCTCTGAATTAAATTCTGTACTAGAAAATTGAAATAGAATTGTAATTGAATATTTGGTTTTCTACACAAATTTTTTTGTCTCGCTGAATGGGCTTCCTGCGAAATTATTTAACAGAATTTGTTTATTGATACCACTGCCAAAATCAACCAAATAAGGGTAATTGGAAATACTTTTGTCCCAAACATGCTGAAAAGGTAGGAATATATTAGAATAACATTTTGAGAGTTTTTTTCAATTGTTTTACCCTTAAGTTGATATTTTCATTGCACCTGATGGAGGAGCCAAAAGAGAAATACAAGAATCGCTAGGAAAAACATTAAATTTTAGGCTGACCAGGTCATCAAAAATCGGCTCATGCTTTCACAGACAGCCATATTTTCCTAGAAAAATGTACCAAAGTGACTCTTTACTTGTAGGAGAATAAAATTTTGGGGGTGCACAAGTGGACAGAAAAACTGTTGAGATTCAGATTTTGTGCAAGCGCAGGAAAAGCTTTAGTGTAACGAGAATTGAGCCTTGTTATGTGCGATTCGTTCACTAATAAAACCATCCTTGACTAACGTGTCATTTCCAACCCAGCGTGTCTTATTTTACGTGCAGAGAACACGGAGCCAGTGAGAGAGACAGTGTGTTGCCTGTGTAACTCTGATGTGAACTGAACTGAACTGAACTGAACTGAACTGACTTACATAAAAATTAACATGCTTATATACAGAAATGAATATCTAGAATTAACACTAATGATGTAAGGAAAACAAAGGATAGGAAGGGCTAGACTAAGTGTGAATAGTTTATGAATTGAGATTTAGGTAGATGTGTAGGGTTAATGAGGGCCTAAACAAAAGAGAGGAAATGTTGACATAGTGATATGTTCGTAGAGTGTAGTGATGAGGTAGTGATGTGAAGAAATTACTGTAGGTAAAATAAACAAAGTAAAAATGGATGGCGATAGGTGAGGAAAAATTAGAACGAATGGAATCACTACAAAGCTGACTTTTTGCTGGTTCGCACCAAATGCTGATCTGTGCCCCCCCCTAGTTTTTAGCCTCATCCACTGACCAATTCATGCAAAAAATGTAGTATTTACCGTCTACCTTTTGAAAGCACACGAGAAAAGTATGAGGAGCACTTATGGCCTAAGATTCCCTCAAGTCCTAAGATCAAAAAAATGGTCGTCCTTTTGATTTTTTTTCCAGAAACCAGTAACAATCCTGCAAACAACAAATTTATGGTATAAGGAAGCAAAAGTGAATAATCTTTTAAAATTATTAGCTTAATGGAGTGAGTGTACCATTTATTACTGAATTTTGAAAGTCACTCAGTTTTTGAAAGTTGCCTATTGTGGTCTGTCAAATGGCAAAATATTTGCTGTCCTCATCTTCCCAGAAGAATAGATGTAACAGCTGTGTCATGTTTAAAGCAGTATTGCAAGAATTGGTTCATTGTATTACAATAAAGCAATATATTATACAATGCAAAAGACAGTAAGAAACTCTATCAGATGATAACTAATTTATTGAGGAATTTCTTAGGAAATATGAAAGACTGTTCAAAGGAATATCTGTTTAGTTTTCTCATACTTTTTACTTCCTGTTGAGATGTGTTAGGAAACCACTTGACTGTATTAGCAAAACTGTTTGGTTAAAATAGGCTAATCCTCTTGCTTTTTTCAAATCCTACTGGAAATGAGTGGGTCATGAAGTAGCACTTAAAAAATTGTGTGGTTCAATACATATCGTAATTTCCACATGATGAAGACTGCTGTCTACTTTTGCACAGTCACTTATACTCCTTTTCATCTGCATGCATTGTTGCTCTCTCACCACACTCTCGCAAAATAGATTCACATCCTCTTTGTGCAGACTGTAGTGGCAGTTATACAGTTATGATATCTCTATAAAAATATGGATTCCCCGTGTTTCAGACAAATTCAGGGCTTGGATTCGAGGTTTTGTTCTTTTGTCCTGCTGACTTGAGATTGAAGAAGCAATCAGCCTTAACTTTATAGAAAATTTCTCAACTTCTATATTTTACTCTCTTACTATTCAATATTTTTTGCATCCTTCTTTGGAGGCAAAATGAAAAAATTATTCTTAAGAATTTTTATATGGCATTAAAATCCACTAGCCACTTTTCAGTGATCAATTTGATTTTAATTCAAATGAATTTACAGTTCAATTAGAAAATGGCTTAGTTTGCACTTGTGTTGAGAAGTCCTATAAATTAGTTGATTGTTCAATGAATGTTGCTGGCATACTGGAGTCCTACTGTTGTCAATAGAGAATAATGTTTTTCATAAACCAGTTTTTGCTGAAGGGTACTTGGACCTTGTAAATGAGTCTAAAAGAAAACATATTGAACATAATTCAAATGCCACAAAACCTCATGGTACCATGTGGAAAACTTTTTCATTTATAAGTCAATTGATTGACTGTCATTCCAATTGGGAAGAATGTTTGGGCACAATCATAGCATCAAAAATTGAAACTTTGGTTCATCCATAAATAATTTCCCTCTAGAAAGAAGAAGAAGTCGATCCAGATCTCCAAGAAGACACAGATCACGGTCCCCTCGGCGCAAAGACAGGGAAAGACACAATGAACGAGATGGTGCAAGAGAACGGTAAGACATTTGAAAAGCCTCCCATGAATTTTCAGGCTGCATTAATGCTAAATCCATGGATGAAAGTTGAGTACCTCAGAGGGACATTCAAATTTTTTAAAAATTACTGTCAGTGCTTAACATCGTGCTTAAAATGTTCAAATTTAAAGTATGTACTAGAAGTATTGAATTTAACCCAGAATTACTTATACTTTAGACCTAAAAAGTATGAAATAATTTGGAATGAAATCACTCTGTCCATTTCCCAAATTCATTGACATTCTATAATCTAATGATCTTAGTAAATAGTTTTCATGTTTAGTTTAAATTGTTGTTTATGCAGGAGATCCTGAAAATAAGTAATGTTAGAAACCCCTGATGCATTATATATCTCTCAAAGCTTTAAATAGAAATTTTCCTACTTTAGAGGCAGGGCCATAGCAATGGAGGGGGGAATGGGGGACAAGGGACATAGCATCCCCATAGGACAAGAGCCTGCCTAGAAATTCCAATTCACTGGCAGATTTTATCAGTGATATGTTGATGAGTAAAAATAATCTGGTTGCTAAACTTTTCTAAAAAACTTGGGTCCCTCTCTCAAGCGCTTAGGTCCATATTTTCCCATTTCTTCGCTTAGGTCCTGTTTCATCTATTTATAGATATTGATTCCATTGTTCTTTAGAGTACTGGTACCATTTTTAGGAGGAACTCCTTAATATTCCATGCCTCTTCTTGACCAGGTCCTGTCAAGAGCAACAGCTGTCACAAAATCCTACAACTCATCTTTGTTGCCAGAACTTGTAAGCTTTGTAATGCTTTACATTCTTTTTGTGTCTTGGAATCTTGGTACCTATCTTTTTTCAAAGCTATAATAAAGACTTGATCTCACCTCCTCTCTTCTTTGATTCTCTCTCAATTCCTGTGTTAGGACTTGAATCTCTGCTTCACTGATAATTTAGTTCTTTACCGGAGCTCTTACTAGTATAAAACTTTGAAGCAATGCTGTTACAAAGAGCATCGTAACTCCGTTTTACACTTTTGTGCCTCATTCTCAAATTCTCTCTCTTTGCTTATTTCCTTGTCTTTTATTCATCTAATTCATCTTTTTTCATATTATGAACTTAGGTAGCTTAGCGCCACTCTGCCGCTTTCAATATAAAGACATCGTTTACATCTTGGCATTTACTTTCAGTTGTAAAACCAATTTCTTGGCAAAACTATAACATCAACTTAAATATTTCACCCCTATGAATCTTTCCATGTGGTATCTTTCCACGTGTGTGCGATTCTTACATTCCATTTTGATCAACAAAATGAACGGTATCATATCTGCAAACTTTCCAGTATTGCCTTTCAAGCCACTTTCTATATCCTGAATGGACATGGACGTTAAATGTTAGCAATAAAATATAAACCAGTCAAGAGTTACACCTAGTCTTATATCTTTGTTTTATAAATGGTAAAATTTTATCCAAACAAAACTTGTCAGTTTCAAGCAAAAATCAGTCTTTCAAAGAATATGGGTTTGTCCGAGGAGATAATTTTTCTATAGCTCTTCAAAGTTCATTTTCCCAGGATGTTGACGAACGTAATTCACTAAATCTGTCGCTTTCAAGTCGAATATTCCCGACACAACTTAACTGTATTTAGATGTTCCTCAAGTCTCATATTTAGGCACCCTGCTGCCTTACTATATTGGTGAATTTTTTGCGTTTTAACATTTCGCAAGTCTTTCAAGCTTTGTTATCAAAACAACATTCATAAACCCTGACCCTTTGTCTCCAGTATAACGTTAACGGATCTACTAAACAGGCACTAAAATCCAAACGATAAATGTAGGAAGATCTTCGAAAACTACTCGAAATCTCCGGTTTTCTTCGTGCGAATCTTGAAAGCTCTACTACAAACAAGACGTGGTCAATGTTACAGCAAGGCTCACCAGAAAACATCTCTAATTCTATCCGGAAGTACTTGAATAACTCCAAGGCAACCCGCAAAATCCTTACAATGATTTATCACTCTCGCATTTGCTTTCTGTTTCGCTGTCCAGTCGGCAACTCTTGAATTGGCTTTAAAAAATTCAAACATTTTGTGACAGACTAAACTTTTTCATCTGTCACTCTTTAGCGTAGAATAAGTCAGAACGTAGATCGAAACTCAAAGCCAGATATAAATTTATATTTTGGATCGAAATACGCCATTCAGAAAAGCAAGCAAATGTTTTTGAAAGTTGCCCGATCAGTGCCGCTTGCTTATTGAAAATATAACCAATGGAGTCCAAGGGTGAATACGAACTCATTGCGTCTACACAATAGGGGTATAATATTGATTTATTATAAAGTGACATAGAATGTTAGGAAGAATATTTTCTCAACAAATTAAATAATCTTATACTTTTCGACCTTTCTCCACAATATAATGTTTAAAATTTTTCAAAATTCTGTATGCCATACATCGCTGAACAATATTTATTTTGTTTCAGGTCACCAAGATCTAGATCAAAGTAAGTTTTTTACTTTTCATTTTCACCTTAATGAAATCAGCAGCCGTTCTCCTTTGATTTTTTTATGCTATGTTTGCACTATAAAACAAGAAACCTCTCTCGCGTTGTACCAGAAAGAATTTAAAATGCCTTAATGTTAAAGAAATGGCTTAATTAAATGCGTGAAAGACACAGGCTAGTATGAAAACAATATCACTGCTTTTTGAGTACTGTAACTATGGCTCAGGTTGTGTTGTTGCCTTACCAAAGTACTTGGTAATGTAGTGAGTTTAGTCCAAAGTCATGTTAGATGAAAATTATCCTGCCGTGTTATTTTGGAAACGACAAGTATCTGTTTTACAGGAAGAGCGAACTTAGAATAGAAAACTCTATCCAAAAGATTAGTAACACGCTCTTTTAGCTTGATTTGCTAACCGGAAAACAATCAATTTCAATTGCTTGCTAATCCAAGCAACATAATTATGCTAAATATTTTCGATACATTTCTAATAATTTTCTTGAGCTACATTTTAATTTCATGATATTCTTTGCTCGGTAACAGCTGTCATATTCTGCTCATGTGTCAATTGTTTTCTTTGATTGTTCATAATTAATGCATAACCCCAAACCCTCTCTATTTTTTTGCTAATGTACTGTCGGTTTTTTTTGTTAAAACCTCAATTGAAAATACAGTTTAGCGTTTGCTATTGTTTCCATATAATCTGTTTCAAACTCTGTAGATTTCGTGGTATTTTTCGATGTAGTGGAATCATTACAGTCTTAAGTCTATTCACAAATTTTGACCACTTTGAAACGTCTTTACTGCCGTTCTAAAGCCAAAGCCACTTCTTTGCAAGTCACACATATCTGCCTGTTTTTCATTGTTTATGTTTCTTCCTTATGTCTCGTGACTGTAACTTAAATCACCTTTTCAAATGATCTTGACTCGCCAGGCATAATGCCTGTTCATGTTCAATGGGTGTTCTCTTCTTTATTTCAACATTTCCCATTTTTTCATCGTTTTGTAGTTTAACTTGTAATATAATGTAGTAGAATTATTCCGAATATACGAAGATGTTACCTGCAAGACTACCGATTTTAAGCTGAAACTTCATTTTTTTAAGGGCTGAATCAACTAGCAAATCAAAGACGCATGAACAAGGTAACACACTTCCAATTATTTCTGTTGTTACACCCCTTAAGCCTCCCTTTAGCGATGGCCCTGGACACAAGACAAGGGAACGAGCCCGGCTCAGTAATAAGGGTCGTGGACAACAGATCCTTAGGTCTTTGGTTCGAGTTACTCATGACCAAGACTTCGCTTAGCGTGTGAGGGTTCGCCAGCTCTTTATTATTTCAGGACCCTGCTCGATAAGCAAAGCTTCTCAGTGTCCTATAACCTATTTTCGGAAGCTGGGTTATAACAAATACAATAACAATGATTTTCATACCTGTGCCTTGGATGTATGTCTGTATTTTAATAGTTACTGATTTTTTCTTAATTGTGAAGTAGAAGATTTTCAGATTCAAAAAAATGTTTATCAAATAGATTTTTTAGAGAACTACTGATACGCTGCCGAAATATCATTTACTTTGATCAGTTATTCCGTTGTTTGTTAAATCTGTTAATCTGGCCTGTTTTTACAAATGAGCAAAACAATTTCGTTTTAGATCTCTTACGAATTTATTGATAACAACAAGTACAATCCTTTCGGTCATTTTGTCGTTGAACGAAGTTGATCATCGTTTAGGAAAATCAGCAATTGTGAAAGCTTATTTTTTTTAAATCTGTAATAATTTCGTACAGAAGAAGAAGTTGATGACGATACTCAAATGATGCAGATGATGGGGTTTTCTTCGTTCGATACGACCAAGGTAAGTCATTGAATCCTTTATGCAGCCAGCTTGGGTCCTATTGCACAATGACTATGTCCTCCTGTAATTGATAGACCTTGTATAAACAGATTGTTTCCTGTTTCTCATAGCTATTCAAATGATTTGATTGATATGCCAGCTTGTTTTTGTTGATTTTTATCATATTAGCCGTAAGCGTGTAAAGGTAAATTTCTTATAAAGCTGGAGCTTACCCAGTTTATTTTGCCATAGGATAATAGCGCTTCTTACTTGTTGTTTGTCAATAGGCCTAGTTCACTAACCATTTTGACCTTCTTGCTATCGATAGAAGGAATTACAAATAGTAATGTATCGGCAGTGCCTAATTCTGGCCAATTTTATTGAGCAAGAGTCGTGACTTTCGTAGTCAAATTTATTTAAGCATACTTTTATTGAATGCTGCCTTTTTTCTGACCATCACAGGGGAAACATGTGAAGGGGCAAATGGAAGGCTGTGTTAAGATCGAGAAAGCAAAGAAATACAGGTATGAATCTCAGAAGCATTTCACTTATGTCTTTGTCTCAGTTAGATAATAACATGAGAAAAATGATTCATTGTCTGTGTACGATGAAAGGTAATAGAGTTTGAACACGATGGCGTCTTTAGAACAAATTTCAAGAACTTTCGAATTTGGACCACTAAACGTGAACTTACGCATTGAAATACCTGTATACATGCATTGTCAATTAAATGTGTTGCAAGTTAGCCTATATATGATAACATGGCTCTTTCCTTATCTAATTACTGTAATTTACTGTAGTTCTAAAATATGCAAACAAGCAAAAAGAACAATGATCCATTTGCAGGACCTTAAGGCATTTGACATGCATAAGTACAGCAAATCCAAAAATAACTCGATCAGAGCACCCAAGTTTGAAAGGAATTTGAAACTACTCACGTGAAACCACTCTAGGGTTTCGCCGATTTGCAAATGTTGATGCTAGTCTATTACGTTTCGAATCCTTTGGTCAAGTATGGCGTTTTTTGCCAGATTGGCTGATAACTATGACAATATTCAATTTAAGATTGGCTGCGGCCCGAACTCCCAAGCTCCTAAGCTCCCAGTTCCTCAGCCTTGCACCCCCAGTCTTGCAACCCTAGCCTTGCACCCCCAGTCTTGCAACCCTAGCCTTGCACCCCCAGCCTTGCACCCCCAGCCTTGCATCCCCAGCCTTTAACCCCCAGCCTTGCAGCCAAAGCCTTTACTCCGAGTCTTGCAGCCTCAGCCTTAAACCCCCAGCCTTGCACCCCAGCCTTGCACTCCCAGCCTTGCACCCCCAGCCTTGCAGCCCAAGCCTCTACTCCGAGTCTCGCAGCCTCAGCGTTAAACCCCCAGCCTTGCAGCCGCAGTCTTTAACTCTCAGATTTGCAGCCCCATCTTGGCAGCCCCTTGACCCGTATGCTTGTGCATGAATAATCAACACTTCTGCAAAGAAATGAGGCATAAAATTCTAAAAACGTCTGCCGCATCTACATTGAAGAATTGTGTATTCACAAGAAACAGTCGTCAAACCTGTTTCCACAGTTAACTTACAAGCCCGCTTTTCGTCATGTGCTAAATAGCCATCCTTGCCAAAGAAATCTCTACATCACGCCTTTCGTCTGAAAATCGGTCTTTAGACTTTTATAGTTTATAAAGGAAGGATGTCAAGTGATTTTAGCCGTATTATTAAATCACTCACGTTGAGTTCCATGCTTATTACAGATTGATTATTGGAAATCTGCCTTAACTTTTTTGTAAACGTCTTTCGATTGCTATCATAATTTGTGAGCTCTTCTCATCTTTTTTTATTCCATTTATTATATTCAAAAAGAAGGTTCTTGGCGCATAATCTCCAATGCAAATTTTTACGCCGGCTATTCTGACGAAGGATGCTTCACCAACTTTGTCGGCAAATGGAACCTGGAACCCCCCCCCTCCCTGAGCACAATAGCTAGCGACGACCCTGGGAAGAGTAATTGTGTTGTTGGTGTCCTAAACCGTAAAAAAATCTAAATGATACGGAGATTTTGAAAACCTCATCCTATCTCGCTGGCTGCTACGCCCGCCCCCAGTTATAAATAAATCTAAGAAATATCAAGTTCCCCTGCATTTATTTATGTTATACCCCTCGCACAAAAACACTTCGTAGTAATCACTAAACAAATGTTTTCTTTCAGACAATACATGAACAGAAGAGGTGGATTCAATCGCCCTCTTGATTACGTCACGTGAGAGCTGTAGAGCCATCTCGATCTGGTCAGAACTACCGTAAATTATCAAGAAACTGCGCATTTGCTGTTTACAAAGGACCTGTGTATATATTGGTAACTTAAGTTGCAGGTATTTCAGTAAAGATTATATGAACTCTCTCAATTTGCGACATCTTATATTTTGTTGTTGTTATTGTGTATACATGTTCATTTTCACATTGTGTCTCTCCTGCCTATTTGATTGGCTTCCGTGACAGATTAATTTCTGAAGCAATTTCATTCTGGACACAGCTTTTTCAATTCAAGATTACTTATTTGTGCACTATGCATATTTAAAACCAATCAATGATATCAAATTTCAACGCAAATAGGCCTAAGCTGATACAATAGTTTTTATAACTGATTTTTTTATCCAATCCTATCAATTTCTATTTCTAAGGTTTCCTAGAAATTTTTAAGGCAATATAGTGCAACAAATACGATGTTTGTTTGAAAATATCATGGGCTAATCCTGTTTATTCCATTAGTTGGAAATGGTCTTTGGAAAGATGGGCATGTAATCCTCAAGGCAGCACCAGTTTGCCCATCGTTAAGATATCTGTTGGTATCGCGGTTTTCTTGTCCTGGGTCAACCAGATTAGTCACAGAAGGCAACATTTAGCGGTCTCTTTATAATAAAAACTTTGGATATAAAAGTTGGTCGATATGCAAGTTATTCTCATTAAACATTAGGAACAGTAAACCTCGGATATCGAATGTTTTTCTTTGGAAAAAACAGCTGCTGTGATAAGTGGTTTGTGATGGACTGTTCGCCCACCTCTTTGGTTGAAACGATTTAGCTACTCTCTTTATCATAATAATCAATTGTCACCATAGCTATCATAACAAATCGCCTTCATCAGCAATCACTATCATCACTAATCATCATAACCACTAACAACCAGCTTCTCGATCTTCATCTATCACCAACATCCCTATCAATCATCGTGCTGAACGGCATAATCATCAATCGTCTTCTTAATCATCACAATCCTTATGGCCTTAACCATCATCTTAATCCTTTTGGCCTTATGGTCTTCAGTTCTTTCTCAATTGTCGTAGTTAATACCGAAACAACGTGAATTGCCTTTATGAAGTAATATATTCAAATTTTAAGTATTTTAACACCTCGATACTGCTTGTTCTCTTTTTCGTCATCTTCATCAATATATTTAGTGCTTTTTATGATAAAATGAACATACGATTCATCAATTTTCTTAACTATTCACTCTTATTATTTGTGGAACCTACTGCAAAAAGTCTTGCAGATGCTTTGCCATGAAAACAGACTTTAGGTGAATCAAACCATTTTCGTTTAGACTCACATTTAAGGTAGAATTTCAGCAAGCCTGATTTTTCTAGATAGAAAAGCAAGGTCGATGTTCTATTAACTTTGTTATAAACCGAAGAGTACCGATTTGTATGATCCGATCCAACTAAAAACTGTTGAAAAGCTTTTCTATATAATTTCTTCAAAAAGAATTACATTCTTTTTTTATAAGAACACAAGCCGCAAAATTGGTCAATAGTTAATGACAAGTTTAGAACAGGCTGAGGCTGTGGTAAGATGCAATTTTGAACAACGTTGTGAAACCCTCTTATAAAATTTAATCTTAAAAAACGAGGAGTTTTCTCACTCGTTTCCCACTTGTTGGTTAATAGGACCTGAAGCACGACAGCTAGCAACTTGCACTGCTTGCAGCCTAATAATTTAAGAATAAATTAAGAATAATCCAGCCTCAAATTTTTTGGTAAAATTAGCAACAGCCAGCCTGAACTTCATTTTACTCATTCCTATAGAAAAGCAGTTCAAATTAGCAGTTCATGCTTGCAGAGAAGTTCTTAGAATCTTTTTAGGCCATCGTGATCGCAACCTTTTTTAGTTAACTGATGTCGGGTTCGCATTCTAAATGGAGTTTTGCAGGTGCTCAGTTTTCTTTTAAGACTATTTGATCAATAGCTCAAATAATTCGTCAGGTGTGATTCTCAATATCTTGAAACACTTGCATTGTGAGACACAATTTTCTCGTTGAAGCGAAAATCAGCGCCAGATAGCTGTTGTTTTTATTTTTCCGTGGACGTGGTCGCTGCATGTGGCTGTTTGATTTGCAGTTTATCGTATCCAGATGTACTTGGCGCCGCAATTTCTCTCTGATTTTCTTTTGTTACTTAAAATCCCATCAGTTACATCGCATTTTGCATGATATCCTCAAAATCTTAAATCTTCATATTTTAAATACTTTAACTGGTCTGTGCTTTTGTGTGAATCCTATATGATTATCTGGTGCTGAGCCGAAATATTCTGTGTCTGGGTGATAAATTTTTCGGTCTATCGATCAACGTCTTAGACATCTTGCATCATTTTTTGCTCTTTTTTCGCAGGCCTTTTCAATAATTTAATTGAAGATAATCATTAAGAGGAGGAAAACAGCATTTTAACAGAATTTTGTAATACTTTCATGTTTGGCCTTTGCAGTTTGCTATCTGTTTAACATCTATCAAATTCAGAACTTACAAAAACTCCCAATGGTTCAGTGAACAGTCTGTACTTACAGCAAGTCTGTAGCTGCAAATTTTACTATAAATACTTGCATTGTTAAAGACAAAGACGTTTGAACGGAAAAGGCCTACAAATACGCAAAATGATCGATAACGAGCAATCTCAAAGTTTTTTAGCACTACGGCTTTTTTCTCCGCCGAACAAGTGCAGTTTTAAAGACAACTTAATGGGGGTAACATATAATTTTTACCAAATCATCATTTTCTGCAGGTAACATCAGTTAAGCCATTTGCACTAAGATGACTTCAGCCATCGTCAATCAACTATTAGCCAATCAAAAAGCGTCTGCCTTGTGTTGTGCTTATTGATTGGTCAATTTTTGATTGACACATGGCATGAAGCCACTTAAGTATCTGTCGATTGGCTTCAAGAGGAAAAGTGATGTAGTTTTGTAGTAATGCGCTTTACGCAAGACGACGTTATTTCTAATCATTTTTTTTTCAGTTCATACATATTAAAAGTTTTGAAGCTTTTTGGACTTGTTACAGATCTTTTTATCAGACTTAGACTGCCAATGGTGTGTTGGTTTTTGAGTGTTTTCTTTGTCTCGGTAGAAAAATAGATTTGTGTTGAAAACGAAAACGGCCTACACACACGACTACTGTAATATGAAATTCTATTTTCTATATAGACATTAATAGACCTTTAGGCCAAATGACCTTAAGGCTCGTGCGAATAATAGATTGCTTCATAGCTATAATCAATCATTAACATCAATCACCAATCAAGATCATCAACCCTAATCAGCCTTCGTCGTGAATCACGAATCACCATCATCAATCATCATCAAAATCAGAACCACTATCACCATCAATCACCTCCAATCATCACGATTTTTATCATCATAAATAAGCATCATCATCATTAACATCATCGTCGTGGCACCCAACTAGTTACATCGGGATACCTATTTTTCGTGTATTCAAATAAAGTCTAGAAGAACTGCAAGTTGAAAAAAACTACCAAATTGATTCATTATCTTCAAAATCCATCAATGAACCCTATTAGTTTTAATACGATGATACGTAGTTCTTGTTCATTATTTAAAATTTCCTTAGGAAACCCGAAAAGAATTATACATAATTACAGATGCTTTCTTGTCTTTAAACTGATGTCGTTTGCCACACTCCATTGTTGACCCGGGCTGGAATGTAAGATGGAGACAGCAAACAACGCTCATCTGAAAATCTCCTGTCGCGATTATCTGCCACGGACAGCCTGCTTGCTGCTCTACCCACGTGCCTAAGCACTTCTCGCTCCCTGCTCTGATCCTCGGAATGGGCATGAAGTACAGTGGAAGACAGGGTAGATCGGATGGAGGCTGTTCTCTGGCGCTCTACGACCTGCTCTCTGCAACACGAACACTTGAACAACAGCTTTTTAAAAGCATGGCGATAGTCAGGGTATCGATATGCATATATGATGGGATTCATGAGGCTGTTGGCGTAGTGCATATACTTAACAACAGGAATGAGAGGATAAAGATAATGCCCGTTTGAGCAAGGGCAAGCATGGTGCAACAGAATGTTCAGCAAAAAGAATGGAAACCAACAAGTCAAGAAAAGGACAATGACTATCCCAATCATAACAGCCAATCGCATCTCTTGTTTGAATCTCCAGTGATTTTCTTGCCGTGTTTTCATTGTAAGAAAAATCAGAATATAAGATGTGATGATAACAACTGTTGGAAGAATGAAAGCAACAACAACAACCAAGTAAGTGAAACTGGGCCAGATGTTCATAATCTTAAGTGAGGAGAGAGCAGCGAGCGCAAGAGATAGCCCCCAGACCATGATGACGCCAACCACAATGACTCCGCGCTTATGTGCTATATTCCGGTGCTTTGCCGGGAAGCGAACGGCATACATTCTCTCAAGGCTAATCACAGTGAGGTTCATAATTGACGCAGATCCACAGACTATATCCAGTCCGAGGTAAATGTAATATGGCGCAGAGTTTTCAAGAAAGTAACCTAAAATCAATAATATCATTGTGCAATAGCTTGGACAATGTAAAATTTATAACAGATTCATTTTATGGTCTCAGCATTAGTGCGTTCAAACAGGTGTAGTGGAAAAATTCCAGATTGCCGAGTTTTAAAGCATCGAACGACCTAAGAATCAAATACTTTAGAGTCGTGAAACTACCTAATTCGTGAATATAATTTCAGGAAACATAATTCTACTTCATAAGAGTAGCCAGTGTGATCAGATGATTAATTTAAGTGCTGAAAAATTTCAAGATTTGATATACTATTACTGAAACTGTATTAAAAATAAAGTTATTTGCAAAATCTTATTTCTCTGTTAACTTGTTGATATGCGTCTTGGAATTGAGAAATATGACCACGAACTGAAACGCAAATAACCATTCTTTTTATCATCAATGTTTTAAGTTATAGATAGCCAAAAAAGATTATGAAGAGTGGATAGTTAAACAAAACGAGGCTTGGAAAAATACGTATTTACTAATCTATAGATAACGGTGAAATTACCTCAAGACAAGCCTAACTTATCGTGAAAAAATATCGCAAGATTGTATGCAAATTTGTGGCATAGATAGATAAATACACATACCCATTCTGAAAGCGACCCAAAGTGGCAAGGAGAAGGCGCCGACCAAGATGTCTGACATGGCAAGACTGATGACAAATGAGTTTGTGATCGTCTTAAGTCTTCTGCTCACAGCTTTGAACGCTAAGCAGACGAGGCTGTTGCCGACTAGGATCGTCCCAATGAGCAACGCGAGCACGACCAGTTCAAAGTAACTTGCAGTAAATACCTCTTTGATCGGTTTAAATGCATTCCCGGCAGTTGTATTATTTCCTCTCAGATTGACTGACAAGTTAACATCAACTCTTTCAGGCCTCATATCTGCACAAACTACTTGATGACCTAGAACAAAGCGCTGTATTAGAAAAGCTGTCTTAATTTACATTGCTCAAAGAATTGGTACTGCAACAAAATCGGAGCAAAATTGTTGTCCCGGCAAGTTTATGGAGAAATGATTGTAAAACCAATGCGTTATGTTAATCTTAATCTAAAATTTAACCTGTCATAGCATTACAGAAATGGAAATGTTCGGCTTTAGTTGCAATCATCTGCATATGGTTATCGAGGCAGGTCGTTGTTCCATCTGTTTCCAAGCATATTGTAGACGGTTTCAGTCAATTTTAATTATTATTTTGCTATGAATAATCTCCAAAAACTGTGTGAAGTTAAAGATAAGTTTTCCGATACACATATATTTAAATAGATCAAGATTTGCAATGTTCTGCAACCGAATTAAAATCGTTCTGAAATAAGCGTTTTGATTTCAAAATGAATTTGATAATGTCTCTTGATAATTTGATATTGCGAGAATATTGTTTATAAAGAATATTAACCTAATTGAGACTACCGGATGTTATCGTGATAGGATCGAATGAAAATTCCCTACCACCTTTTAATTAATTGGCATATAAATTCACCACCGCTTCTCGTTATCGTTTGCTGTAAATCGATAAAATATATCGAACTTCGTTATCCTAAAACCTATAAACAAATGGTTATAAAAATTCAAAATATTCTTACCAGAAAGTCACTCAATCATCAAATTGTTGTAATTGTGGTTTAGCGCGTACCATTTTTAGTTGTATACATCTTTCGGCATCGTCATCCTCTAACCCAATGAAGTAACAGGTCTTGCTCTTGACAATTGCTCTTGCGTTTCGTTTGCATATATCTTTATTTTGTTGTTTTTATTATGAATTATGGGAAAATAAGAAGGCTGGAATATAGTTGTTTTGATTAAAACGAAGGAAACGCAAATTGCTGGCTGTGATCCCACACAGGCTGTATGCTCTCGAGAAAAACAGAGTAAGCAGCTGCTTCCTTTATCGTTACGTCATCAGCTACAGTGACCAATTGCTGTAAATGGAAAGGAGATTTGAATTTTCAAACGTATGATAATTTATGTTAATTATGAGGCACACATGCTCAATGAGATAAGCACAGGAGATTAAAGCATGTCATTCTCACGTGGTTTTCTTTTAGACTAAAGTTTTTCTCACACAAACGAAGTATGTCTTCTAGAGCACGAATTCTGAGTAGCAAGAACCGCAACGAGCAAAAGTTATCAAACCAAATGTCAATCAACGCAATGGAAACAACTCAATCGTGAGTTTATATATCTCAATGTTTGCTTCTTTGATTTCCAATTTGGGATAATTGAGCAATTTACAATAAATATTTTATACAAGGTAAACAAAATTTTACATCTTTATAAAGACTTGAAAAACTATCCCAACAAAAAAGAGCCATATATTTGCAAAAAAATCTTGAAGCAAAACTTGTGAACTCCAATGTGTCTTTAACCTCTAAACAACGGCGATAATAGCAGATTAGAAAGAAGATAATTAGGAAGCATCTCGAGTCCATTACAGGACGCCGGCAGAAACAGAACACCGTTTTGCTTTCGTTTCCTCGCGCAATCCTTCAATCCGCCTGGTTTTTTTCTTAATCTGTTACAGTCTGTGTTTTCATAATCCGAACATTTTAGTGATTCTGTTTTGAAAGTCTTATCAGCTGTAAAGCTTCACTTTGTTTTTGTTGCTGCAGCAAAGCCGTTGCTCTGCTCCTAATCCACTCTATGTTTTATTCCCCTTAGGTCTAGTTTTGTGCTTCTCTGTTAACTTGTGCCAAACTCAAGAATCGTAGTTTTACAGGTTACAAAGATCTGCTCAACACTGAGATCACTATTTCACCTTCGTGAAGGAACTTTTCGGTTTATCTTCAGAAATTCCTTCAACAAAAGCAACAATACAACAATCTACATCAACAACAGCAGCAACAACAGCAGCCATAACAGCAGCAACAACAGCGCCAACGACAGCAGCAACAACAACATTGAATCTCTTTCCCCGTAGTTTCAATGTTTGATTCCACAAATTTCATCACAAGGGCAATATTAGATTTTCTTTATCAACGACAGTTCCCTGCTTCAGCCAACGACTGATATGTTTCTAAGCCATAAGAAGTAACATGTAAGTCCTATGCTATAAAGTGAGATAACAGCATCAGATCTATAGAACCGCAGGTAAAATTTAAATTTTTTTACAGATACGAAGCCTGGCCGCTATCGCAACAAATCACAGCTTTTAACATGAAGTACTCTGTAAGGAAAGGACGATTGGGACAAAGAAGAGCGGTAAAAAGACCAACGCGAACGTTTGGAGACAAGTTTTGGATCGAGATTTTGAAAGGATACTCAACATTACAGACATGAGAAAGCCTAAATGTTTCAAACCGAATGCGAGCAGACAAGTTGACGTACAACAACATTCAAATGAAAATCGAGGGTGAATGAGAACGGATCCCAAGAAGATGGTGGGAAGGTGATTTTGAATGGATGGATGGTGCTTGCATGCGGTTAAGTAAAAGAAACTACGAAGATAACAATTTACGCTATAAATATACTTTCCATTGGCATGAAAAATTTTTAAGAAAGGGCGCTTGTTATTTTGGCAAATTTTTCTGAATATAATAGAATTTACCTTCACGTCGTCCTATACTTATATATTCTTGATACTGCCAAATGATTTCATTCAGAACACATCGCTAAATGACATCACCATTTGTTTGTGAAAATAGTCAAGGCCATCAGAGGCGCCGGAAGATTCATGATGCGGCGGGGGCAGGACCGACAGAAAGAGCACCTTGGGGTGTCAAAGTTTGCTGATGAAGCAGATCGGGAATCTTCGTTTAGTCAATGAAGAAAGCCTGGTTGTAGGTGAAGGCTCTGTCAAGGGAGAGAGGACTATCGTGCTGGAGGCGTAGCCCCTAGGGAGGTTTTGCGTTGATACGCCCTAAAGACTCTCGGAAATGAAGGCAACACCCATAAAAAATACTTTAAATCAAGACTACAGTCAAACTGCAATCTCGAAATTCCTTTCACCCCAATATCAACCATCAAGGGAGGCTTAACCCAAGCCTGTTTTAAATTAAGACAAAATTTTGTTCTGATGACCATCTACATGGATTGATATAACATTTGGATATAACTCCTCTGAACTTACTTTTTTTCTTTCTTTATTTAATGATATACAAAAATTGTTTTGGCTTAGTTGTGTGAAATGCCGCCGAGAGGTCATGTAGGCCCTTTGCGAGCGAAGAGACCAGAAAATTTTTGGCGACCATGCCTTTTAGATTGCCTTGAAATTCATTTCGGAATATTTTTTGCAGTCACCTTCTTGCAATCGTTTAAAAAGTTGCACAATTTTGTTATGTCTTAAAAATTGCTTCACAAACTGGAAACCTTGGGAGCGCCCTAAACCTCAAGGCCCATGGCCAATTTTCCATCGCCACAACCTTACGATAACCCTTGATGTGAGTTTGTTTTTTGGTGTTTCTAAAAGCAGATCGAAAAGAAACATTTTAAATCATTGCCCCAAAAGTCACCCCTTTGTTCATTTCGTATAGCTCCTAAGCAATCCAAGGGCACTTTTTGGTTATACAAATGGCAAAAAGAGCAACTCGGTGAGCTGCAATGGGGCAGGTAAACTGAATTTTGGAAAAAGGGGGATACGAGTGCACTGTGCCCCTCGGTTCCTACTCACTTGCTTGAATTTAAAACATCATTGATGCCTTGACTGATATATCAAGCATGTTTTCGATCTATGTTCTAACGTTTTAAACTCATGTCAGACGAGAAGCTCTAGTATGACTCAAAATGATTACTCTTTTCAAACCCGCTTTGAATAAAATTAGCATTTTATCAGTAATCAATAACAAGCATAATAGCAGAGATTGATCTACCCATTTGTTACAAGTTACGATAAATAGTGAATAATGCTTTATTTTTCACGAGTTTTTAATCTATGATTACAAAGTGGCAAAGTAAATATGACACTGCAAGGAAGTACAAAAAGTCTTGGGAAGCGCAATATGTTTGGCTTACAGAGTCTAGTGACAGAGAACTGTGCTTTTTTTACTGCGCTTGCGCATTATGACGTCACTGTGTTATGGGTAATTTCGCCTACATATACGTGATTTGGCCTATTTTCAAAAACAGTTTGGCTACTTAGTACCCAGACCACAAGACAACCCTGCTTTTGGTAGGAAATCTTTTGGCCAAAATATTGAAAAGCGGATAAAGTAAACTTCTTGTTGTCCTTTTTTTTATCTTTACTCAACTCAATGCTATTGATTATTTTAATCAAAAACAAAAAATAATAAATTTACTTTCGTATCGTCTTATATACATCTTAACTCAATACTCCTGGACGTTTTTAATGGAACAAAACTAATTGATATGACCATATTTTTGTAGTAACGCAAGCCTATAGGTTTATGAAAATGTCAATTTTGCAGGAAATGCTTTCTTCCCAAACACTGAAAAATGAATGAATTTACCTTCTTGTTGTTCTTTAGTCATCTTTTCTCGATGATGCCAAGGGTTTAACTCAGAAAACAGCGCTAAATCGTTTGGTTATTTTTAGTAAAAATGCAAGGCTATAGGCTTAGAAAAATTTCAATTTCTAGCAGAAAAACGTTTTGCATAAAACAATGAATGAATTTACATTCTTATCTTCACACATTGATCTCAACTCCATGCTATTGAAGGTTTTTTTAAGAAAAACATTGCCAAATTGTATGGCCACTTTTTGCAAAATGGCAAGGCAATAGGCTTAATAAAAGAAACTTTTTGCCAGGAAATGTTTCCGCCCTAAAACACTATACAAAATGAATGAACTTACCTTCTTTTCGTCCTACATTCACCTTCACTCAATGACATTAATCTTTTTTATAAAACATCGCTAAATTTTGACCATTTTGACGTAAAAATGCAAGGGTATAAGCTTACAAAAATTGCAATTTTTGCCAGAAAAGTCTTTTGCACAAAACAAAAACATCAATAAACTTTTTTTTCCTATTGGTATATATTTACCATTACGCAATGGTATTGGATATTTTTATGAATAAAACATCGCTAAATTGTATGACCATTTTTTTGTAAAATTGCAAGGGTTTAGGCTTGAAAAATGTCATTTTTGGCAGAAAATGTTTTTGCCCAAAACAAGAAAATCTAATGAATTTACCTTTTTTATCATTCTATATTCTTCTTTATTCAATTCTTTTAGATTTTATTATGAACAAAACATCGCTAAATTGTATGAACATTGCAAGGGTTTAGGCTTGAAAAATGTCATCTTTGGCAGAAAATGTTTTTGCCCAAAACAAGAAAATCTAATGAATTTACCTTTTTTATCATTCTATATTCTTCTTTACTCAATTCTTTTAGATTTTATTATGAACAAAACACCGCTAAATTGTATGAACATTATTTTGTAAAATTGCAAGGGTTTAGGCTTGAAAAATGTCATCTTTGGCAGAAAATGTTTTTGCCCAAAACAAGAAAATCTAATGAATTTACCTTTTTTATCATTCTATATTCTTCTTCACTCAATTCTTTTAAATGTCATTATTAACCAAACCTCGCTAAGTTGTATGGCAATTTTGGTGTAAAAATAAAAGGTTATAGGCTTACAAAAATGTCAATTTTTGCTAGAAAAGGCTTTTGCCCGAAACATAAACATATTAATGAACTTATTTTCCTATCGGCTAACATTATAAAACATCGCTAAATTGTAAGACCATTATTTTGTGAAATTGAAAGTACTTAGGCTTAAAAAATGTCAATTTTGGAAGAAAATTTGTTGCCAAAAACAAAAAAATCTGATGAATTTACCTTTTTATCACCCTATATAATATCATTTACTAAATTCTTTCAAACGTTTTTTATAAAATAATCGCTAAATTGTATGGCAATTTCGGCACAAAAATACAAGGGTATAAGCTTACAAAGATGTCAATTTTTGCCAGAAAATGTTTTTTCACAAAACAAAACAAATTATATTTATCATTTTTTATCTTCCTTTATTCACCCTTTTCAATGCTATCAAATGCCTTTATGAAAAGAATATTGCTAAATTGTATGGCCATTTGTTTGTAAAAATGGTCAAGGCTATAGGCTTGCGAAAATATCCATATTTGGCAGGAGAAGTTTCTTGCCGAAAACTTTGAAAATTGGTCGAATTACCGTCTGGTATTAATTTTAATCGATGGTGCTAAAGTTCATTATTCAGAAAACAGCGCTAAATGGTTTGGAATTTTTCATAAAGCCTATAGGCTTGCGAATATGTCAATTTTGGCAGGAAATATTTTTGCCCAAAACATTGAAAAGCGAATAAACTAACCTTCCTATCGTTCTCTCTTCATCTTTACTCAATAGCATTGATTGTTTTGTGGGGAAAACATCGCTAAATTGTATTGCAAATTTTTTCGTGAAATGCAAGGCTATAGGCTTCAAAAAATGTCAATACTGGTAGGAAATGCTTTTTCCGAAAAAATAAAAATTGAATGAATTTACCTCCTTTAAAGTATGTTATTCAGAAAACAGCGGTTAATGCTATCGTAATTTTTTCACAAAAAAGCAATGCTATAAGCTAACGAAAATTTTAATTTTTTGCAGAAAATATTTTTGCCCAAAATATTGAGAAGCGGACGAATTTAAATTTTTACTTCCCTATATTCGTCTTTACTCAATGACATTAATTGTTTCATGAGGGCAACATTGCTTAATTGTATGGCTAACTTTCTTAAATTGGAAGGCTATAGGATTAAGACAATTTCAATTTTTGCCAGGAAATGCATTTGCACATAATACTGAAAAATAAAAGAGATTCTTTCTTAATGCCCTTTGATTATCTTTCCTCGATGTTATTTAATTTTTTTACGAAAACATCGCTTAATGGTATTATCATCATTTAGTAAAATGCAAGGGGAAATTGCGCTAAAGTGAATTAATTTAAAAGATATACAGGAACAAAGCAATACGACGACGAGAATCCAATGTAACGAGATAAAATTTTCAAAATAAATTGAATTTAAGGAATATACTAATATTTCGCCCCGGCATACAGAGCTTCATCAGAGTAAATGAAACGACAAGTGAATGAATTTGAAATGTGAGATGTGAATGGTGTGAATGCAGCTCAGTGGAGAAAAAAAGGATGATGAAAGTGGGGGAGGGAAGGGAGGTGGGTGATATAAGGGGATGATAATGATGACTATGAATATGAATATAGAAAAACAACAATAATAATGGTGTGGTGTGGGTTGTGAGGGCGGCGTGATAGGTGATAAGTTGTTTTGTAAAGTTAACGGTCGGTGGTTCTGTTCAGGCCGTTGGGATGTTCAAAGCTGATAAGGATGGCGAACGGTCTTGATTGAGAGGCAGTGAAAACTAAATTGAATGAAATAGCCAATAGCTCTCGAGCAAGATACGATGTGGATAAAATTTGAAATGTGAGATGGTGGTGCCAGATTGGTGGATGTTGAATGGAGTGAATGCAGCGCAGTGGAGAAAAAATGGGATGATGGAAGTGAGGGAGGGAAAGGTGGTGGGTGATGTGAAGGAATGTGGGTGGTGCTGTGGAGATTGATTCAATGGGATGATAATTTACCCTCTTATCGTTCTATATTCATCTTTATTTGATGCTACAAAGGGCTTTTATTCCGATAACTGCGCTACATGGTGGTAAAGCCATTTTGTGAAAATGCAAGGGTATAGGCTTAAGAAATTGTCACTTTTTGGCAGGAAATATTCCAGTCTTAAGCATAGAAAATTGAATTGAACAAGCATAGAGAAAATTTCCATTTTATCATCGTATATTCATCATAATTTGACATTTTTGAAGGTTCTCAAATGCTTTAGTTCTAGAAATATGTCAATTTTTGACAGGGTGTGTTTATTCCTTCAACATGGAAATGTTTATCACTCAAAAGACACTTCTAAACCGGCCTTCTAAAGACATATTTGATGGATTCTCTCCAAATCCGTTAAGTTATCCACAGAAAATAGGGCGTTTTAATACAAAAAACATAGAATTGGCAAGCAAAACTTTAACAAAAAGACCGTTTTGGAAATTCCTTGAAGTGAAGATAGCTAAGAATCTACGCAACATCTTATTTCAGAAACATATTAGCAAATTCTAAAACACTGAACCGCAAAGCCGAAACCTTGAAGATTGTCTGAAAGGTCATAATGATATCTTTGCGAAACCTATCGATCTACTAACATGAAAGTGATAAAAAGTTCTTTATCTACAAATGTGTTGGATTCCAAATAGATAAGTACCTTGAAGATCAGGAACCGCGCAAATCAAATTTTCTGCGTAACATTTCATTTAAAAACGCATTGCAACATATAATGTTTTTGAGGGATTAATCGAGGTAAAACGCTAAGAACATAGATAGGTATATCCTGAAGATAATAATTGGAAGTTTGAAGCACGAACACGATTTGGCAGACGGTTAGGAAAAGCTTAGCAAAGCCAGATTTCCATGTATCACCAAGTGCTTAAGTTAGATCTTTAGGAATATTTTGAAATGCTTCTTCAGAGCAACGGGGCCAAATTTCTATGTGCTAAAAATCTGTTAATGAATTTTTCATTTTCCACTCTCAGAGGTGCAGAGGTCAGAGGATACGAATTTACCCAGTGACAATAAACCCAATTGTAAATAGGCCTTTACTTAAAGAGCCTGAACATTAGACGGCTCTGTCATTTCATAAGCGTTATGTAATTTTATTCTTTGACCTGGATAAACATTAGAATCACGACTTAGATTTCGCGATAACTCTCGAAATTTCGACAAACTTAAAGAATTTCAAAGATAAGGGGGGAGATAGTGATACCCCCACAGTCCCCCGGTATTTACATGCCCCTGCATCTTGTCAAAACAACCAATCTTCACTTGTCCCTTTTTACGATGGCCCCTTACGAATGCTATTGTATCAATTTATTCACTTTAATAAAATCAACTTTTTAAACTGATAATATAAAACTAGAGAAGAAGAAGGGCTTCCGTCGATGTTATTTACAAAAAATTAGCTTTTTTCCTAAGATTTTGTAAAGATGTAATAGGTGCTGTGTTCGTTCGTGATTTAACTTTATCCAAACACTCCAGTTCCCCCGTCTACTGAGTTATGTGTTGCTGTACTGTAAAACTTTAGCATACCTTGGGTATTTGGCGAGTAGCCAGTCCTTGGGCACAATGGAGCAACTATGTTGCAAAAATAACGAGCAACCGCGTGCGAATTATATTGGCTTTAGAAAAAATCCAAAGGTAATCGAAAGTGTTTCATAAAATGAGATGACAAACCTCTTCAGCTGGCAAACATCAGTAATGTCAAGCTATGGATTTGTGTTCCTTTGATGTACTGCCAGTAGATCTTCTGCACGGAAGAGATTTGAGGTTAACGTGATAATATTCGAGGAAACAAATAAAAAAAGTCGAAAGCTTAGCAAATGTTGGTAGAGTGTTAGAATACTTAACTCTAGCTCAATCATAGTCTATCCCAATTCTATAGGCTATGGTTTAATTTAGCAAAGACAAACAGTTGAGTACCCTACCAAGTACCAATTCAGACCTACTAAGCGCGGAAAGATGCAGTTGGCAGGGGGGGGGGTATTAAATCACACCGCCCAGATTCGACTGACCAATTTCACACTGAGAACTTTTACCTTTCTATCTTTATACAAGTAACTAAAATCAAGAACGACAGAGCTTTAAAGGTCATTTTTCAATGAGAAAATCTACCCAGAATTTCATACTGCAAGTCATAAGTCATTAATGCACAAAAAAATCCAAGAAAATCAAGTAGAATAAATCAAAAAGGTTTTTATAGTGTGCCATAAATCCTAAAGGGCACAAAAAGGCAAGAAATAAACGGACCTCAACCCATGATCTCCTAGCTGCAAGGACACCAGGCTGCAAACATTCGCACTACTTCGAGTGAATGTATGCACACTAGCTGCTGTCGATAACTGTCAAGAGCTAAAAATAAGCAATAAAATTATCATAATATGTCGAGTACATTTATTGCACTTATTTATTGCACACATCAAACGAATTTTTGCAAATATTTGGGATTAATTTGGAAACTGCCACACTCTTGGAAACCGGATCTCTACAATACACTCATTTTTTTATAAGAAACTGGATGTAAGAAACGAGTACTGGACAGTCAGAAAAAATTAAGAAACTTCAGTACTAGAAGCAAACAAATTAAGAAACTATTAAATCGTGATAAAACTGAGAACAACGAAATTTTGTAAAATCCAAGAACAATATTGCCCTGTTTGCCTAGAACTTAAGACACAAGGGATAAAAATATACTTCCCACATCTAAATACAGCATCGGAACGGAAGCGAATCTCTTCACGTGATAAAATTTCATGACATTATAGTTAAGAAACTCTTAAGAAACAATGAGTATTTAAACTTTCAGAACATTAAGAAACTGGAGTACTCAACATCGACCTTTGTTTCTTATAAAAAAATTAGTGCAATGAAAGAATATAGCGGGCTTTTAAAACATTTCTGAAAACTCAAGACAAACAGTGAAGTGGCTGGGAGCGTAAATTAGGGGGTGTGTGATAGTAAGGTCAATACCTTACTACATATGAAATAATTTGAAAATGTTGTTTGTTGATATTTTTTCGCTTTTTTAAGAGACTACGTAGGTCAATTCATGGAAAATCTTAAAGGATAAATTGACAAAATGTGGTGGAGACCCAGCAAATCGGAATCATCTTTTTAACGAACATTCGTGTCAAATCCGAATCAAACACATACCTTGGAAATTTCAGAACGTGCACATGTTCTTCTCTGATGTGAGCGGGGCCAATGGCAGTTGGGAAATAACCATTTCCTGCGACATAAATCGGGACATAATTTCAAGATTACACAAACCGGATAACGTGTACTACATATTGATGATATATTTTGGAATGGGCAGTACTAAAATTATCAAAACTAACACACATATATCACAATCAAAAAAGACATACATAAGGGTATAAATTTAAACGTGATTTGTAGCAATTTATCAGACACTTGCAGCCAACTCAGTCACTTCTAGATTATCAAAACTGTAAAATTAAGGGGCAACTAGACTTTTGATTGGCTTAACGTCCGTTCTCTGTTACGAGGGGCAATTCACTATTGCAAATAGCGTACGAGATTTTGCCTAAAACAAAAGGATTTCTGGGGATTTTCAGGCAAAAAAATAGGTGTACGAGATTTTTTAGAGAGGTTTACCCCTGCCCTGTTTAGTTATGGCAAAATAGTGGTGTCCCAAATAATAGCGGCACTGTGTTCTGAAAAACTAATAAATACATCTACAAATATCAAGTTATCGGACAGTGGAAACCACTCAGTTAGCAAAGCCTCGCCTTGAACAAATAAAAAGATAAACGTTTCAGTGATATCGAAAGAAGGAACGATTTTCTAAAAATGTCAGAGGTCTAAACACTTTGCCCTTGACACAAAAAGGCACTGCACAGATATAGAAATAAAACCCCGCAAATGAGAAGCTCCTTAAGTTCATTCATTTCTTGTTGTCTGTTTTTACAGCTGTTAAATTCTAGTGTTACACCACAGAAAAATTAGAGTCACCAGGTTTCACCAATATATGATAAATAAACCAAATACACCAAATATGATAAATAGTGGGACACCACTACTTTGCCACTATTTAGGTCTAAGATTCTTTGATTAATGCTAAATCGTCGATTCGCGTTCGGGAATTTACGTGAGCAGGAAGACTTATGTGAAAAGATGCCTTCTTAGGCACTCCCAGGGTAAATACTAAATTATTGCATAAAAACGTCGGTATCGACCGTCAGTGTTGAGCCCGCACTTATGAATCCCCAAAGGTGATTCCACTGCTTAAAGAAATTTTCACAAACCTACAGCTCGTGATATCAGAAAAAGAGCAAGGGAGGTTGTTAGAAAAAGATAAGATGTATTGTGACCAGACATAACCAAACAACAAAAAGAGTAAAGCAAAAAGAATCTTGTCGTTATTTTCAGCGAAAATAACCTTTTTCTTATACGTATAATATTTATTACCAAATGAATTTTAAGAATTTTTAATTTCTTCAATGTCAATCAAAAATTTTTGCTACAGTAAAATCTACCACGATTAATACTAAGGTGATATTTCTTGTAGTATAGAGAACCTTTGGCAGATTTCATAACCCTTTTTAGGAAAATTTTACAAGAAATTCTCAGCATTGGCTCAAAACATTAGGAAACCATTCTTGAATTATACTTTTAGCAAACAGCTTACTCCTAAACAATCATTGCTCGGACTGCCACTACGTCCGTCTCGGTCCGTCTACTCTAAATAGGAAACCATTTAGGGGAAATTGTCATTGGCAGTTGAAAGTGCATCGTTTCTTTTTCTACTACCCAAAAATATACAAATTTTCAAAAATGTAAAAATCTCAGTTTAATTCTAAATATTTCTCAGTAAAGATGTTTAATTCTGAATATCAAGAAGCTTTTTGTACTCGGAGGATTCTGAGGTTTATTTTCAAAGAGAATTGCATTTTAGACGTTAAAATCTCGAGTTGTTAAGGACAGGAAAATGCCAAAGAGTGTCCAGATTCTAAAGCATTTCTTCTATAACACAAAACAAAGTTGTTAATCTTTGAAGCTAGCCATATTGATGACTTTTTAGAAATTAAATTATTTCACTCCAGCCACAGTGGCTTTGGCCTCTAAATGCCAAGCCACAAAAAGTTCAATGTAAATTGAAACATTTTCGATAAAAATTGTATGGTTGACTGTTCTACTTTTAACAAGACTTTCTGTGGCTGAGCCGTTTATTAAATTAGCCGTTTATTTAAAGTAGACAGGCGAAATCTATTCAATATATTTATCACAGAGTTAAGATTGTCTCAATAAACAAGTACATTCTAGTCGAGCAATTAAACACAAATCCACTGTCATTATTCAATGAGCCAAAAAAGCCAAAACAAGCCAAAACCAGCCAAAACCAGCCAAAACCAGCCAAAACCAGCCAAAACCAGCCAAAACCAGCCAAAACCAGCCAAAACCAGCCGAAACCAGCCAAAACCAGCCAAAATTACACAGAACGACCCAAAACGATCCAAAACGTCGCAAATAGCATCGAGCAGAACGACCGTTTCCAGCCCAACCCTGACACGATAACAAGCTACAAAAATCACCATAGAACATAGATAAATCTAAATTATTTTCTTGAATGGGCAACCATCGTACTTAATAGGTAATGATGGTGATGAGAATGTGATCGACTATTATTAGGATGGTTTATACGGAAAATGCCGTTGTTGATTTTGGCCGCTTAGGCCTCTGACCATCAAGCAAAAAGAAACAGGTAAAACTGGGAGTGAAAAGAAAAGAAGTGAAAAGGTGTAACGATAGTGGTTCTTGTCATGACGGTGAAGAACCAGTCAATAACCAAGCTCGTTAGTGGAGCGATGGGCTAAGCCAAAGAGCCTAGGCCCCGAATAAGTAACGCACAAGAGATACTCCTTCGTTGCTTTGATCTCTATCGTCAAAACAGAAAGACTAAATCATTCTAACTTGGATTACATTGTATTAAAACACAAACAAAGGAACACTGTGAAACATCACATAACACGAAGACAGTGACGCACATTTCCCGGAAAGGGAGTTACTAACACTATAGCGCGACAAACAAACATGTGACATTAACAAGCAACATAATCAAAGAATCTAGCTTAATATAATAATAATGATTACTGAAGAATAAAAATCCTAAAACGTTATAAAGGAAAACATATTATCTGCTCTGCATCTAGAAGGGTGGACATCATCGCCTCGCCTCCATTTTCTGGATTTTCAACTCTCAGCCCCCGTGCACAGGACGCAACAGGCGCGAAAAATGGTCGTTCTGCTCGATGCTATTTGCGACGTTTTGGATCGTTTTGGGTCTTTCTGTGTAATTTTGGGTCGTTACGGCTGGTTTTGGCTGGTTATGGGTCGTTTTGGCTCGTTTTTGGGGTTTAGTAAAAATGTTTGCCATTGCTTGTGTCCCAAACATACTGAGCATCCAGGACTGGTTGATGATCAAAATTTAAAACAACCTTTCTTATGTTGACTCCCAGTTTAATAAACTCAGTTCCAAAAAACTCAAGATCTGTTCGATGCAGATGCACTAACAGCAAGGCCGTCGCTAGCGGGGGGGGGGGGGTGGCAAAGGGGGTGGGGCACCTCCTACAATGTTTTTGTCGGCAAATTTTCTAAAAGTAGAGTTTTGTCGGGTTTTGCTTTCAACGTTCCTAAAGCAATAGCTGAGGATGTGAACTTAAAAGTATTGCCCAAAAGCCCTCAGCAATTCAAAACAGGAAAAGATAGCGCTATGGGTGTCACGGAGGGGCAAATGTCCACCCGAAACTTCAAATGACTCACTTTCGGCAGCCGGAGTCTAGAATAAAAAAAATCGCTTCGCGCAAAGAAATTCGTCTTGGGTAAAATAGGTTAGCCAAATATGTACGCACTAGGTCCTTTGCGGCGACTCCATAACAAAAGTATGCCCAAGAATTGTAAAACATTTCAAACCATTGGAAGAAAATTGCTCCAATAATATTCTTCAATGTATTTTGAGGTAAACTAAAGGGCGTGGTCGCAAAAGTTTTCTCCTCGCTTCGCTCGCAGGAAATTCTCTTCTGAAGTCGTGCCCCAGGGCTTAGGATAACTATTAAATGCGTAGCCATTTTCACTGTCAACAAGACATTCTCATTTTATTCAGTCAAAGCGGGCCAACATGCTTGACCTTGACATTGTCCTCGATCTATTTAAAAGAAGATATCCAAAAGCAAGATCATACTGTCTTTAGCAGAAACCAAGCAATGACTGGCTCAAACTTGCTTAGCCAGTAAACGATGTACTGTACAGGGGCCTACAAGCTATGTACATCAAAACATTTGCATAATAAATTTGGGATATTTGAAACGCTTTAACGAAATTGTTAGTCTAAAGAAAGTATACCAGATTTGATTGACGGATAAAAAATTTTTTTTCCATTCATTTCAAAACATTTTAGGATTTGAAACATTTTAAAGAAACTGTAAAGGGGAGTTAATGAAATGTGTCGGCAACCATTGTTATTTTATAGTCGTCGGCACTTGAAATTCTAAGATTGTCGGCTCACCCTGGTTTGGTTTTTAGCCCCACCACTGGGCAACTCAAATCTCCATGTAGCAGGTTGAAGCCCTATTAGCCATAAACCCAAAACCGGAGTATCTTTTGGTTCCCTCACAGTAAGGCATTAGCTCGACATTTCCCACTATAATTTGTCTGATATACGTCATAGGTGTGCTACAATGGTCGAGTTTTCGTTGTGTCGTGTTTGTTTCAAACCAAACAAAAAAAGTGCAGTTTGCAATTTTCATGGCACCAAACGTGCAGCAAAATTGAGGAACTATTACATGGGCTCGGGGCATGGGAAAATTTATCACTCATAGCAGAATAATTTGAAAAAAGCTCTATTGTTTAGCAAAAAATTGTAAGGGTTATGCCGCCCCCCCCCCCCCTTCGTCTGGGGCTCTGTATTAAGAAACTTTTAGTAAAACATTCCGATGAAAAGAGGTCGAAAAAAAGGAACTTCAAGAACCAGGCCTCGAGTTAGGTTACTTATAAAAGAAGAGCGCCTACTGGAAATTCAAGTAATTTGACATAACGAGTGCCAAGTTTCTTTCCAGTTTCTGAATAAGGCACAAAAAAATGCAGACATGATATTGACCATATTCAAGTAACAGTGCTTCTTACCAGGGCCGCCGAGAGCCATACTGGGCCCAGGGCAGGCCCACTGCATTGTAGTCTATATAATAGTCTTCATTTACTTTGAATTTTTATTTGTTATTCTCTTCTAGTACAGGTATGATTTAAAATTACTGTGTCATTAAGAGTCATACTTTAAAAAGAGTTTAATTACCAGCAGGCCCTTCTTTGCTCACGGGCCCAGGGGCAATTGCCCCCCTGCCTCCCCTCACGATGGATCTGCTGCTTACATGCACCCTTACAGAACTCATAGAATCAACCCCTGCACTCTTTGCTGAAATTGACCTTATGGAACGCTAACAAATTGCACCTTGTGGCGAAGGAAATCGAGGGGACGAAGGAAGAAGTTAGCCAGAGAAAAGATGAAATCCCAGGATCTGAATTTTGCAATTCTTTATAATAAAGAGCTACTTTAAGTAGTGACTGTGCTTTCACCTTCTTGAAAAATCTTTTGCTATTGCTGTGTTCCAGCCCAGCCCTAAGATTTTCTTAGCTATTTCCTAATTTCATCACTAAAACTTTCTTAACGCTCTCTTAACGTAAAATTGGAAAATTTTACGTTACTAAGCATGCGCAGTGATGGAGAAAATAAAATGCTATAAATATGCTATATTTCTCAAAGACCTAAAACGTCATACTGTATTTGTCGTTTCCGGTTCAGTACATTACTGTATTGATGAAATATTTCACTCTTACACCACAATTTCCTTCGAAACTTTGATTCTCAAAATTTTTCAACTTTCTTAGGTTTCCATGATCCAGCCCTGAACTTTCTTAACTTTTTGAAGAACCGAGCACAATTTTCTTATAAAACACTTTCTTTGTTTCTTATCTTATACAATACTGTCCTAGTTTCTTATTAAAAAGGGTGTAGTGATATAAACTCTTAACTATCAAAAGAGCTTTTATTTCTGGTACCCGAGGGAAAATATTGGAAGACATACTGTTCATGTCAAGGAGGTATTTGTAGAAAATAATCACATAAACCCGCGAGTAAGCACTCTCTGATTAGCCAAGCACACTTTCTCTCCCCCGAACAGTCTTCTCTCCCCCCTGTTCTCCGTCAGGACAACAGTGTCTCTCTTCCAATTGAAAACTGCATTAGGCCATATACATACCGAATTTTCTTTAATAAACTCCAAGTCTAAAACAAACGGCTATCGTTTCCATGGAAATAAATCCCACTCTAATATACAGCCCATCTGATAAGCGCCTTCCTTTTATAAACGCCTACCATAAATTAAACGCATCCCTTCCGGAAAGCTACATTGCATACTGTTTTTATAAGAAACAGGGGTCGGTGTAATGTAAACCGGTTTCGCAATGCCTTGACAAATTTTAGTACAGTAATCATTGTTTCTGAAAACATTTTCTTTATCAACTCTGTATTTCCTACTCTGCGTCTCAATAGAGGAGCAAATCTCTCCATAAAGTTCTCGTACGCCTCAAAATTTTAAGTGGTTGCTGGCGTTTCAAACAAATGGTCATTAGGTCAAAATAACGGAAATAATTTCTACGTGCTCCAAAGGTCGATAGGAAGCCGACCAAGGCTTCGCGTATTGGGCAGTCTAAAACGAGTTCTGCCGAGTAAAGTAAAAGAGTTTTCGTTTCTGCGAAATATTTACGAATTTCTCCAAAACACGCTGAATCAAGTACTGTTTTTTAGCAATTGTTTATGTCTATCATTTATTAGACATGATTAGCGAAAAATAGTGCCAACAGACATATGGTATCAAATCTATTGTCTACGTTTGTTCCCGAAATCGTTTAAATATAGGGGGGATGTTAACACAAAGACGGGGCACCGACAAAGAAATTGACGAGTAGCAAATGTCAGCAGACGGAGGTAAATGATGTCGGCATGAGTGTATGGTAGCCGGGGGTCAAGTCCGATCTAAGAATAGCTTTCATTGAGAAGAGATTGGTATCGGCACGTGAGCAGTTTTCATTCACAATAATAAATTGGCTGGAAAAGAGAAATATTTGTTTTAGGCAAAACGCGCCTATATAAGTTAGCAGATGCATATAGATGGCCAGTCAATGAAATACTAGCGGAGGAACTGATCATCCTGAAATCTCAGATCTGTCAAATCAACCAACGAGAAAAAGGAAATCCACTGACTTGACGCGCTGTTATTTGACCGAAAATTGGTCGATTTGGTGTCGTGAAACATGGGCTTTCATGTGATTGGATATAAGAAGGCCATCTCTTTACTTGCTGTGCACCTCAGCATATTACAACTGTGTTGTTCCTTCGGCTTGCATTCATTCATCGGTAAGTTACGTTTAAACATTTTACAAGAAATTTTGACTTAGAAATCTGGTTTTAGAAATCTAACGAATCTTAACAGTCTGCAAATTTTGAGAAGATCCCTACATAAAAATGACTATAATCGTTTTCAATTTTTTAGGGTCTCTACTTGTTTGTTTTGCTTTATCAATCATCGAAAGGTAGAAATGAATACATTAGCTTATTTTTTTTAATAAAATAAACACTTTTCTAGACATCGAAATTTCCTCGGGCTCAAATTCTTATTCAATTTTTTTGTCTTTCCAAGTTTTTTTTAAGAGAAGAGACAAGGGTGTCGGGTCGGACAGAAGGGTCTTAGACAACGAGGCGGGTTTAGAATAGGGAAAGAAAAAACCAGCAAAACAATGGTCATCTTTATTTCATACTGTCTAAACAAAGGCTTCTATACTCTGCTCTGTAAATCTGAGATGTGGCAAATCCAGCGGAATTCGCTAATATTTGTTCTGTGACATTTGGAATAGAGAGCGTGCGTACACCAGTCACAAACTTTCCCGTGTTGTACAGAACAGAGTTTAATCGTACGACCTGTTTTTGAAACACTCTCGATATTTTCGCACAGAAGGTGAATTTTGCACCATGGCGTTTTGGAACAATGCTGCAAATTGGTACAGACTGCGTCTGTTCCTGCTTTTTTCAGAAAAAGATCTATTGTGTTGTGAGGAGCTATACAGGGCGAACCGCAATTCAGAAATTAATGGGGGTCATGCAATGATGGGCAACTCACACACAATAACTTCTTTAGGCTTTGAGCTTATCTTGGATAATTGCGCAAAGTCCGTTTTTTTCCGCAGGGCCTTCGCATCAGAGTCTTGCTGCCCAGCTCAAAATGTTGGTCAGCCAAATCCTAATAAATTAAATGAATTTTATCGGTGGGCGTCTGACGTAGATTATAAATGCTCAAGCTGGGCTTTTTTTAAACGTAACAATTTGTACCAATTTATTACAAAATTTAACAAATGTCAGGTCAGGGACTGTCTGCGCAAAAATATGTGCGAACAAACCAGATAATTTAAAAAGTTTCATGTTTTTGTCTCTTTGCCATTTAGCAAGGACCGAGATACCGGAGGGGGGTTTATGGCCAAAAAACTTAAATAGCATAAGTAAAGTATATTTATTTTGTAAAATATGGCTGTTTTTACATTTATTTATAAGGGTGCCCCCCTCGCAAACAAAAAGTTGTATCTAAGTCTTTGCCATTAAATAAAACTTTTGGCTTGCTTCTTTTGACATATCTTTTTGAAATAACCAAAAATAGCATTTGTCTTTCCGGAACAGATAGAAAATCTGGTTTGGAAGGTAATTCTGGCAGTTGTACGTTGAAATACAATGACTGCCATATAATCTCGGGTTTAAGTTGCAGCGATAGCAGTGTTAAATTATAATCGCCATAGTTACTGGGCAGTCGAAGTTGTTAATTCACACGCAATGTGGCAGCGAGACTTTCGCTTCAATTATTCGAAAGCTTTGCAACATTCTGTGGCTTTGCGGCATTGGTTATGGTCGATAATTGAAGAAAAACAAAGTTTTATGTAGTAGGGGTGCATGTGTGGGAGATGAACAGAGTGAAATACCAACAGCCCTTCAAAACACCCTAAAACTTCATCTCTTTCACTTCATTTCTTTTATTTTTGTAGGATATGTCAAGTGTCCCAAGGAATATTTCACATAATATGTCATGTTGTCTTATATATGCTGCTAGATTAAACATATGATATCTTGTACTTTTTAGTTAATTATTCAATTGTAAAAAACTGTTTCTCGTTGCTTGAATGAATGAAATTGAATTTATCCCTTCCAGATCTAAATGATACCCTTCTGAGACACATTGCTAAAGCAAATCTGTTTCACAGTTCTTAGTTCCGGGCTAAATGATTTTTCCATATTACCGGAATACATTTGTCACGTGATATTATTTCTAGGAAGTCCTCACAGGGTTTCAATGTTTCCAAAGTATTGGAAATGCAGGGTAATTCTTGATTATGAATTTGGGAAGTCGGTTTTCTGACCTAAGGTCACGAAGGTGCCACTACTACATCACAAACAAAGCTATAAATGCGATAAAATCGAGAGACTTCACTAAATAAAATTTTCATTCGCATTTCCCTATTAATCTTTCAATGATGGATCAAAATAAAAAATAATCGATTGCAATCGACAAACCAGGCTTTTTATGAATGGAGCAAGCAAGAGGTATTTTAGATATCCTTCAAAGTTTCAACAACTCTGTTTTCGTATAATGGCCGTTTGTTCAACAGCAGTTCGTGCACCTTGGATACGAGTGATGTTCAATGTATGATGTTGAAGCAAAATTATCTTCGAAATCCTGTTGTCTGTAAACAAAATCATAGTCTAGCAAAGAGTCACTATGCATTGTTCCGTGTCTTATTATTTTCCAACAGGCAACTAGTAATCATGAATTTGAGCAATAATTGTCTATTTTTACCTTACCAGTCATTTTCTGCAGGAAATTGTAAAAATATTGATTGAGAAAGGAACAGCAAAGCAAAGAAACGATGTAACGATCATTCCTCTGCTTTTCTAAAAAAACCAACTCATGAAACACACTTTTCAGGAAAAGATAGAAAACATTGAGAACAATCACCAAGGAGGTGATAAACAGAGGCAGAAGTTAGTGAAGAGGATACTTGCACCTGAAGCAAAAAATGCGGGCTGACATATTAAGTTCAGAGCTTTTAAAACTTTAAAATCAAATGCATTACACTTCTAAAGGTCAAGCCACAAAACCCATTCCATGTTTTACTATGAAATTTAAAGAATATTGTCCAACCACAATCGTGACCACTATAGATTTAATTTTTATACATTGGAGACTGGTGAAATTTGTTTGGAGTATACAGAGCATGATGGCGTAGAACTGAAAGTGCTCGAGCAGCGATACAGAAATGCTACGCTCGTGCGATATAGAACATTTAAATCATAGATATGTGTTATTTAGACAATAAAGCCAACAGTTTTATTTCTTACATATCGCAATTAGCCTCACTATGAGGAATTTTGAAAACTAGTTCTGTTCCTTGCATTCCAGTCACTGGTCTATTAAGCTCACTGTAGCATAGCGGTCAAATCTTTGATTGGCTCAGAGCTCTATTCGCTACCATGTTCTAAGCCAATCAGCACACAGGATTCTCACAATGTTTTTTTGTAGACAATGTGGCAAAAACACGCTGAAATGGCGAAAATGGGCCTAATTCTAGCTGCGAAGCGATTTTGTTGTGAGAATCCTGTGTGCTGATTGGCTTAGAACATGGTAGCGAACAGAGCTCTCAGCCAATCAAAGATTTGACCGCTATGCTGCTCACTGTAGATCGATCCAGCTCGATCCAAGTCTTGTTTGTAGATCATCGATTCCCGTTCCTTCCTGAAATCAGTGATTTCCGTTCACTGTTCACTATAGATCATTGATTCCCGTTCCTTCCTGAAATCAGTGATTCCCGTTCATTTTCACTATAGATCATTTCCCGCTCACTGTTCACTGTAGATCATTGATTCCCGTTCCTTCCTGAAATCAGTGATTCCCGTTTGCTGTTCACTGTAGATCAGTTATTCCCGTTCCTTCTTGAGATTATAGCACGATGGCAGTAAGCATAAGTCTAGGTTTTCTTGGATTCAAGAACACAGACGGAAAAAATAGCGAGAAACAGAGGGAGTTGGGTTCTAAACACGTCTTCTTAACGCTGCCAAGCCACCTATAACGATTTTCCGCAGAAAATTTAGCAGTGTAAGCAGGCAGTCGCCGAGGAATGGTGATTGCAGAATCCTCGCTAAGAAAAGATTATCACTAAAATATGAGTACCCATACTAAGGAAGGTAATACTTGTTACCAATAAATTAGTGAAGGTAGGATGAAGTAGTTGCTCTTGCGATGAAATGGATGTGTAAGAATTTTCAAGCTGTATTTGTATTGTTTAATAGCCAGCATATGCCTTCTAGGATTATCAGCAAACCTCTTGTACTAATGAGTAGGGAAGTAGCCTTTTCTTTGCCAAGAACTGAGGGTCGACCCTTTTTAAAATGAGTCATGGGGCATTGAGACACCCTTGAATTTGAGGATGAACACTTATTGACGAAGGTGAACAGTTTACGTGTTTGTCTCGCTCTCTAAAGCCTTTAAAATGTGTGTGAAAAGAAGATAACGATTCTGCAAATTTTAAACTTCATGGATTACAAGGCCAGGCCGTCCTTAACCGAATGGCTACAGCGCACAAGGCCTGGATTTGAGCTTTTCTAACCAGACCAGACTGCTTAATACCTTGCTGATGGAAAGAGTGGCAAACAGATTTCCAATACAAACAACTTTGAAATGGGTATGACAAGTGACGCTAAACTATTTATCGAATGATTAGTCAAGATTTTGCAGTGGTTACGATCAGACCTACCCGAAGAAAATAATAAAGGATATAACAAGGGATCTTTGTTGCTTGAAAAAAATACAGCCAGCTTAGTGCATTCGGTCTGAGTGGTAATTGAGTTGTCACTTGGGATTATAAAAAAAGGCCTAAGGAGAATTACTCATGTGTCTATTGATTTAAGTAGGCGTTTAACAGTAATGTTCATAATTCGAAGTAAAAAGGATGTCGAAAAGATGAAATTAAAAATTTTAAAAGCGATAATGCTATTTGACTATATTAGATAAGAAATGGATGAGAAATATCAAGAGAAGTTCATAATCTAGAGACAGACCTTGGCTTTGGCATCCATATTCAGAAGTTACAACAAAAACATTTATGAACTACCGTAAAAGCTCTATTAAACCCCCCTCTCTATAAAGGCCCCCTCTCTATCAAGCCTTCCTCTCTATCAAGCCCCCCTCTCTACTAAGCCCACTCTCTGCTAAGTCCCCTCTCTATTAAGCCTCCCTCTCTATTAAGCCCCCTCTTTAGCCCCTGATGTAACAAAATGCGTGCTAAGTGGGTTTCTTGATGGTTGTGATGATGGTAAAGGGATAAGATCATGTTCATTCAGTGCGTCCCATGTAAAGATTTTCTTGTGCCCCTTAGTCATCAAGAGGATACCGATGCTGATTCTTTCGAAAAAAAACCCCAGAGCATTGTGGAATTTCTATACTATGTTTTATCTTAAATAATTAATAAGCTCCCCTCTCTAACAAGCCTCCTCGCTTTTAAGCCCCCCTCTACTGACTGAAAAAATGAATAAGTCCCCCGGGCCTTATTAGAGCTTTTCATTTGACATATCACTTAGGCACTCCTCAGTTTCAGGGACATCTTCAATTTTAGAGGTATTTGCAATTTAGAAGACAGGTCACCTAGATGATATACTGTCTTTGCTGTCGAGGCTCGTCGAAGTAAAACGGCAGTGCCAATGAAACTATTTATAGTAGAGTATTCTTAAAGTCGAAGACAGGTATTTCATTTTCAGTAACATCCTTCATCTAGCTACGATCCGACCATATTTGAAGGGTATCAGCATTCTTTTTCACCAAGAAGGGGGCAAGGGGGCAAGGGGGCAAATTGCCCTAGTGGCTCTGAAACCTCTCAGCGACCCTGATTGTCACGATTTATTGGTACACGATTCCAGTACTATTTGACACAGTTTCAGAGGTACATGACGTCACCAAAAGAAGACATCATTTCAAAGGCACATAACCAAACTGTCAAAAATATTTGTTCAAGTGCACTAAGGTTTTATAGAGTTTGAAATAAAACCATAGCTGGCTACCATAAGAATCGAAGTTTGTTTAGTATGTAAACTAGATTTGCATAAATTGATATCAATGTCAAGTTTTGATTGGTACAAATTTATTTTGGAAAATTGTCCATGAAGCACGATTCCAAGTATACTATCAAAGACAAATGAGAACTTTCTGATATCATTTTTGTATCTTATTTCCTCACGAGTCTTGTTGTTTGAATAACAACAACGTAGTATTGAGAGCTAAGAAACCCATTCTATGAAACCTCAATTCCCTGTGACAGTATCGATTAGAGATAACGAGTATCGCTGAATGGTCCTAGAACATTATTTGTAACAGAGTATATCTAGTTACCGTGCGATCAGAGGCAAATTGCTCTGCTTGCTGTGCGGGGATTGTAACCAGGGTTCTCTATGATTTACACTTGCTTCGAGATAATTCGAGGTAATGGGATTAAATCTATATAAAGTGACGAAGTATCTTAGTCACCACCGGATCCCAAGAAACCTTGAACTTTTGATGCTAGACCGCCCCTGCATGCTAGTGATTTCATGAAGCAGCCAGAACAAGGCCACGGCACTTGAATAGTTCTTATGATGATTGGCCAATACTCTGACCAATCGGGACACGAGAAAATATCATTTGATGTCTGTCGCAACCCTGTGACATTCCATGTTGCCAAAAGCACTACGGATGGTTATGTTTGACATAAATAAGGCGTGTTGCCATCAACTTTGTAATTATGAAGCGGTAATGCTTGCAGGTGACATATCGTGCGTAATGCTGTATGCAGTCCAAGATGAGCCAAGCCAGAGAACAATTAGCAATGTGAGACTGTGTTTGACCTGGTTTTCTCGCAATCACAAACTGTCGGTAAGACCTTAAATAGCAAGACGGCCAAAAACAGCGAAACCACCCCCAGGCTACGAGGCTAATAAAAAGTTGTGTGAAATCCATTGCAGAGAAATTATCCAAAAATAATGATCCACTGCTGTTATACCGTGGGACTATTTAAAAAACACGGCGAAGGAATTTGCGTGAGAAAGACATAAAAACTTGGTTTATGTTCATTTTATGATGGGAGTGCCTACTTTAAATATTCGAAATCCTGCCAATGTTACAAATAAATTTAATTCATTGTCGTGAACCACAAGGAACAGCTGGCTTGCCCTTGTTAAATTTCTGTCTACTGTTGATTTTTCTCAAATAAAATGCATAGAGGTTGAAAGATTAACTTTTGAAGGATTTCGAGGCATTAAGACGGCGGTTTCTGCTTGACTTTGTTTCTAAAAATAGCAAACCAATCTGACATGAATATTTGTGAAATAATGGAAAAGGAAATAAGGCAGGAAGAGAAAGATATATGAGTTTGTAAAGCAATCTGATGGTTTGAAGCTGTTTATCGCATAATTAACAAGCTAAAAGATGTACTAAAAGGGGCTTTGGTGATTAATTCAGTGCCGATATGATACGTGACAAATGAGCATGGCCTAAGCCACGAATTTGAAAGTGGGGGGGGGGGGGGCAAAGGCTAGCAAAAGTAAGGGGCCAAGGCCTTTTCTCCTTTTACTGCAGTTTTAAAACTATTTGCTTTGCAAAGATGTGGGGAGCCATGGGCCCTCCGGCCCTGGAGGGTCGAACGTGCAAAGTCATTATCGAGAGACCAACAGAAATCTGTTCATGGTCTGTAAGCCCTTAATGGAAATGGGCGTTTAAACAGATGGGCTTTAATTTTACAGCTGATGTTCGTTGTCGGATGTATCGACCCTCCTAGAAAAAGCGCCCTTGCAATGATATAGAAGCGCTTGCGCCCATGGGACCGACTCCAGAACAAGGCAAGGATATCTCATGGGCTTGAGAAAATTATAGGACTTGAATCATGTTTAAGTATCAGTTTGAACTTATTGAATAAATTATTTAAACAGACAATTGTTAGAGTTGCTCTCGCCCTAGGTCAGAAACAAATATTCTTGACGTTCGCAAAAAAAGAACAAAGAAACATCTTTAGTTATAATGTTGCCAAAAACTTACAAAGACTGAATAATTATTTGATGTGGTTATTGCTGAGTTCGATATATTTAAAAAGCAAATACAAATTGGATCTGTGTGCAGATATCCAACACTTAGCCTATTTTTACATCATGGCATGTAAATCAAGACATAAAGCTGTCATTTTTGGCTTCCAAGACATCGACAAGAGTGTCCTACCAGAATGGAATTATGGAAAACTTAACAAACCTCCAACAAAAAAATCTTTTAAACCACATATCAGAGCCAGACCGTTATCTGGTTTTTGTATCATCATCCCTTACTATCCGAGTAAATTTCAGCTTTATGAAATGCCATATGCCAGCAGCCTGTCAAATTGGAAGAATGTTCGGGAACATGAGGCCATTAATGAATAGATCACATTGAAATGACATAACCTGAAAACGTAGTGTAAATCCTCAAATGTAAATCTTGACAAAGAACTTTTTATTCTGGTTGCTCAAGTATTATCAGTGTTAGGGACATAATATATATACCAATCGATTTACTTGCGATATTTTTTTTGGGAACACAGAGCTGCTTGGGTTGGTTGCAGGGCCTCCAACCATAGTTTATAGAAATGTCCTATCAACTATGCTTCGACGATGGGGACCGGGGACGGGCAATGGCCTCCACTTTTTTGTAACATGTTTGTTATAGACATTTAATTCGCCTTTGACCCCCTAATTTTCATCATTTGTCGGAGCCCTTGCGTTGGATTGAAGAGAAGAAGTGCTGAAGAAGGGATGATAATGAAGCCTAATAGTTTTGACCCCCCCCCCCCCTAAATTTTGGATATTGATGAAAATTGTATAACTAAGATTTATTAGAAATTCTTCGGCTTGATTTAATGTGAACTGAGATTTTGAACTGAGAAAAAAGATTAATTTTACGCAACTCATAAAAATCACATTCATAAAACATTTAAGTTACCTTATGACTTCTCATAGACATATTAAGCAATAAAAAAGTAGTTTTTCCCTCTTGCTATGAAATCAAAAGGCATCGCTAGACTGCCGCATAGAAAAAAGTGATATCACAGCAGTGTCATACAAGACTTTCTACGAGAATACACATCGTGACTGTACCTCTTTTAAGTCTAGCGATGGAGACAAATTTCTTTGTTGATGCCGAGAGATTTACAAAAATATTGTCTTAAGCCCATTCCGTGAGATGTAATGCTGTGTATTTCTTTTTCGGCTTGAACATTACGTGAGACAACGATATAGTGTTGTCTTCAACAAAAAAAGTAACGAGCAAAAAGTATCGAACATAATGGGAACTGTAGTCATCCATGTTGTCACAAACAACAACGGTAGTGTAGCGCAGTTGTTTAAATTATGACGGGGGTCAATGGGCGCAAGTGACTGGGCTTTTGCTAAACACTTTTTTGAAGGAGAGCACGAGTCAATCCTTAGCTAGAAGATTGGGCGTGATCGCTGTTTATCAATGTTGTATTTCCATAGGCAAAGGGCACATAGGGGCTGGGAAGGGGGGAGGGCTCCCAATGAGACAGAATTTACCGAAATTCAGGCCCAGTCAGGCAATTTTACCTCAGTGAAGCAAGGATATTTGGTCAAGACCCATACTAAGTCCCTTAAACGATTAGCCTCCGCTGAACCAATGGGTATTTTGATGCAACTAAATACCGGAATGAGCCAGTAATTAGTCTGCAGTTATTTCATTTCACTTGGAAGTACCACTGCCCTCATTTTTAGATGCATGCAGGGGCAAAGTTTAACTGCATATTGACAAGTTCTCTAGGCAAATAAAACAATTGTCTGTATTCTAAGTTCTATTGGATATTGATAAAACGTTTCGAAAATACATTAATAGCAGTATCCTAGAGTGCGCGCAGACTTTACTTTCCGTTGCGAAGGAGAACCAATACGGAATTTGCAAATACGGAATTTACAAGTTCCGTCCTGGCTCTCCTTCGCAACAGAAAGTAAAATTTGCAAGCAGGCTACAGTAACCATGATCACAATGGATCATCAATGCAACTGGATCCATTCCTGCATAAGCAATTTGCTGTGTATTCTAAAATGGTTCACAAACGGAATACAAGGACCCCCACCCCCCCAAATGAATTTCGTTCTTCGTTCAGACGGCACTGTATATTTTTCAAAAAATCTTAAAGCTGAAAACCCGTTTCCACATAAAAGAAGTAAACCTTTTTAGAGATCAGTTCATTCGTAAAAATATATACCAAAACTGGTAATAGATAAGTGTATATTAAATAAGGATATCCTATCCGGTATAAGATTTGCATTGACCTTAAATTGATTCGATGAAATCGGTTTAAAAAGTCACACGAAAACATCCATGCGGTCAAAGCCTTCCTTTTCCCGTTCGGCTTCTAATTGTGAAGGACATACCACTATAAATGGGGGATTTTCGACCCAATGTTAAATGTTTAGCTGATAACTAAGTCAGAAATTTATGATTTCAATTAATTCTTTGAACGCGGTCACCCTCTTCAAGTCTAGTAATTGGATGCGGAAATTTTATCACAAAGCGCCTCATTGAATAATGGGAAAAATCGTAGAAAACAGGTTATAAACTTATTATTACCTTATTGACTCTCTAGATACAAACATGTTTTCAAATGAGTCCAAAAACTGTTGTCATTTTATTTCGAAATGAAGTTTTTAGACTACATCTAGACAGGGTATTTGTTAACCATAGGATCTTTAAAGGATAGAATATTTCCTTTAAATAAAACATCTTTCTTTTTTTCATCCAAACACTTTCCATTAGAGGGCTATGTTACCAAGAATCGTCATTTCAAGTCTTTAATAACTTTTCCATCTCCCACTCTTGCTCTAACCATTCTTCTTATAGATTTTTCATTTTCGTGCTCCACTTTTCATTTCAAATTTAGAAGCACTATACACTAACTTCAGCTTCTTACCCCCTGTGTGATGCACTTGAAGTTTTTCTTCTCCCGTAACTTAACCCTCCCTCTCTTCTCCCGTAACTTAACCCTCCCTTTCTTCTCCCGTGATAAGTTTATAAACAAATTCATCTGTTGGAAAGTACCTAAAAATAGCAATGTCGCATAAAACATGATTAGTGAATGCGAGAAGTTATTTTTTTATATTGAAGATTTGGAATAAATTGAAGTGGTTTGACCTTTTGGCAAGTTTGTGCAAACAATGCAATTGCCGTTATTCAAGAGGTTTTTGCATCAATCTTGACGCTAATGCTTGGCATATACCGTGATCCTTGAAAGCATACCTTGGGATTTGAGAAGTATTGATCTTGCAAACACGAAGATAACTTTAATGCACGCATAATGCAAGAGTTAAGGGAAGTAGTCCGCGAGAGAAATCGCTCTGTCAGAAAATCCTCGAGTGAGTACTCTTGGCAGGGGTGCGCTAAACATTTTATTGGAGGGAGGTGTCCGGTGCTAGACTGGCTCTTTTTAATTTTAGTGACCACCGGGTTTGCCGGGTAAGAAGTATGTTACATTGTATTACATTGTAATGGAAAGTGTGCCGAGTAAAAGGCACTTAACCGTAACACTTATGCATTCCTCCGCCATCGCAGCATCACCCCTGGCCCACAGTTATGCTCAATAAAGTACCTTTGGAACACAGCGAAATCGCTATCTAGCGGACACTTGTTGGATCAGATTCCTTTCGTCTGTAGGGAGGTATTCGTTCATTATTTCATGGAGGTTATAGGGGTAGAGATAGAGGGAGCAATGAGTGAATCCTTTCATAGCTGTTGGCTAAATAAATGCTTGGGAAATTATTGGGGGGCACCGGCTACTACGACCCCAGATGCTACATTTTTGTTTATTGGAACATGCTCATTATTAGAAAAAATAGGAGGTAATAGGAGGTTTCATAAACCTCCGGTAACAGGAGGTTTCATTTATTTAAGTGATCGTCACACAAAATAGCAGAATCTTCAGTAAGAATTAGAATATGCACAGTAAACAAAAATAATATGTACCATTTTGAGTACCGTTATGACCTGGGCCAAGTGAGTCCCCTGTGATAGACAATGCATACTTGAAGATATCCATAACTAAAATCTGTAGGGCTAGTGCATCTAAATGTTGGTAAATTTTTTCACCAAGGGGCAAATCATTTCGAAAGAATTACTGAGATTTTTTAGATTTTCACATTCTTAAAAGATTTTCAAGGTTATTAAAGATTTTAATTTTTTTCCCCATTTTGAATAATTTTTCTGATTTTGATTTTTTTCAGATAGGTTTTGGAGACTTCTTGAAATATTGAAAATTTTCTGAAGATACTTCAGATTTTTTGGAGCTTTATCAGTTTTTAGAGGATTTTCAGAAAATTTTGAGAATTTTTGACGATTCTTACCAATTTGTTACCAAAGTGTACAGGATCTTTTTCAGTGATTCGTCCCTTGATTTTCAGTACAGTATTGAAGTTATTAAATATATTTTACCAACTAATACACTTAAAACAAAAGGAGAAGAAACAATTGTTAATTTAAGTACATTTTAATAGATTTCAGTGAAAGTTTCCATCATGCAAGGTCTTCCCAACAAGCAAATACCAAATTGTTGCTTTTCTCGGTAGTTTTTAGAAACTAAATCTAATTTAAGAAATTATCGAAATTTGATTTCCAAAAGTCAAATCATTCATAGTAGTTCCATACCTTTATTACTTATTTGGTCATTTCGTATATACTTTGTTAATCCTCTTCAAAATATCTTTACAGGTCATGAATGTGGTGACGTAAAGCAAAGAGCAAGTGGCATGATAATGTCCCCGCGGTTGCCCGCGTCATACTCGCAGGCGGTGCTTTGCAAATGGAAAATTGTTGCACCAGAGAACTATAACGAAATATACATCTATTTATGGCTTCAAGGTAGCAAAAAATTGACTTACGATTTAACACATTGTTTCTCGGACCATTTAGCAATAAATCAAATTATTGATGGCAGGAGAGAAAAAAGGGTCAAATATTGTGGAAAACATGGATTTTTTAAAACTAGGACATTTGGGAGAGAGGCAGAGATTAGATTCTGGGCAAGCCCCACTCGGGAGAGCGAGACAGAACACAGAACAAGCTTTCGGCTGCTATGGTTTGCAAGCAGAGGTAATTTTACAGTATTAATTAAAAGTGATCATTCTAAGTGATCAATAGCGACTGTCAACATTTTGTTCTTTTATCTTAAATTGCTGTAAGTAATTTTAGCATATTTTCCTTGGTAATTTACTACACTCATAGCCGACATTAAAAAGATTGTGTAATGTGATATTTGGGATAACAAACATGTTACTTGAAACTCCGAGAAAGGCAATGTCTTAAGGCTATGTCGTTGGCGCAGTTGCAGAGAGGTCGCAGGGGAGGTTGTAGGGGGCTGCAGTGGATTGCACGAAGGTTGTAGGGGGGTTGCGTTTAGTAATGAAACTTTATTGAAAACCTTAGAATAGACATTCATTCTATGCAAGTGAAACTCTAAAATACAAAAAAGACATAAATTCTAATGTTTTTGTCAATATTTTTTCTATTGCTTATAAATTAAGTATCTTTTTTAAAAGTTTTGTTCAAGTTAGTGAACCTTAATGTATCAGCTGGTTTAAAATCATATCGAAAATCAATTTTTAAGACAAACTCGAATCTATCATCTAGAAGACTCATTAGAGCCAAAAAACTAATAGAATCATCATATTGTTAACTTAATTTTACTCCATTGGAAAGCAAATCAGACTTCATAATTTACACGAAAATAAGGGAAATAGTTCGAAGGAAAATTAGAAGACTATAGACGCCTTTGAACGCTTTAACTGTGCACCTCTTTGAATGCCAGAATTTCTAATCGCCCTTTTCAGGTTGCAGCAGCGCTATACACGGACAACATGGCATCATCCAATCGCCAAACTACCCCGATAACTATCCATCAGATACGTTTTGCACTTGGCGACTCAGTTCACCTTTCAGCCGCGGAAGAATAAGATTACGATTCATCAAATTTGATTTGCAAGGACATTCTCCCAAGTGCAGGTAAGTTTATATCTAAAAAATCTATGTACCTGGGATCAGATAGGATGTCTTGAAAAAGATGGCACTATCTTTTTCATTTGCCCAGAAATTTAAAAAGACCATTATCAGGGAAAACTTGCACTCGAAGGGGGCAGCTTGGGCAAAGCGCCTAGAAATAGGGCAAAACAATCAAGAAAAGTGCTCAATATCTCGAGGGCTAGGGGGTCACTGCCCCCGCTCCCCCCCCCTGGTGCAGGCGTCCTTTATCATACTTAACAGCAAATAATCTTACGTTCAAGAAAAGCTCTGTTTGCTTAAAAAGAAGACTTTTCGGAACCGTTTTGGAATGCGCTGGCAATGCTGGCACCAGTACCCCAATGTCACGTTTTCCGCCAGGGCTTTAACCCTGCCCCAGACTCCTCTTTCGTACGCCATAACAAATATCTAAATAACTGAATTGATGATTAATCACTTACGTGCCTAAGCAGAGATCTGGAGCATAGGCTCTGTTTCCATAGCAGCGTGAAAATGCTCGGCGTTAAACGATGCTGAAAAAAAAGCAATGTCAAGATATCACCCTCAATACTTCTAAATTCACACAAATCATTTTTAAGTGTTAAGAACAAGGTAATGAAACAAAAACTACAAAAAGATGAACAATGGCAAATTTTGACGAGATTTGTGGTGAAGAGCTGTGGTGAGATTTGCAGGTTATTAAACTAATACAGCGAATCCTCGAAGAATTTAGAAACAGCTTTTTTACTTTCATTTTACCCTCACATATCATCTCAAAGTTTTTTAAGGGCATTGCCCCTGATTTATCTTTGTCACGAGACACCCAAGATTTACTGACCATGTTCATCAAAACATTTCTGAAACCCAAGAACATAGTGTCTGTTGAAAACGTAAGTCTTTGTGGGCATTTACTGTAGAATCTTTTTTATTGATAACGATCTTGTTGGGTTATTTTCATCTGTTTGAATATTTGATACTTCAATATTGGCCGTGTAAGTTACGTATAATCCTAATTTTTGGATGACCTTTTTTTCCCCTTAAAAAGACACTAATATAGAATCCATTCAAAGCATGAACCCGGGACATTATTTAAGTACATAAAAAGATTGTGGTCACCGTTAAAAGAAAACGCCGTTAATAGTCTTTGTGGGAGGAAGGTTGATGAAAATACAACCATAGCTTGGTAAATTAAATTACAACCATAGAAAGGTAAATTGTGACTGGTGAAACAGAGAAGAATTGAAAGCACTTGGCTGGTTGATATATGGCAAGGGGGAAATGGGGTGTAGGGTGATCAGTAGGGTATTTATGGGGTTGGAGGCTGGAAGCAGGTGACAGCGAGCACGGGGTAGGAGAAAGGGAACATATAATCAAGGTATACGATTAGCAGGAAAAATGATGAAAATTATGCAAATTAAACAGCTGAGTTTCGAATGGAACTCGACATATTTAAGAAGCCCCTACATCTAACTTTAGTTGGTATTAAAATATTTAACATTGTCTTGGTGTCCATCTCATTGATATTCCTTAGTGGCCTATAAAAACCTTTGGCAGGCCTATAAATGAATTCACCTCCATGCTATAGTTGCATATGAATAGTGTCATTTCATATGATGGTGAAAATGGGATCCAGTCTTCTTAACGTTAGGCCTACGTGATCGTTCGCAATCGACTGCCGATCGATTGTTTTCCACATCAAAATATTTGGTACCTAACTTTTCATCAAAGGTTTATGTCTTAAATCATACAAATTACCAATTTTCGGCTTCTAAAGCATACAAACATTGACCACATTTGAGGAAGACTCCAACTCTATGTAAAAATGACTTACATCGAGTGTATGTTTCGTAGGAAGGACTATCTCATCATAAAGGATGGACAGAAGAATATTATAGGGACCTTTTGTGGAAAGGACACTGTGAAGGAGCTCAACATCAAAAGCAACTCCGTAGTAATAACATTCAAATCCAATCGACGCAAGAATTTCCCTGGGTTTAAAATTGAATGGGCAGCAGAACTCGACAACAAAAACGGTGTGTAAATAGTCTTTTTTATGTTTGTATATTTAATAAGAACACAAGGCTCGATCTGCTAAAAAGTAAAAAAAAAGCAAGAATATGTCCAGCCTTGGGCGAAATAAGAAGAGAAAACAATGTGCTTTTGTAAATTTTCGAAATCGACCAGGTTTTATCAGGCTATTGTGCTAATTTTTTACAAGGAACAAAGGTCAATGTTGAGTAATCCAGTTTCTCTTGAAATTTCAATACTCGTTGTTTCTTAAGAGTTTCTTAATTATGATATCATGAATGATGCTATGAAATGTTCGTGACCTTTTTTATCACATCAAGAGATTTGCTTCCGTTCTGATGCTGTATTTAGATGTGGGAAGTAGATTTTTATCCCTTGTGTCGTAAGTTCTAGGCCAATAGGGCAATCTTGTTCTTGGATTTTACAAGATTTCGTTGTTCTCAGTTTCATCACGATTTAATAGTTTCTCTTAATTCTTTTGCTTCGAGTACTGAAGTTTCTAAATTTTTTCTAACTGTCCAGTACTCATCTCTTATAGCCAGTTTCTTATTAAAAAAATTAGTGTATTGTTTCTTAGAAACAATTCATAGAATCAATTTTGAGACTATAAAAACATTAAAAACATCCGTACCTTTAATTACCCAGAAAATAAGAACACTGAACCCCTACAAAAATGATCTGGTTCTTATGAAATAGAATGTAGTTAATTCGATTATGACATTGAGGAAATTGGAGATGCTCAGAATAGGAGAAAGATATTGGAGTATTGAACTATTGGTTGAAGGGCACAAAATTGCAATTTGCGCCTTCCGAATAAATTCTTACAACACCTCAACAATTACAGAAACAGTTTTATAGCAGAAAAAAGTACTATATAGGCATGAATCGTAACAAAATTCTTGTCAACAAAAGTTGATATTTTAACAAATGAATGTAAGGATTAGAATAAATCAACCCATATTGATGTTGGAAAATTTTTCACCAACAGACAAAAATTGTGGATACACCAATTTCCAACCAATTCCGTATGGCCACCGTCAAAAACGTTTTGTTGGTGGCGAAAATGCGCACAGAGGGCTCATGCCTTGGCTTGTTCAGGTATGATTTAGTTACTCTGGTAGACTTCTGAAAATCTACTTTTGATTGGCTGTTCTTTTAAAGTAAACTAACGATTTAAGATTAAATAAATCATTGCTCTAAAGTGGCGTAATATTCCGGTTTCGTATGCCAAATGTACATTTTTTTTCAATTTTTCCCAACTCTCCCTCGGAACATGATGTATCAAATTATATACATAGCTTCAGCGTTTTACAATTCCTATAAGATAGTTCAACTTTACAAAGAGCATTGACTTAGAAAACAAGCTTTGTCTATGAAATGATGAACTGGTGACGATTATAACAACGATAGTAGTCACAGTGATAGGGTAAATAGTTCCATTTGACTTCATTAGCTTGTGGCATCGCAGTACACGAACTCAATTTCTAACATCCGAGAACTGCGGTGCGGAGGTGCACTCATTGGAAAGAAATGGGTGCTTACGGCTGCACATTGTGTTCAGTCAATGGAAAAAATTTCATATCAAGTTTACGTAGGTGGTGAAGGGAGCAAAGACCCTAGTGCAAAGACAGTAGCTGTAAGGAAAGTTCACACCCATCCAGCGTATTTTGGATCTCTAGTGAATGACCTTGCGGTTTTGGAACTTGGGGAGGAGCTGTCAATGTCATTCTCGGCGAGTAGCTATTTTGTCACGACTTTATTGCTATTTATCATTATGATTATTATTATTATTATCAATTTCCTTAAAGTAGGCGTATAATATATGAGTGCCAAACCTGGGCTACGAAAGTTTTACATAATCGGCAGCTGCATTCATCGCCCTTCCATTCCTTTATGCGTTTTTTAAAGATGTAAATATTCAATGACTGTTTAGCATCATTTGAGAATCCATGCCACAGTTTACATCTCAAGAAAGCAATACTCTCTATCCTAAACCGAACTATCCGGGCCTTGAGCATTTGTAACAGACTTTAGTTTCTTAGGTGATAAGGGGGATTCTTCTCAATGAAAATGTCAGTCAAAAAGAAGTTTGAATCGAAGTTAATTCATGTTCATTCACCATGGCTGATTGAATACTTTTTCACTCTAATGAAAAAGTACCATGACCTGTCTTGTGATAAAAGCTTCGAATTTGTTTGTAGATTCGGACGATATGCTTGCCAGATTCAAATACTGTCAAAGAACTTATACAAAAATCAAAATGCTGGATGGCGGGATGGGGAAAAGGCAGCGATGGCATGGCATCGTCAAGCTTGGTATATTCGGAGCTGCAGTTTATGGGTCATTGTCTGATGAGACAGGACATCGTCTGCGCTCGGAGTCCTGATCCTAGCAAACAAATTGGACCTTGTGATGGTGATTCTGGTGGCCCACTGTTCTGCCAATTGAATGACGGACCGTTCGTGGTAGCAGGCATATTAACACACGGACCAAAAATTTGCGGAACGGATCAAGACTATTACATAGATGTATCGCATTTTAATGAATGGATAACAAGTATAACGAAGAAAGATGATATAGCGAATCTTACAGATTAAGAATTAATTCACTAAAGGAACATGAATTAACTTCGATTCAAACTTGTTATCTACAATCAAAGAAAACAGGACGTTGATACTGTGAAAGTGAATTCAAAAATAGAAATGTAGGAACGGAGATTTTGGGGCTGTCAAATGAAATATTTCAAATACTAGGAGATCGTATCATCAGCAGCATCAAGATGGCGATTGCTTTTATTATCTATGAAGTTGACAATGACTGTGCAGTTTTCTATTATTTATCGAAGATGCTGAATTCTGAGATCTTCTTTAATGACAATGTTTATAGTCTTCAATAACTTTTATAAAATTGATTTTGGAAAAGGTTTTGATGTTAATATGGGACAATGTTTATGGGCACACGCAATTAGTTTTAACTTATCAGTTCTGAAAATCGGGGTCAGAAAGGGCTGTGTGTTGGAACGGTTACAACTGTTGGAATGTGGCAAGTATTTTTAAAAAGTTCCTGCTAGAATAAGTTATCAGCTCGACCATGGCCTTTTCCTTGGTTTGAAATCCTTAGGCCAAAAAATTTCATTCTAAGTAATAAAGATTTAATGGCTTGATTAATTTTTGTTCGAATTTTATTGCTATCTAATATCTTATGGTTGTTTATTCCAAAATCATGTGCTAATAAAATAAAACAATTAAATAAAACATATGTAAAAAATAAAGCAATAATCATTTTTTGAATTGGAAGGTTTCATATTTTTAGTAGGGTTTTATATCCTCTTTATAATTATCAAAATAGCCTGAAATATGAAAGCTGGAATAACACTTGAAATCATTTTTCCGTGCTATATAATAATTGTTTTAAATTTTTAGTCTTTTTTGCAAATTTATCTTCTTGTTGTAGTACCTTAAATAGTATTTTTAATTTTGTGACTTTTTAGAGTTATATGGTTTTTTAGAGTTAAGCATTCATCATTAAACATATTTACAAGTTTTTGTCTATAAGTGGTTGAGAGTAATTAGTTAATGTTTTTTGAAAATAAATAATGCAAAAAATAGTTTTGATAATGTGCCAAAACTAAATGGTACAAATATGGACATTCCAAACCTATTTGACAGTAGTTTGTACAGAATATTTAAATTAGTAGTAAGAATATATGCATTTCTTTTTATGAAAGCTCACAGTCAACCACTTCAGTCACCACAAGAAATAATTACATTGAATTAAAGTCGATGACCCTTTCATAAGATTTTGCCTCAATAGTATCCAGTTATCCAGTTTCCACTGGATACTATTATCCAGTTTTTACAGCGTCCAGAGCATAGTTAAATTGTTTTGTAGATTTCAGTGCAGTTTTTAAGTGACTATTTCATGTGGTGTGACTATAACTAGACCCCCCAGAGCATGGGGGCTGGATGGGCTGTGCCCCTACCCCCATTTTTTTGCTAGTATGATATCAAGGTTGTGGTTTCAAAGATAATGGTGGCAAACTATGTGCAGAGACCCCTTCTAACTTTTCTACAGCCCCCAACGCTAGAATGTGCTCGGGTATCCCTGATAACCAGTGCACACATATTTTGTGTTTGCACTGTTTGCATTGATTCAACTGTTTAGTAAGTCCGACAGGAAAAATTTTCATGTATCGCTCTGTAATGGAAATGATAATACTAAAAAATAATATTGAAAAATATAACTTTCATAAGAATGTAAATGCTTGAAGGAAATGTTCGTGTTGCAAGTAGCTTTTATAAAAAGAAATGCATGTAAAGTTTTATTACATTTATGCAATAAATATTACATGGATGTTATGGGTTCAAAAGAGATTGTATTTTGCCAAATCATCATTGAGTTGTTGTTTGCAAATTCTTGAGAGAGGTTTCAAGTTCAGTTGCAAGAAAGCAAGATGTCATGTAGCACAATCTTAAGTTCGGTTGATTCTTAGGCCAAAGAGTCAAAACTTACATGCAGGTATGTAAGAGAAATGTTTTTCCTAGCACATTAAATGTGCACCAGAACATCTTCAATACTTAAGATGGATTTCCTCTTCACAGTAAAGACGGAAAAAAGAAGAGGGTATACGGTACGAACATGCGCAGAAGATATTTTGACATTCAAGAACGGTACACTTACCGTACTGCTTTCCATTTTTTAAAGTTGAAATCAAGGCAACTTTTTTCCACGGAATTTGTACCGGATGACCTCTCAAACAATCATGTTCGAGACATTGCATCATAACTACAGCAACAAGCTGTACTTTGAACTGAGTCACAGTCATTCTGAAATACCATCATTGGAGGAAGCAGGCAGAGTTGTAGGGCCCCCTTGTAAATGCGAATAATGAACCCTTTTCGTTAATTTGGTGAATTTTTGTAGATAGGCCAAACCGCCCCTGGTCATCCGTTACCACATCCGGATCCGAAGAAACTAATGACTGGAAAATGATCTAAAAACTAAAAATCATTATGTTCAGATAGAAATTTTACACCCGTTGCTATTTCAAAGAGAGTTTGGCCAATTTTTTAAAATCGTCGCAAAAGGGCAGTTCTCATATCCAAACAATTTTGTAAATTTTTTTAGGCCTATCTGCAAAAATTCAAGATGCAGGCCATTTTCAAAGTCAATCATTTCTTTTACTGTTACCCCACTCTTACTTTTCATTTGTGCCTCCTGTCTTGCAACTTATGATGCAGAAGTGATACTAAAAAAGTTAGTTATGGTAACCTACCTTTGCTTGGCATCAAGGGGTCTCTCCGCGAACGGGCACACTTTGGAACGACATGGTTTTAGCGTCAGCTGTTCGTCCGTTTCCCGCCGAGAAACAAGCTGACCTCGTTATCGCTATTCTCAATTCCGAGGTTTTTAACACGCAGGGATTGCAGGGATAGATTAATTTACTAACTAGGGAATACCAATCCAACATAAAGGGCATAAAGCTTCCTCAGAAAAACTGCCATAGACATCAGAAAGGTCAGTCATGAGGCTACGTTCCCACATCATCGAGAGCGAGTTGGGCCGTTGATGCATCGGCGCCAATCGCTCAACCTACCATATAGGGGTTACTAAGGGAAGTTACACAATAACCCCAAAATATGGTTGATAAATGGGAGGGAATCGATAGGAAAAACTTCTTTTCCCCACTGATAGCCGATGCACCAATCCTACCTAATAGCATCAGAAAACTCTAAGAAGCATAAAAGATGCCTAAAGGTATGAGAGGTTTTAACGATGCCATAAAAGAAACTCAACACGCAAAGTTATACTGAAAAGGCATTTAGCATAAAGAAACCAAAATGAGGGAGGGAGGGCTGGGAAAATATGATGAAACAGCCTAGTTGTATTGTGGCTTCACCAAGCAAGATGAGACCCACGCCATGCCAAAATCTTAAATACCCATACATTAACCTGGGGAATGAAAACGCCACGAAACACACATCTTACCCTTGTTATACAAATCAAATTCACAGGAGGCCGAAACACTCCCTGCATTGCCCATAAACTAGTAGAGCAGATACAAGCAAAACGCGAGGAAGCGTGGCACAAGAAAACATAACGAAATAGTAATAACAACAATCTCATGCAATTTAGTTAACGCTCAAAAGCCCCTCGTGAAATTAACTCTGATTAAATTTCATTTAATCATCATTTTCAGATTTCACAACAATTGAGTTTAAGTTTTAAGCAAAAGCGACGGCAGAAAGTCGTGGGTTCGTTTTTATCAATCTATTACAGGTCATTGATAATAAGAGTCTGAGATGGTTAATAAGCTCAGGCATTGAATTCATTGATAAAATTGAGGATCTTATTTGATATAAACATGTTTAAGCTCAAGGAGGGACAGACACAATAATCTGTATTTAAAACGCAGGGGAGTCACACAGACTTTTTATATAAGGGGAGGTCCATCCGCAATAATCAAAATTCACCTAAAAGTATCGAAAAGAAATTTAACAGGACCAACTTTATCAGGTAAAGTGTGTTGATAAGACCTAAAAATATCAAAATACAAAATATTGTCGTTAAGCACATAAGAGACTAGTAGTCACAATAATATAGGCTGTTTCCAATAATAATGAGTTTAAACACATCTGATAATATATTTATCTTTTATTCATTATTTATTCATGTTTTTGATATTATTATGTGTTAGTGGACCTATAAGTATAAAAAAGGGTTATTGTTAACAGTTCTTGGCGGTACAGAACTTGAAAATGGCCAATATGTTATAAAATGTTTGTTTTTTCAAAGCAATTTTCGATTTTATTGTTAAATAAATCAGGTACCGAAAATTATCAGATTACAAAGAAAATTGTTAAACATAATTATCGGATGGACCCTACCCTGTAACAAGTTCATTCTTCTGTCACATAATACGCATGCGCCGTTAATTACTAATCACATGACTTTTACTCTATATATTGCTTAAAAACATGTTGTTGTATAATCTACATGTTTGTTTAAAGACAGTCTTATCGGCTTAATATTTAAAGCCTTGGCCAAACTGAGCAACATTCACAAATTCATAAAGCCTTGGCCAAACTGGGCAACATTGTTGCCCGACAAATGTTGCTTGAAATTTTGTTGATTTTTTTGTCGTCGAAACATGGTGGCCAAACTGGGCAACATTGTCGTGCAGCATCTTTTGCTGATGTATTCAAAACAGCGGGCCAAATTTGAATTGATAAGTGGTTTCAAAAGTTTGGATAAATATGACTGAAAGAAAGCAAGCTGCAGCCACTGGAAGCTGATTTTGACTCAGAACAACACCATCCTGTTGCTTTTAGCCCCCTTTGGTTGAGCACTCGTAGAAGCAGTAGCATTTGGCTGATTTGTTGTTTTCAAGAACTTGCACTTGGACTTGTTTCAGACGAGACCTTTAAATTCTTCCTGAACTATTCTTCCACTCCATGGTTTCTTCCCATTCTGCAAAATCAACTTCGAAGCTTAAATTTTGACAGGCCATTTTGATTGAATCGAGTTGAGGATATTGTTTTGCAATACAACACTGCGCATGTTGATTGTTTCTCAGATGGTAAATTAAGGTGAATTGTTGCCCGACAATGTGGCCAAACTGGACAACATAGAGCTGAGCAACAAATGTTGCCGGAAAATGTTTGAGCATGTTCAAACATTCGAGCAACAAATTTTTTAATGAATTTGTCGGCCGACATGGTGGCCAAACTGGACAACATTTGAGCAACATTGCACAGTCATTGCATCGAATCATTCCATACGCGGCGACGTGACTCTAATGCAGATGGAAACAAACAAGTGTTGTCACTTTATATATCGTATGTTTTTATGTTTTTTTTGGAGCAGATGATGGTGAATGTAGGCCAGCTACCTGGATTAATTTTGGATGCCTGTAGCAATATTTATGTTGGAGCGTACATATATTTCAAATGTTATAAAATGAGCTTTGGAATTTCAATAAAAAATTGGTTCTTTCTTTGTAAAAGATTTGCGCTTATCTTTTTCGAAAGTCATCCATCTAATTGACATTTCTTAACCTGAGGCAAAATGGTACGACGTTAGATTTGAATTAAGCTTTTCCGCAGTGTAAATCCAGGCAAATAAGAAAGGTTAAAAGTGCTTTCCTTGGGATAAAAGGCTTTAACAGACGGCTTCAATACATCTACTGTCATTTTATTCACCAAAATAATACAAAAAATCTCTATAACCTCCTCGTTGGCACATACGACATGAACTTAAGCCAAGCTTCTCTTTATAAATTCTAGATTTCATAAATTTTATAGGATTATTAAATCTCGGCATGGCAAAACACAGCAAAAGACTTTAGTGTTTCAAAAACTCTTTGCATCCATCTACCAAAGTAAGAAAAAGCAGATCGTAAAGATTGTAATCTGGAAGCCAACGAAGATATGATTAATTTGTTCTCAATGTGCTAGTTTCGGTTTCACTACCCACCAAGCTAGGATTTCGTTTCTCTGAGGAATATCAGTGAAGAAATGTTTTGAAAATGAAAACATTTCTACAACATCAACAGGTTAGTTTATCAAGAATAAAAGTTATCATAATATTTTAGCACAAATTGTTTGTGTATAAAACTGTTTATTGACAACTTGGAAAACTACTTGCAAAGGGTGACAAGTTGACAAAACGCAAAGGACAAAACCATTTGCCCTCCCCTACCCTCCTTACAGTTATGGCCATCCTGAGGAATATAGCTACCAAAAAAGCAAAATTGATTTGCAGATTTAGATACATCTCATTGCTTTCTTTCATGTAATGTAGTCCAAGATAAAATTTTCTTGAAAAAAAGATTTTTTGATGACGCAATAATTTGACACTCTATAGTGACCAAAAAAGGCAAAATAAGAGAAAAAAGATCCAGAGCTATATATGGAAATTCTCGCAATTTATATTAATCAAGTTTCAATGGAAATTCAAATCAACTGCACTGAAAATATATTTATAAGCAAATGAAAACTACATGACAATGATATTCATATAAGTCTAATATACAATTGTCTATGGCTGCTACGCCCTTATGTACGCGTTCAACTTCGATCCGTTCAGAAATTCCTTGGCAATTTCTCTAACATAGGTTCAAAATCTATGATTAACCGGAAGATTTGAATATTTCATTGAACGTTGCTGTACTTCACTGAGAATGTTACAAAGTTGCAATATTGTTTGAAATAGAGACAGAATTTGTGTGAAGATCAAGAGAAGATACCGACAACAATTTCAAAAGGCAATAATTAAGGCGGGTAAGCGATAGATAATGATTGGATTTAAGTGCCACGCCCATCAGGTGCCTATAAAATGACAGAAACGCCCACTTTCACAATTACATTTTATCTTTAACGTAAAATGGATAAGAAGATCAACAAAAAATCTTGGCGTTATTTGATCACTGCTTACTGCCGAAAATCTTTTTTAGCGGATCAAAGACAAATTGAGCGCATAACACAAAATGTTTAGGAGGGGGAGGGGGGAATGCCGCACACCCATATTCCCTGGTAAGTCCGTCTCTAGATAGGCGGAAGGAAAGCTAATAGAAATTCAAGGTAGGGAAAATATTTGGTGCCTATAAATTAATAATGAAAGAAATTGATAAGGTGACTTTTGTAAGCCTTTTTTCCTAACCGTACCAATTTGGAACCCTTTCACACATTTACGCAGAACTTTTTGGAACGGTTCAAATGGAACTTTTTTTCCTAGGTTTTTTCCTTGATTCCATTTTGGTACGGTTCCACGGGTCCTTTGTAAACGGTAGGCCTAACTGTACTCATTTTTACATGCTTTCAGAAGAAACCGGTCGCGTGTAAACGCTGCTTACATTCGACATTTTTCATCATAACTGTTTGTAGCATCGTATAACTTGATAAAAAATAATGAAAAATACGTTAGGGAAATCGAAAAAGGGGAGCCCAGGAATTTTACTTTCTACCTTGTTTACATCGCCTTTGATCTCCTTTTAAAGAACAACATTCTAAGAATTCCAACAGTTACATTTTTCACCGTCGAGCTTCAATATACGGCAAAGAATAAAAATCAATATTTTAACCAACTTAATGGCTTTTTAACAAGCAATTGTGTGAACATAAATACATTTAAAAGCTTTTTATTGGGGCAAAAGCTGGATATCGTATTCCCACAATGACATACTGATTCAACAACACTATATTGAAGAGCTCAGCAGGCTGTGCTACCAGCCGAGAGTGGCAGCAAACGATAGATAATATAGCTATGTAGTTCTAATTACGATTTAGGGGCCAAGGTTGTATCTATGGACAAAATCAATAGACAATTTTGTTATTTTGGCTTCGTGTCTGTACTAGCTTGGCGATCAAGACCAAAAGCACTATTCTTGTCTTAAACAAGAAATTAATGGTTATTTTAGTTCTGTTCTATCTGCCGAGGTTGCAAATTCTTCGTTTCAGTTAAGAGCAGGAGCACACTAAATACCTGTTCAAATACCTCCCTGCAATGAACTTTCTTAAAAATTATCCAAAAAATTAAAAATTTTCACTTTGAAAAATGCCAAGTGATGGGGGCCTGCAAAATAGCGTCTACTTCTGCTAAACGGTTGGCAGATTATTAAAAAAATTAATTATTATAATTCTTATTGATTCAGTTCCGGAAAATAACGTATAAATGGTGCAATAATATATATTCCAAATTTATTAGCAGTGAGTTTATCATTTTTTATTTCCTCGTCGCTCGTTAATAATTTCCTTCAGTTTACGTTTCCTTACTTCTAAAGCATTCTTGTCGAATGGTATTTCACTACGACAAAGCAGCTCAATGGCGTTCATGTAATCTTCAACCTGCAATACTGGTCCTTGCTCAACCAGACTGTTCAACAAACCCTGCAAGATATATTTCATATTAGGAAAAACACAGCGTAGGAAAAAAGGAAGTAAAAATTGGCACAAATGCGCATTGAATGCTCTTTAAAAAGCCTATGGGACAATACTCAAGATTTTTCTTGCAAAAGAAATACCAATACTTCATACTGAAATGGTATCCTTACTTTATAAAGACCACCACAAATGGAAGGGAGATAAGTTGATGTCCATCTCTAGCAGGAGAAGAAAATGCGGTTTTATGATAGGAAGATAAAGCGAAGTCTGTTGTTGCATGATTTGAACAAAATAGCAGGAATGACTGAGCCCGGTGGCACAACAGCATTTGCTGTGCTAGGAGTTGAAAGGAAGCCATCGCTCCGATGAAAAAGTTCGAGAGAAAGCTATAAATTGATTGGATAAGATTTTGATGGAAACCCTACATAAGCTGTTTGGAATAAAGGCCAACAGATCCAAGAAAAATGACCGAATTTCATAACAAATCTTGCATGCTTTAACTTGACTTAACCTTTGCACTTAATAAGGAGAGGGGCAATGACTAATGTATGAAAAGCCTGGTGCATGCGCAACACAACCGATGTGAGTTTTTATGTGGGTTTTGGCTGTAAATGAATGGAACCGGAATCCTTTTCTTGCTTGTTTGCAGTGATAAAAACATTCAAAATTGAAAAGTTCCTTAGGGGTTATGTCTTAAGTATTAAAAGTTCTTTGGCTTTCTTGGTCTTCTACATGCAAATTCCTTGTAAAGTGGTTCATTACAAAATGTAACATACTTAAAGTGGAATATCATACGAAAATATCTTTCTATTACGCTAATATTGTCTTATAATTAAAAAATGAGTACACAGCAAGGTTAGCCACAAGACATGACGTTGCACCAGCTGACTTACTATTTTTATCAAATGTTTATCATTTGGCAACAATACGAAACTGCGCATGAGGTTCTACTTGACCATGCAAACGAAACAGATTGGCATCTCATTTAGGGATCACTGTGAGCAGATTTAGCAACAAACGCCCACAAATAATAATGGCCATCGAGAAAATCTTTGCTTATAAAAGAAACAGATGTGGCTCACCGCAGGCTTGGAAAAACATCTTGTTATTCACGAGCTTCTAATGAAGTTCTATGTGCTTTTAGGGTTTGAGAATTCCATCATAAGATATGTGACCAAGATAAATGAGACCAAGATTGATAGCATTATTACTTTGACCCTTACAAAAATTAACAAATGAACTGATAAGAGAGTCTCAAAAACGTCTTTTCCAAATAGCCTCTAGTAACTGGCCGCTAGGAAGAATCGTTTCGCTTTCGTTAAGTCCAAAGTAAACAGTGTGCAAAAATCCTGGTACTTGAGTTCCTTAACTTTTTACAGTATCTTAGTACAAACAGGTTCCTAGCGAGTTTCTTTAACATTTCTAGCAAGAAGTTAGAAGGCATGGAGCCAGGGGCGGATTCAGGGTGTCGCACAGGTCGCACAGAAGACCGTCAGATTTTCAGAATTTAGTTTTCGTCTTCAGTCATTAAAATTAGGCAATCATTTTTACCACAATCTTCTATTTTCCTCCTTACAGTCAATACATTTAACTCTCTTTACACAATAAACACAGGACCGAACTTGGTCGATCTCACATCCAATGCCACGATTTAATTCAATATAGAAGACCATCCTAGACCGTGAACAGTATGATTTTTAAGCATGTCGCCCGCGCCGCATAAATATGCCGGGCCCTTTGTTATGCAAATATTTTACCAAATTTCACTAATCAAGGTTCAAGTTTTCACATATTTGTGCGGCACGAAAAGTCTGTAAACACTATGTTAGATTAATGTGCCTCACAACTGCTGGCGAGGGAAGAAAATGGATGAGGCTTGAAGTTGTGAATGAGAAGAATACCAATTTTCTTTATCTATACGGAAGAGATGCACAGGAAGTGTACATTTCTGAGTCTCAAGATATTTTGTTTTAACTGCGCGTTGGATTTGCTGGAAAATTTGGAAAACCTTTTACAGGCAAAAATGTTTCACTGAACAATTTGAACGTTTCAGAGCTGGCTAAACTTTGAGATATTCCCAGTCTCGTCGCCACCTTCAAAACTACTAAAAGGCTTACGAGCCTCGTTTGTGTCGCCACTTCCGCTCTTAAAAAGAAGGGCGTCCAATTGAGGCGTCTCATCGATCAAAGTGTATCGGTCTTGCTTCGTCCCATTTGTATTAGGACAAATCCCATTTAGAAAGTAAACACTTACAAGACATGAAAATAATATTTTATGCCAAACATCAAGATGACTTTCTTGAGCATGATGAATTTTTTGATTGATAGTAGTTGAAATAATCGAAGTGGTAAACTTTAGGGCATTTTGCCCTTAGGTTAGACCTAGTTTCTATCGTTCCAGGGGGGGGGGGGCGGCCCCCATCAAGGCTCCGCCCTTGACCATGAAAGAGGCCCCCTGGACCGCTTGCTGGGTAGTGTTATGTACGACCGTCAATTTTATTCTATATCCGCCCCTGCCTTGGACTAACAATTTTGAAAAATCAAAAAAAACATTAAACGTTTGATAAATAACATTTGAGGTTTCTTACTTCTTTTGACCCTGACAAGATGCTGTACCAATGTTTCTTATGCTTTGAATATATGATAAAGTTCTTATTTTGAAGGATGGGTTAATGGCTTCTGAATAAGCAGCAGCCAAATTCGAGGGGCAAATCACTCCAAGAAAATCTCGAACACCTTTTGTGAAAACCCTTTTGTTTTATCTGAAAATCCCTAGAAATCCTTTTGTTTTAGGTAAAATCTCGTACGCTATTTGCAAGAGTGAATTGCCCCTCGGCCAAATTCATTTTAGCACTTTTCAAAATAACACAGATTTTGAAAAAACACAGTGATTCAATACTTACATCAGGGGTTAGAAACAGCAACTCTATGTACTGCTTAGCGTTTTCCAGATCAGGTTCCCGTGGCTTCATAAAATCTACAAGCTCTTGTTGTAAGGTGAATATATTTTGACTCCTAAGACAAAATAGTCCGAGTAATTCTTAGAATACTTGTGATATTCAAACTATAACTTGAAAACCGAAATAAGGCAACCATCACTTCTGTATTTACTTTAGATTTTTAGTCATTTGAAACGTGTGTAATACATTTTGACATTGCAATACACCTTGACAATATAACAGCAGGCTGAGAACTATCAAGTGGAAATTAAAGAAAGAATGGTTTCAGAATTCAGCAACAAGGCCTCTCGTCCCAACTAAAAGCTTGCCAAGTTTTGGTACACCAAACAAGATTTGTGTAACTTTACAGACACATACAACGGATCAAAGAAAAGATTACTCACATTTTCTTGACGCCATTTCTATTGATCTTCTTTATGTAAGCAGTACTTGATACGATGATAGAAGCCAATAGGTAACCAATGCCCTCAAACAGATATCTGAAAAACGGCAATACTTTTTGTCAACTGTCATGACAATACGATATGGTATTAGCGAAGGATCAATCTGACCAAAATGTTACGTTACTGTAGAAAGTCTAAAGCTCAAAAAAACATTTAGACAATTAAACATTTTTTGCAAAAACATTTAAACTTTTGAAAAACATTTAAACTTTTAAATGGGCATGCTACGCGATATTTCGAGATAGGAACAAAATGTTTTACCAAAAATTATCTTCATGGTCATGAAAAATTATCTTTGAACTCAAATAAAAAATTTCTCCAGGCAACATTAAAATACATTCCGACCTCTGAAGGACTTCATTAAGTAGTTTTAGAAATCTTCTCTCCTATGTAGTTTGTCTTTCATTATTCTTGTTTTGTTTTTGTCAATGTATTTTGCATTTGTTTTAACTTCCAAATTGTAAGTGTTTGTTTTGCTATCAGTAATCTGTAACATGTAATTTGTAACATTTGATGTCACTCTAATTTCAAGTAAACATGTTTAATTTAATGGTCACAGGGTTGCTATGTATTTCCATACTCCCTGTGGCATCGGCTTGTAAAATTTTAAGAGAATATATAAAAAAAGTGTTAAACTTCAATATTTCTGCAAAACCTGCATAGGAAGTTAGTAGAATCACTTGATGGATTAAGTAGAACGGAGGGGTCTAGAGACTAATTGTGCAAGGTTTAACTATAGGTAAAATATGCTAGGACAAAATTTATTTTCTATGTTTGGAGGGTTTTGCTTTTTGGAGGCGTCAGAGGTATGAAGCTGTCAATTTTCTTGAAGTGCCCGCTCATCTTAGGTGTCCGTTATAGGAAGATCTCCCTTGTTTAGAGATTAAAGTTATAAGGTGTCTGGGAAACACATTTGCTCCAAAAATACTTTGAACAGAGAGCTTTGGTGCAAATGAAGTTAACGAGCTTTTTGTAGGTGTCCCCTGCAGATATTGCGGATTTCTTGATTACGGTTTAGACATATAATCTTATCAATAAAGATCTGAAATCTGGCTTCAGTTGTTGATTACCAGGCAACAAAACCTTTCAAGTACACCACCATCTTGATAAAATTGAATTAGTACCCAAAATTAAAACCGAATATGCAAGCAATACTACAATAAATTGCCTGTTGACATACGACAAACTAAGTCATTCTTCATAACTAGGAATTTAATTAAAAGTCATCATTATTAGTCATTCTATGCTTATGAACAGCGTTTTACTCAAGTTTTATGTTAAAAAGGTTGATGTAAGGCTTTTAATGTATATTCCTTGATTTAATGTCTATTTTTCATACATAATTTTATAGGACATTGGTAGATTTATTTTCTTTTTACGTTGCAGGATCCACTTTGAAAACAGCAGAGAAGCACAAGCGTATAAATCCTGTATTTTATCCTGTCATATCACACGCACCTTTTATATGAAACTAAGCTCAAAATTATTACACAGTTTCTTCACTCTTCTTTTTTGTGTGATAAAGTTTCTCAAAGGTTTTTCAAATACCAAGAGCTCATTTTATAGAAACACAAAAACGTAATATAAAAAGCGTAAACAGAAAACCTCATCAGGTGGAAGAAGTTGTTACCTTTGTTATCAATACCAATCTATACCGAAATAGTAAACTAATCGCCCAAAAACATTTTTGACAGTGTCTAATGTTGAGAATGACAAGTACTGTGGTTTATCAATTTTTTTGTCCTCTTTTTGCTCGGTTTCTTGAAGACGTTTGTTATTAAAATGAGTGTATGTAGCAAAATAATTTTAGTGGCAACATTCAGTGAATATAAGAATGGAATTGAAGAAAGAATAAGGATAGTTTACTTTAATTTAAAAGGTGACAGCGAAGCTGAACAGATTTCCTCGATGTCTCGCAAATCCTTCGTCAGCTGTGGAACTAGAGGATCAACTTCGACGGCGTCCATTGAGCAAACATAGGTTGACTGGAATGCAAATTAATTACAAGAAATTATACTTAAAAGATGCAAGCGTTGCAAAAAAAGATTGGGAACAAACAAAATCTTTCACTTGAAAGCAAATAGAAGCAAAAAAATTCCAACTGGTAACACAGGTGTATCACAACAGTGGCGTAGTGGCGACGATGCTGAAGCAACTGTGCTTTCCTTAATTTTTCGAGCAAAATAGATTCACAACAAAACGAAACAAAACAGATGTGCACAATAACAACGTTGTACTCCCCAGCGTGAGAAAGCACGAATACAAGAAGAGGCAAAGACCACTATCGGAGATAATAAAAGTTTCGTTCTTGGTGGTTGCGCCTTAATTTAGGCCTCCCGCAATACTTTTGAAATCTGGCTGACAATAAAATATAGTTGCGACTCAACTTAAAATCAAAACAGGCAAACATCTTGCATTTGATTGGCACAATAGACACCAAATACAATAAGCGGGCTATGATGCCACAGACTACCCGAGGAAGGTGAAAAATACAAACGTAAATAAAACTAGGCAAGTACATTGTACAGAAAAACAGAAGATGCAGACTAAAGAACAAGTACATTTATCTTTGTATAAGAAAACACTTTTATCAGAACACGGAGGCACAATTTGGTAAAAATGCAGCTTTAGAAAAATCAACATTAAAATATAAAATCAAGAAGTACCCGAACCTCAAGTTATCCAAAAACTAAAGACATCGAGCTTCGGCATAAATTATCTGATTCTTTAAAAAAATTTGAAAATATAGTGAGCATTTGCCTCCATTGTCAACTGAAAAATGCTCCTTTGAGAACTTGTACCCTGTAGCTGTGACCTTTTAGATATTTATAGAATAAATGCAACATTTCAGCATAAATACAAGGGCACTATACAACTGCAGCCAAGCAGCTACGACATAAAAGTTTCATGTAGCTTCTGCTTCTGCTACAACGATATTGAATATCTTACATACCTGCCTCGTTGCGGGTATGAGGTAATAGAGGCAATGGCACTGGATTTCCAAATGCAGAACCAAAAGGCACGTGTCGGCAAGATCTTGGAATTCGAGGGTCAGCGCTTCTAAAGACCTAAGTGATCGAAATTTTTATTATTTGCAAAAATAATGAAAATTGACATGCTAATATTTGCAAAAAGGAAAGTCTGCCTTCCAAAATTGTCAACTCCCGACAAAGTCACAAGATTTTAACAATAGTCCAGAAAAGTGTTTATCTTTCCTCCGAACAATACTCTTTAGTTGTCAATTTTTTTTTACTTCTGTAAACTTTTTTCACAAAAGGATGAAAATATGGCAAGATTTGGGTGTAACGCTAAAATTATTTTGCTTTCAATATTTTTTCTTGGCGGCTGTTGACCGTGTTTAGGCCCTACACTCCATTTAGACCCAAATATGCGAAACTTCGTTTACTGCCACACGCGGAATTGGTCATACCTTTCCAAGCAACAATGAAAGTAGTCTCAATTGGGGTCTACAGTATCATCTCGGTACACTTTCCGGAAGTAATTAGAAGCTGGAACTATTTGTTATTTCAGAATCATATAAGCTAATTTAAGAACATAATGAAATTAACTTCCGAAGGTAGAATGATTTCATTATAGGTACCCCATTTAGAAAATGAATCGTCAAATCATTTTAGAAATGATCATCGGTCCCTTAACTCCAGCCATCTGTCCCCTAACTATGTACAATATTTAATCAAATCACATGGCGTTTAAAGATAATTAAGGTCCCAGTAATTTTAAAATTTAAAAAAGAAAATTCTCGTAATTTTTTAAAAGCACACCATTCTATTGAAATAGTTGAAAATAACTAAATTGGCAAACATAAGGTACTAAATTAGAGAGACATGATTTTGGTAATACCACGAGCAGTAACAAAAATACCTGAGAATATCTTGAGGTATGGGTGGCAGTTGCTGGATAAAAAAAGATGCATCAGCAAGTATGAAACAAAGTATCAGAATTTCGTTTTGCGTTAGGAAAATAACGTTTAAAAAAAATTCTGACTTTGAAAACATTGACAAACAAACATTGACAATATTTCTAAAAAATAAACAGGTCAGTAAATAGTCTTGAAAACTTAGAGGATAAACATTCAAGGAGTAAGGGTTATTTTCTGGATATGGAAGGATAATAAAAAGTCATTAAGAAATATAGATGTATAATATTCAGGGAGGAATATCATCTAAAAATTTGCGCGTTTTACGGCATCAAGCACTATTTGACTAGTAAAGCAGGAATTGTTGTCCAATTATTTGAATTAATTCAATGCTGTTTCAGACATTTAAAATTCAACTCTAAAAACAGTCTCTTTCCACTATTCTCTTATTGTAAACTACACGAAGTATCAATGGTTGGTAAAAAAATAACGCTGTGAAGAGGCCATCCACTGATTATTATAATAAAGGGAAGATTAACAGTAAAGAGGACCAATACAAATGGAAGAAGAGCGATGAGCAATTACTTTTGTTGCTAATATATAACTTTTTAAAACAATTGACTTATATTTCCTCTTCGGTAGGAAAGGTTACAAATGCCTAATTACCAGTTCAAATCTCCCATAAATAAATGGCCTACTTACAGCAAGGAGGTCTCCTAGCGAATCAGATCCATCGACTTGAATTGTAGTAGCTTTTGCAGACAATTTGACGATGAATTCTTGCAGCTTTCTCGTAAACCAATCCTGCAATTAAACAATATTGAAACAAATACATAAGTTGGATGCACGAAACAGAAAATGAAAATTGGACGCATTTGTATGAACATATCTTCATAGAAAATATAAGGGACATTGATATACGGGAATTAATTACTGAGATATACGAGGACCTAGTGGCCATTAAATCTGCATCATTGAATGAATAGTTTTTGCAAGATCTTCTGCAAAAATCAATCCAACCTTGAAGAAAAACATTACAGTGCCTCCCCCCTTCCCTTTGGTTTCAATGGAATCCAACAAATGAACACTGCTTGATTTGATTTGATTTTTTATTTGATTTGACTTAATTCAAATTCTACTACATTTCTAAAAAAGCTAGTTAGTTATATAAATCATAAACAAATCAACTAAAGAACAGAACAACAACAATAACATTATTCAAAGACAAATCAAAGCAGAATTCTTAAGAAGGTTAACAAACGAGGTTAACAAACGAGATGAAGGCCCCCTCTTGTTTCAGCGATCTATATGTTTGGGATAACAACTGCTCTCATTGCTTCGCCTGTCATTGTCTTTATTTGCAATTTAGATCCTTCTACTGCTTTCAAAACGTTTTTGTACCCCTTATATCCCCTTTTTGTACCCATTTATATACACATCAATTTCGAACTTAGCTCTTTGATCTATCTACTTCCATCAATACGAATTTTTCTCAAAACCTTTAAAAGCAAGAATAGCCCCATGTGAGTGTTCATAACAGAACTCCTTTTTTGCACAATGACAAATTAAAGATGATATAAGAAGTGCTTGACATTTGTTTACTCCAATTGACGACGATACAGCAGTGTTTGACGAGCCAACGGTAAACAAAGATCCGAACTATCCTCTAAATTATCATGCGATATCCTGCATTGACCTGGGTCTAAGCTTATCTTGTCAATGCATGCTAGGATAAGCCCTACGCTGAAATAAGCTCCTCGGCTTGAATACGCCTCCAATAACATGCTTTTGAGGCCAACTGGAGCTATATCGATTAATTACGTCAAACAATTCCTTTGATAAGATGAGTTCATAATGAGACCGATTTGATATAAAGGGCAAATTTAATATGGAGGATATAGGTACATCAAAGAGTTTTTGACTAGAAAAGTTTTGTTGTCAACAACCTCCTGAGCAAAACATGTTCATTTCACTCTATCCCCCCTTCTCAACATCTATGGCTTTGTATAAGTGCTTCCCCTATGTCAGTGTACAGAGAACTTCGAATAAAAGAATTGGACGGTATGTGATCAATGGAGTCCTAAGGTGAACATTCTAAATAGGCAAGCGGCACTGATTGGTCAACCTATACAGTCATGTGCTCGCGTTTCTGATTGGCCTATTTCAATTCACAACTGGGTATATATATTTCCTAGCGTAGAGTTTTCGGTCTATGTTCTGACGTGTTAATCTCTGAAGACGTGTCAGACGAAAAGCTTTAGTTTACTCAGTTGTTCGCTTTTTTCAAAGCCATTTTCATATTTTGTACCACCAAAAGATTGAGAACAAAGAACCACCGATGGAAACATCTGATACTAAAATTGATCTGAAAGGATAAATATCATATCAGATCCTACGGAGACACACATCCATGATAATCCAAAAACCAAACTTTCATGCCAAAGCAACTCTTGTGGGAAAAATTCAAATCAAACATGAGACGATGGATCTCTTTACTAAAATCGTTTGCAGTAATGAAAGAAATACAAGAGTTTAAAATGTAAACCATAGAATCCACAGAAATATTTAATTACGAGGAAGCAATAAATTGCACTTACAAGGCTTTCTTGCAGACTCACAAGCGATTTCAGATCACCGATATCCAGAATAACCTCATTTTTTGCTATCGCACCCCTTTTCAAGGTCCCAAGAATCTTGTCTGTTTGCTAATGAGAAATATATCAAACGTTTAAAACCCTGTTACACGGTCATATTTTCAAAACGACATTCGTCAGATACGTTACGATAAGAATACGTTAAATTGAACAAGAATAACATCTGATGAAGATCTGATGAAAATATTTGACCTGTAACATGGCCTTGAGATCACATTAAAACAACAAAAACACGCAAAAATTACATAACATTTGCTATTTGGCTTCTCTGATAGCAGTATGACAAACGGGGCTTCTTCCAAATCAACCTTTGAAATCTTGAAATGTCGAAGATCGTGGAAGTCTTAATAATGTATAAGGCCCTGACTTACCGAATACAATTTAAAGCAATTTATTTTCCAAACTTATATTTATATTGCCAGCTTTAGCTGTAGTGCCATTAATATTTACTACCGGCATGCACAATATCTTGCAAACATTTTGAAAACTCCAGAGATTTTATGAAAAACCTTAGAGATAAAATAAAATAACTTATTCTTCTTCTCCGAATAACACGCTTACCGTTATAATTTGACCAATCGACCCCCCCCCCCTTCAGGGCAAGTCGCACTAAAAAAAGCACCCTGTACTTTACAATAATTTTCAACATTTGATTAAGAGCTTCACCAAAGCTCTTTATAAATTTTATTCATTCATTTTACAATTCTTCACCTAGAATAAATATAGAATAAGAATACTGCTTTACAGTAGCACAGTAGCACAAATCAGTCGGTAAAGTAGCGTGAGCACAAAACTCGGAGTAACAGTGAACATGTCTCATTATTAGCCTAACTTCTACAATAATACAAAAACTATAAATAATAGATTTAAACAAAATTCAAGGAAGAAAATGAAGATATTACCTGCGCGTTTCTGAATCTAACCGACTCCATGTCTTCGTCTAGAAGCTGTAAAACACAAATTGGACTAGTAAGACAAACAACCAAACTTAAAGAATATCTTTTTTTGTCAAATGCGATCGTAAAATTGGGTTCTTACAGAAGTAGTCAATTTAGATGATTACACAACAATTGACTGATGTATCACAATGAATTTATTTGGGGGCTGACAGTTCGAAATTTGGAATTGGCTTTGAAAAAAGCAAACATTCTACAACATGACTTAAGCTATCCACAATTGGGTATATTTTCTCGGCTCTATTTTTGACGTTTTATACTCTGAATCGTGTCAGACGAAAAGTTTTAGTCATGTTGTAAAATTTGTTTCCTTTTCAACGCCACATTCAAATTTTGTACTGCCAAAAATTCTTCAAAAAATGGAATGTAAGCTAAACAATATGCCAAAGCAGGCAAGGGATTCTTCGAATTTGCAGTAACAGTAAAAGTTAAGTAAACGATATTTTTAGCCAGTTTTTATTAAGAGCGATTTATTTCAAATCTGAAAATTGGGTAGACACCAACCATAAAATGTTTATCAAAGAAAATTCAAAGAACAACAAGTTTTGCAATACGATGACTGACCAAACATGTTCATAGACAAACTCGCTACTTAACAAGCTTTCCATCAAGAAAATTTCAAGATGAAACGAAAATGCATCTATATTTTGCTGCAGACATGTGCACCAAACAAAGTTTCAAAATTTATATCATGTTAATTTTCCTATTTCATTAAATCAAATTAATCATGATAATAGCCATAACATACAAGCATCTTCCCCTTCGTTCTTTCTTCCTGAAGATTAAGCCAGTTAGGCAAAGATTTGAGGTATCTGTTTATATCTTCGTCTCTTGCCCAAGAAGCACTAAATATTCTTGATGGCTTTCCAGCTTCTTCCCTTAACACAAGACCTAGAAATAAAAACCCATACGTTAAACTGCCTGGGTAATATGGTCGACTACAATGCCAAAATTGAGTGTATCATATTAAGTTGCTTCACGGGAAATAGAGGGCATTCTATCTTCAAAAAATTCTTTGTGAGGCCCTTGTATATCCCTTGGCATTTTAAAATTGTTTTTCTACCTTTCTTTTCGTGGTATAGAATTTAAAAATGGCTATGAAAAAAGCAAACATTTTGAAACATGTTACTAAAGCTTTTCGTCTAGCACTTTTCAGAAATAATCTTCTTCCTTTCTTTAGAATCAGACAATCATTTCCCTTAACACGGAACAAGCTTTCTGTACAAAACCATTTCAAGATGAAGCGAAAAAGCGACTATAGACTGGAAACGTTTCATACTCTGAAGAGTGCCAGACGAAAAGCTTTGTTAAGATTTTTCAAAATGTTTGCTTTTTCAAAGCCAATTTTCCATCATTATTGAATACCAGCATAAAAAAAGACAGATTCTAAAAATAATATTTTGTAATGTTCTGCAACATGGAATTATCGTTGAGCCCTTCAATGAACGTATTGATTCGCTGCAAATCTCAGACTGGAGAAAATGATACACAAAAACTCAAAGCTTGAAAGATATTGAGAACCTAAAAAGGTCATAGAAAAATTGTAATGAAAGAAGTATTATGTTTTTACAGTTAAAAATATTGCATCGAGACATACCTTTATATGCCTCTTTACAAGACAATAGATATTTTCCAATAACTTGCACAATTATTTCCAAGAATTCAGTGGTGTAAAGAGGAAGTGATTTCATCAAAGAGGAGAGCTCTTCCACTACATTGTATATGGACACTGTGGCCTATGTGTAAATCAGCAGAGAAATTATCAAGATTACTTGTTCAACAAAAATTACCACTTGTTTATTCGTTTAAAAATACAAGTTAATTTCAAAACGTCCCAGTAAAATTGACATTAATAAAGGGACTTTCGTGGAAATTGTAAAACCTTAAAGAATTCTAACTAGTGTAAATAAATGTTTATCGACTGAAAAGATCAGAAGCGATAAAAACTTTCTTTAGTACGGTAAAGAAAACCTGCACATTAAACAACATTGTACCTTTCAACTGCTCCAAAATACGTTGAGCAATGGTTCAAATAACAATAAAGGCCTAAAATTTGTATATGAACATCTAGTATCAAATATAAAGCTTATAAAGAAATCGTATAAATTGATTCTTCAACAGTTAATCAGAAAATGTGCAATGAAATCTTTTTATAGAAAGTTTATAAACTGAGAACATAAGGCCCAGAAGAACGAGAACAAAAATGTATATGAAAAGACAAACCTTTAGCAATGGCCTGTCGATTCGAAGGGTATTCTGGGTCGCTTGGTCGGTAAGATTCTTTAATGCATCTAGTCCTATAAACACAACAACAAAAATGCAGTTTGGGACAAATTCCGCTTTATTCCAGATTGGAAGTTAAAGAATTCGCAAGACGATAACGAGATTGTCAACAGAAAAAATTTGAATTAGCTTGACTGTCTTTTTGTGAAAGAAGGACGCGATTCATTACGTCCCATGCATTGCATTTGGCCATCGGTGTTGGTTTCGAGTTTTGGCAGCCATGAATTAATGGCAATCAGTGCAAATTAATTGAAATAATAATGTGAAGTAAAGCGATCTTCCTTTGTAGTAGCGTTTATTAAATGAATATAATTTTTTTAGGATAGCACATGATTAACAAAATGAGATGGCCTATATCAGCACAATCCATCTTTTGACTTGTCATGAGGATTTTTTTAAAAAAAGCTTCCAAAAAGATTTTGCACATTTAAATTGGTCATTTTCATTGAAAGGCTGTTAATGTTTGATAATGTATTGAAAACTAGTCTTCTGAAGAGTTTTATAACAATTTCAATAACAAAAAATACGAAGAGAAGTTAATATAAAGATTGAATTAAAGATTTTCATGAATACAAAAATAGGCAAAGTAGCTTTTCAGGGCAGTGAAGCTACAAAAATTGTAATTTCTGAAAATATCTGTGAATATCAGAGACTTGATTACACTTTTTTCTCTCAGTATAAAGTTATTAAACACTCGATAAATCCAGGGATTGTATTATTGTCCAAAACGGAAAATTAGGAGTTAATATTAAATTACCACGTGTTGCAACTTTTGTTTTTTCCATAACAGCATAAAGAACTTGATTTAGGAATTCCTTTTTGACGAAATCAGTTATTGAATGATAAAGTACTCCTTCGACCCTGCCAAAAAATTAGATCAGGTTACAGACAAGTAGACAAGACCTTCTTTGGCACAAAAAGGACAAACATGTTATCTAAAAAATGTTGTTCTTCCAATTATAAGCAGAATTAAGAGCAGCAGTAAACATAACTGCGATACAGCGAAGAATGCAGAGTTTTACTATTATGTGTATAATAAAAGGGGCATTTTGTGTACGAAAATTTAAATTTAAATTCGATTGACAAATAAAATACAGACGAAGAAGCAGTCACAAAGGACATTGTACAATTTACAAAACAACAAAGCAAGTTTCAATTAAGAGAATCCGTGAATAACAAACCTACTTCATGCTCCGCATTAAAATTTCATAATAATACTTATAAAAGAAAGCAAAATGTAAGAAAAGAAAATATCAACGATTCTTTAAAAGGTGCAGAGCAACAAAACTTCAAGTAGCACCAACATTCTTATGAAATGACGTACCCAAGTTTTGATGACGTTATTCTCTCAACTTCTCCAATAAATGTCATGACCGGAATAAAAAGAACTAAAAAACAAATCGAACGAAGTTTACGACAAGCGACAACAAGGCAAAAATTACTACGGATAAAAATTAAGTTTTAACAATACAGTTTTAACAATCTACTAATAAATATTCTATACATCTAAAAATGTTTGTGTAACAATGGAAACATCCGTTTGGTACAAAAGGCACGAGTGACTTGTTAATGTGTATATATTATGAATTATTGTATGTTTTTTGAAATTCCAAATATGTTGATAAATTGTCAATAAGAGATATTAAGGTACAGACATTTTCATATGTGCAGCTTTAAGGACAATTAAATAGCGGCAATAAAATAAGGCATTATAAATAAAAACGCTTGTAGTTTTGCTACTTGCCAGTTACATTGGAAGCTGATGGTTTACAGAGAAGTTGACATTTGCTCGAGAGAAGAGAGTCTGCATAAGGATCGTCGGGGATCTGCAAGCCAAAACAAAACATTTTATAAAATATCCTTACTTAACCTGGGGAAACAAATACAACAAAAGATGAGTCAAAATCATCCAAAAAATTGGAAACTTAAACAAAACGAAAACTTATCAATTGTTATGAACAAAGAATATTAGGTGACAAAAGAACCAAAAGCAAAGTTAATGATGACAAATTTGATTACTAGGAAATTATTTGCAGTTATTAAATAAACATTGAAAGAGGAAATTAGTTTTAGCAACAAAGCAAACTTCGAATTACTGTTTTTTTATCCAAATAAATGATAGGCAATTTTTTTAAGCAGCAAAAAATTATAATTTGAATTTTGATACAATGGTAGGCAAATTAACGGCATCCGTTGGTTATATCTAACCAGCAAGTTAAATAAATTGAGGAAAGGGAGCTAAACTGCTTTGACCCTAGTATTTGCGATAAATCAAAACAAGACAAGAAAATCACGAAAAGTTTTTTTGAAGGAATAATTAACATAAATTTGGCTCACCGAGGATACCAAATCCTGTCCCTGGTCTTTGATATAACTACTCATTGCAATGGCTGATGATGAACCTTCGAACCGGAACAGTGGGTACTGCAAAAAATGAAATACCTAAACCTTTTCTTTCCATTACCTAAACGCTATTTTTCGCGAGACTCTCTAATTTTAGAAATGTGCATAAAATAGAGAAGGGGACTAGAAGAAATCGAGAACAGTGTTGTAATCATAGATTGCAGCATAACACAATCGAAGAGAATTAACATCAATTTACAGCGTATATTTACAAGCATAGCGTAGTTCAACCCAGCACTCGAACTTCAACTCCATCGATATTTCTCGCCAACTACTCTTTTACTCTAACTCGACTTCATCTCTATCTATGGTTAATTGTGCAAGAGTCGTAACTGTTTCTATGACTACTTCCTAACAAAAAGGCCTAATTGCCAGCAAATTCTAAACATGAAAACATACAATGTTCCACGTACCAACTCGGCTAAGGAAAAATAAGCTGCTTTTATCTTTGAGAAATTACCATCACAAGTAGGCACAAAATAAACCTAAACATGAATAAAGAAAACCGAACAAACCTTTGAAGATTTCGCTTTTTTCTTGCTAACAAAAAATGAATTTATCTCGCTGCAAAACAAAAAAAACCATCAACCTTACTGGGTGCGATAAATGCTAACATATATGTTGAAAATATAATATTCCACCAAAAAATACAAAGCCAATGATAATACAAAGCAAGTTTATCGAATGATCAAAAAAATATGGTCCAAAAAATATGCTTTCAATCTGGTATGATATGCTGTAATAATATTCAGAAACTTATTAAAGAATGATAGATTTGATATTCAAAGCAAAATCAAGACAGTTTCCTATCCAGTGGAAAGATACTTCAAAATGATATTAAAACTTACCCTTCCGTGTTTGGAAACGGAGACAGAGCCTGCTGCCGAGTTGCACGACTCTGGATGTCCAGACAATAACCAAGCAATATTTGGATCTGAAAAATATGCAAACTTGTTAGCAAGAAAATATTTAAGAGAGAAAGGCGCTGGCTTTGTGTCATACATCTAATTTCAGTAGGGTTCCGTGTTCTTGTCTCTGGACGCTAAAAATATTTGAAAAGTAAGGATATAAGGGCTATTTTGGCAGAGTTCTTCAGGCTATATATTTGAAACCTGCAAGAATTAGCAATCTCAAGCCATGAGATACTTTTTAAAAGGGTTCAGAAAAAGATCAGTAAGGACAAATCAGGCCGGCATTTGGTTAATCTTTTACCTTTCGAATTAGATGTACACTTGAAGTGAGGGGGGGAGTCAACTGGTATCGTTTAATCAGCAAAGGGCATTTGGTCATGGAGGTTTCATGGATTCGGTGTTTTAATAAAAAAGTGCAACCAGCGCCTCGTGTACCCCTGGCCACAGCAAAGAACAACGTTCATGGTAACAGAAAATAAATCATTGGCAATGTTTGCGTTTTCAATATTAAAGCAAAAAGATGCCTTAGGAGTCCTTTAAAAAATGTCAGGTGTCGGTCTTAGAAGAAGGTTTATGCATCATAACATTAAAAGTAAACTTAAAAATGCATTTGTTTTTGATCAATCTGCAATCGATAAAAGCTAATACCAAACGAATCCCTGCTTAAAATTGATTTTAGGAAAGATGACCTAAAGATAATCTTTAATCTTTAGGAAAGACTAAAAAGCAAAGTTAAAATAGAAAAGAAAAGTTAAAAAACTCATCATCAAAAGCAGCCGGTAGCTAGGAGCTGCTGATTTTGTTGTTGTTAGATCATAAAATCAGTTTCTCCAATAAAAAAAACTCGAGCCTCATTTGCAAATGAAAGCAAATCATTGATTTTAGGATCATTACCTCGACAGTTACAGCATCACCCCTTGCGATAGCCCTAGACACAAAAAATGAAAATGTCAACAAACGCATAAGAAAGACACAAAGAGTATAACAAGATAACAGAGCAACCAGGCCAAGACTCCAGAAGGAGGGGGGGGGAGGGAACTTTATATAAAGCGATACTTCTATAGAAAACGGATTTTGAGTATTAAACTGTGTACTAATATGTATATTAACAAGCTGCTATTATCACAAGACCCTCCGCGGGGGCGCATTTCTTATCCAAAACCGAGGCTAAGAGATTTCTTGTCATGCCGAGGCTAATCATACTAAAAATCATAGAAGGGTTATAGGGTGCCTCTGTAGCGGGCTTCAATGGGGCTTTTTCTGTTTACTAATATGTATATCAACCACTACAGTGCTCCATTTACAGCATTTTCATCGATTGACAGACCTGTAATAAAGACAGTTTGAATTGTGACACTGGGTTTTCGGTGTATTAATAACTAAGATCCGCTCAGAGATATCAAGGGCCAGAACATATCAAGAATGACAGTTTCCGACTGTATGAAATATATAACTTTGCCCCATGCCTAAATTCTTCTAAATTATTGACAGCCTCGAAGCTACTTTCTTCGTTACTTTTTGCCACGACAACAAGGGGTATTTGCCCCTTTGCCACGACAACAAGGGGTATTTGTCAGCGCCTCTAACAACTGAGCCGCAACTAATTCTCCCCTCTAGAATTCTCCCCTTCCAAACAAAATGTACATCAAATATCCAAAACTATTACCTGTTCGCAACAATGTCAGTAGCACGATGGATAACCAATGCCATTTCACGTTTTATCCGGCTTTTTAGGGAATCAACTGCTTCAGGAACTTTACCGACAACTTCTAAGGCCTCAATAAGAACGTTGATAAACATGAAAATATTGTCTTCAGGATTGGCTTGCAAATCTTCCGTGACCTGAAATAGAAAAGGCAGTCTTCATTAACGAAACTGTTAATATGTCTATTTATTCAACAGCAAATTAGAATACGAGGCATTAGAATAAATCTAAGATTTCCAAGAAGGAGTGAGAAAAAAATGAAATATATGTGGATAAAGTATAATCATCGTCTTAAATAGTTCTGAAGACATTTGAGCGAAAAAATCATTTTCAGTTATAATAATCAAATTTTTCAGAAAGCGAATATACTTCTGAAATCATTTGCCTGATAATCATATTTAGGGTGAAATTCGGAGTAGCAATCTAGAACCGGCCTGTTCAATACACCAAATAGCGTAATTCTGAATTTAAACAGTTGGGTATCTGAACTGTTTCAATATAAAATAAATCATGTTAAGACGAAGACAAGCCCCAAGTGCAGACACTCTGTCTCGTTTCTACAACAAAGTCAGATATACTTAGAATAATATTGGTTTCATTTGGTTAGATAAGAGCTAACCTTTGGCTGCAAGAATTTAGTCTAAACCAGTAAAGTGATATCTAAGCCATTAAAAAACCTCAGAGCTGGAAAACTCTGAATTACCAAAATATTTGCAATTAAAATCACAGCTTTTTATCAAATAAAAATAAAATGATATCTTTTTTCAAGTAAATTGACTTGTGTCGTTTGTGATCGGGAATGATCAGAAACAGATAACAGAAGCGGAGAAAACTAAGATCCACATAGGTCTATTTCTGAAATTATTCACTTTAATAGAATTAGAGACAGAGTGTAGGTTGTTGATACCTTCATATCCACAACCAAACAATTGAAATCGTTATTATCTTTGAAAAAGAATTAAAAATTCGTTCCTTTTTTCTGCATCACATATTTTCCATACTTAGACAATCCTATATTTAGATATATTATACCATTTCTGTATTTAGATATTTACTGTATTTCGACATTTCTGTATTTAGACCTTTTTAGATATTTACCATATTGAGTTTATAAAAATATCTTAAAATTTCTTATATTTAAATATTTCTGACATCTAAATATTTCTTATGACTAATGATTCTCTTCTATATCCATTTTCGACTTATTTAATCAAATGTTGTAAGCTTGAGATCTTTGAAACACTTATTCGATAATCACGCAACGCTGATTGGCCTATTTCGATCCACAACTGTGTATATATATATCTCCTAGCGTAGAGTTTTCGATCCGTGTTCTGACGTTTTATACTCTGAAGAGTGTCGGACGAAAAGCTTAAGTATGTTCTAAAATGTTTGCTTTTTTCAAAGCCATTAATAAAAAATTTTCCTCTCTAAAAAGGTGCGGTTAGAAAAAGAAGGCATCAAAAGTAAGGGCGTTAATTAATTGTGTTGACAATCAAGATGCTCACTTTCCGGTGCTTATAGTTATTTATCCAAAGATGCAAGCCGAAATTATCTTTGTTTAGTGAAAATAAAGGTTAAGGGAGAAAATAGCTTGACTCAGACTGAATATGAAAGTAACGAATCCTATATTTCCAATAAAAAGCCCAAGCTTCACTTACCCAAGTTGAAAAAGGACGTAAAATAGGGTTTGAAAGGTGCGTCAAATAAAGAATGATAATAGCTACTTTGCCAGATGTCTATTTCGCTTGAAAATACTTTTAGTTAGCTTTAGAATAATCTCTAGTTAGCTTCAAAATAATTATTCAAAATTCTGATAACCCTTTACTGCATGCAGTTGGCTGGAGATCTGAGAACCCTTTACTGTATGCAGTTGGCTTGAGAGTGAAGATACATGCCAGCTTCCGGTTCGAGAAATGTCTCTTAGTTCAATTCAACAAATAAACAAAATTTTCGGTATCAAAACATTCGTGGACATACTTCGTCAAGTCTGGCAGTCTGGACCTCTGCAAAGGCTTCTGGCTTGAATGAACCTAAAAAACGCAAAATGACGATGTCAATAGTTCTTAAAGAATAACAATTGGAAACATCAGTTACAATATGTTATCAAGATAGCAAAAAGCTTTATCGATTTTCCATACCATACTAACGCCATTTTAAATTAATTTCTAGGCAATTTTCAGTTTTTAGGGTAACAACCATCCCACTCTACAGGCAGTGGCAGCCACGCAAACAAAGTTCATAGATTACTTAATAAACAGGAAGCAGCCACCACCTTAAGTTTCAAACAAGCTTGAACATTATAAAGCTCGATTATAAAGCTCATTATAAAGGTTCATTCTCAAAAACTGCACTAAATAAAAATTGCACTAACTTGCCCGATTCATTCTCAAAAACTGCACTTAATAAAATTGGAACTAACTTGACTATGCATTTAAAACGATAACATCAATAATGCTAATTTTAACAGGCAGTTTAAAAATAAACATTAAAAAGTAGATGGAAAATGATAATTGAACAAATTTTATGAACTTTATAATTAAATGATGCAATATGAAGTTCCCATCAAGATACGACATAAAAGGAAAATATCTCAATTTTATATCGAATGTGAGAAGTTGCAGCAAAATAAAACACAAATCATCCTTCCCAGGTGAGTTTGTTTAATTTCATACTTTCAGGTGTTTGCAAAGAAACAAAACAAAGAGTATGGGTTTGAAGTATGGAGCTAATTTTCTAGGGCAGCAATTTTGATATTCTTAAAAACAAAGTTAGCATCAGTAAAACTATCTACCGTTTTGGTTTGCTTTCTAAGTTTATCCCATTGTTTCAAATTGAACGTTTAATTAAATGTAATGGTATAATACACACAATTTTATTCTCTAAGCTAAAAATATAGCATAGTTTTCAACTCACGTGATAAAGATCTTGAAATCCACTTTATTCCAGGAACAGAAAGCAGTGTGCCAGAGTCTAGAGAAAATTTAGAACTTTGAAGCAGGAAATGTTGAAGATTCCTTTTGAAAATATAGCCTGAAAGAGCACCATAAAGTGCAACTAATTGTGTAAAATAAGCGGTTATCTCGGTTGCAAATTGACTGAGATTGTTTTGTTAATAATAGATTACTGTTGTTTTGGCAAGAGCACTTAGATTCTGGAACCTAAACCATCTAGTGACTTGCCGGCGGAAGAGCCTGTGCTGTTAAGGCTCTGTCTAGGCCAGTTTGTAACACGTTTAGGTGATTTTGGCACGTTTAAAACTCAAGATATATTCTGAAAATATATTCCTTTGAAGTCATCTTTTAAGATCACTTTTACATGAGCCATCAAACTATAGGGAGGTGAATAGCTAGATTTACTCTACGAGCCTCTGTTCGGCTAAAGCCTCACTCAACGGACGCTACAATAGAGGCTCGTGCATGGAATGAGTCTAGTGAGTTGATAGTAAACTGATTAGAAATGACTTCATATATGGAGGACTGCTAAGAGGTACCATAAACAAAAATATAAAAGGACCGGAGTAGCTTAGACAATCTGTCATGCGCGTCAGATGTTAAAAACTTAAGTATGTCGTGCATTAATTTCTAGGTTCACTGCTTTACAAATTACTTTCAATGTGTTCAATCAAATCATTTCCTGTGACAATACAAGTATCCAGCGTAGAGTCAAACTCCAACCTCTAAATTTTCACCAGCTGCAGTTTAGTTTGACTGCTTTCTCATTAACTATCATGCTGATATGACCTTGCCAATTTGCTGAAGTATCCTTATTAACAATAATCTTGATAATCATTACCAAAGCAACCTATGCTTCTATCCCTCGAGATCCATGACAAATAGATACCTACCAGCAGAAGGCTTTTGCTTCAGTTGCTTATCCGAGTGAATCTGTTTGTTCAGCTCCTCAATAAGCACCTCGTGCATTTTCTGCACAAAATACAAAAATGACTGATACATAAAGCAGTTTGAGTAAAATATCAACATTTGCTTAATTATAAGTACCTCAATTAAGGCAACTTTTTGGGCTTAATCAAGATTTCTCTTAAAAAAACAAAAAACAGAAGAACTCAAGAAAGACAAACAAAGCAGGCTGACTTTATACTTTAAGATAAGTCGAGATGAAATTGAGATGCATCAATACGAGATCAAGATCAAAATTACTAATCTGATATGGAAATCCTTGTTAAGTAATAGGTTTCTTGATATTGCAACTTCAAAGCTCATCTTCTCTGCAATTTGAATGACCGAAAAAAATATAGTCATGCTGTAGTAAATATATTTGCACTTACCATTTGACGGGAGTAAAGGTCGATTCTCAGTTCGCGCAATGCGTCAACGTTTACCAGTGTCGTTTCCAATGTTGTAACTACAAAAAAATATCGATAGGTTGTACATAGACTATGTCGGTACACATATATGCAGGCATGAATTTCAGAATAGACCTCAAAGCTCTGAAAAAGAATAAACTCAGTACTTATGCAAGAAGATCGTGGGGGCTGTTCTCTTTGAGGGGCAGTTTTGCTTCCGATGTTAGAAGGAATATGTTGTTTTATCTTATGCCCAAATCTTTGGGTTGTGCATCCTACGTAGCCAGAATCACACTGGCATGTAAATTCATTAACAATGGAACTCTTTTGGCTGGTAGAAAAGCAATCCTTTGAATGGATGGAAGGCCTCTCCTAGTGCTGTAAACAATACGAGGATTGATAGCGAAGAAAAATTTTGTGATGGCCTGTTTAATCTGACATTCAGCTCCGAAGGAAATGCTAGCAATCCATGGTAGTTAAAGATAGACTAGGCACTGGACCAACCTTATGCATTGCTATTTATTCGCTTTTTCCAAAGCCATAAACAAATGAATATATAGAAATAGGACAGCATTCAAGTATTTTGAAGAAATATTTAGTAAAATTATCAAAGAAATAATACGCAACGTCCGTAATGAAAAATTCAGTATCATAATGAATTTACTTATTCAACTCAGAGTTGGCCAAATTACTTGCTTCTCAAAACCAATCTGGTTTGTCCAACTGGGCCCAAATTACATTCAAGAGTTGGCAAAATTCACTACTCGCGGAACGAGATATGAAAGCTTATGACCTACCAGTCTTGACGAGGAGCTTGGCAGCATGAAGATAATGCTTCTTTGCCATGTATCTGTCAAGCTGGTCTGGAACTGCAGTCGCCTTGTCTCTAAAGTAAAATTACAACATAAATTTAACCGACTCTAAATTTAAAAGTACAAGGCACATTAAAAGCGAATAAGTTTTCAAAGCACACTCGATACTTTACCAGGAGTGCCAGGGCGGAACTTGTAAGCCTAGCACTCCTTCTCAATGGAAAGTAAAGACTGTATCCAGGCTATAGTTTTACCGAACCAAGTTTGTCATACTTTGAAATTTGCAAAAAACTTGGAGAGTAACTTAAGAAGAGGTAAACAACAGCAAATAAGAACACATTTCTAAAAGCTTGCAGAACCGTGACTCACAAAAATTTATATTTGAATGCGAAAGAAAACGACAAACGAGGAGGCGTTCCTTACACTTTGTCAAGGAGGCTCAAAATTTCGCTATATTCCAGACCCTCTTGCCAATGTCTCCTGAGGTCATCTCGATTGCAGTTCAGCAGCGTTTTGCATGTAGTCAGCTTTTCTCTTAAGCTACTCACTTTTGTTCTGCATCCTGAAATTGATGACACATATCAGGCTTATTAATGATGCTCTTCTCATTTTTAATTAATATATCTATTTTGGAAACATGAATATCTCAATGACTGAAAAGAACAAAATAAGTCTTATATCGTCATCTTGATCTGAGTCAACCAACATTACAACACTTTAGAATCTAGTATGGATTTAATAATGCAAATGACAGTCTGTTTTCAATTTTTGCATGTCATTTTCTCCACTGACTCCTTTTCAAGGCAATCCTGCAATTCTGTTGATATTTTGCCCCCCCCCCCTCGATTCAATGGTAATAACTTTGCTATTAGAGTACACACGTTCCATTGTTTAATGGAAGGAGAGGGTACCTGGGTCAGCTGGGTCAAAAATTGTCCGCTTAGCTCAAAACCTATCACATTATTTCCTCATGTCTGTTGAAGATGAAGTTAAAGACAGCTTGAATTAACGTTTCCATCAGGTTTTTACAGGGACTTGTTAAGTCTTTAAAAAAGGCGCACCAAGGACTTGCTACTAATGTAACTATTGATTTTTCTACTGTCTAGCATTAGTAAAAAAATGAGGTTTATTGGGTGCCTGAGAGCGGTAAAAAATATAAAACTTTGCAGTCTACAGAAACAAGATACATTCGACCAGGGTTTAGGACAGTTTGTCACTTTTAATAAAAATTCTTTAATCAATTCGACGATGTCTAAAATTATTGAAAAATCGAGCAAAATCGTTGGAAGATTTACTGAAAAAAATAACAATCCTGCCCATTTTGTTAGCAGTCTTAATGACATATTTGGGTATTGCACTTTAACTGTTGTGATATGTCAATATTTATAAAAAGGCTCTCTGGTAGCCATTCTTTCATTCCAATAAGATACATCCCCAGGTCACGCTGACTCCCAGTGCCCTAAAATCATATGTGGCTGTTTATTTGAAAACAAAAACAACAGGAAGAGAATTGGATGCTTGTTTGAAAAATCACAATGGCAGCTAAGAAAAATATTGGAATTGGTCAATTTTGAAAATATTTGCACAAACAAAAATTATTCATATCTCTATTAAAGCAAAAATTATTCACTTCAAAAATAATCATAAAACATTTCTAAAATGTGTCTTTAGTCGCCAAGTAGAAGTGCAAATCTCACATGCTAAAGGTAATTTCATAACTGGTTTGGCTGGCTATAGGTAAGAAGGAAAACGAAAATCATTTAAAACTGTTATCAATAAGGTATTTAGGACAAGTGTTTACCTTGTATTCTTGAAGAAACCAGTGCAAAATTCTGAATTGTCTTTTTCAAACTGTCTTGATTATCTAGAAGATATAATTTATTGTTTAAATTATACTTACACTGATGAGAAAGAAGAAACCCAAACTAATCGTAATACCACATTATTAGTTATTGACAGCTTGATAAGTCTACTTTCAATGAGCTTCATATTAAGGCCTCCAGAGACCCATTCCTTTAGCCATTGCCTAAAGAACCCATTTTGATACACTGTGGTTAATATGAATAGATTAAGAGGAACTTGAGAAAGGGCTACAGGAATTTTTAATATCAATTTCAGCAAGAGTCAGAATAAAACAGTCATGAGGATTCCCCAATAACTGCTTTAAATCCCCTTCCTTGATCCACAAAGTGAATATATCTTTGAAATATGACGCATCACATGTACTCGCTATGGAGCTTTCTACCATTTACAATGATTATTCAAGTTAGTGTGGTATTAATTCTGAAACAGCATTTTCGTGCATTACTTTGTAAAGGGTGGCATTTGTTAAGGCAGTAATTATTTTGATTCCATGCTAATGAATGTATGAGTACCATATTTTACCATGTATAAGACACACCTGTTTTCATATTATAATTGGCTTTGTTTGAGAGTGCGTCTTATACATGGTAACATTGACTGTCCCACCATTTTTTTTTGAAGGCATACTGTCTTGCTATAGACAAAAAATTATGATATTTGGAGCAGCTGCTCTCCTAATTCGAATAATTGCCCCTTTTATTGGAAATTTATTAAAAACTTTGAAATTCTCAAGCTACAAAAGAAAAAATTCTGACAAAAGCTTTTTTAATCCCAAATGGAAGGGTTGTACCCTACATTCGCTTAATTTGAGGGCACATTCCTGTAATTGTTATGAATGTTGTGAACGAAACAGATGACAGACAAGAATTTTATGGACTTAAAACCCTGTAAATGTTAATGATGATTTTGATTATTCTAGGATGTTAAACTTTCTACTTGATGATTTTAAACATAATAGGTAAACATAACGTAATATTTAAAACATTGCAGTTTGAAAATATTTTCCTCCACAGATTTATTGTCTATAGTATTCTTGAGTTTATTCTTTCACATAGATATACATGCTTTGCAAGAACTGAGAAAAGGGGGTGCGTCTTATACACAGTAAAACACATTAAAAACTATTTTTTCAGAATTCAAACATGGAAGAGTGTGCCTTATGCAAGGATGTGTCTTATACACTGCAAAACATGGTATTTCACTATTTAGAGCAAGAAATTGGAATTAATATTCAAAGACACCCCAGTTAACACAAATGAAAATTTACCTTCTACCAAAATACTTAAGCTTTCATCTGCCTTCTTCAAATTTTCCTGTAGCTGCTCCTTTTCAAGTTCTCTTTGCTGTAAATTGTCACTAAAATCGAATGTTATTAAAGAAGAAATATTATAAAATGAAGCAACCTCAAGGAAAAGAAGATGGAAAGAACAAGTTCATTGTATGATTAGTTTATGTATTTCTGGATGAATGAAGTGCCAAGGGCATTTGAAACCATCCACTAAGGTATTCTATCAAGTAAAACTATATAACTTTATATATTTCAAACCAAAACATTAAACTTAAATAAAAAAGAACTTGTCGTTCAGCAATTAACAAAGCGATTTTCTACTATTGGAGAAATACATAACCAGTTTGAAAAATAAATACCAATGAACATTGCTAGATTTTGAGAGAACCAAGATAAAACAGTGGAGATGTTTTGGTCAAAAAGGTGCAACTAGTGAAAACAGAAAGACAATAAACCAGATTTTGGATTTTATACAAATGTATTTTAAACAAAATGCTATATACAAATGTTATGTTCTGAATCAATCTTAACAAAGTTTTCCTTCCCATCATTCAATTAAAATTTTCAAGAACTTTCAACAAACCTTGAAAGCTGTTTGATGACTGAAACCAGCAAAGCAACCTAAAACCAAACAAAATGATAAAGTTTAAACAGACACTTCTACTAAGGATAAATATAGCAAAAAACTTTCAAATTGTATAAAAGTGAGGAATCTCTTTGAAAATTTCTTTTTCTTTGCATTTCATGGTTTTATGTCTATTTTGATTTTATCTCCTTCTACTAGCACATTTTCTTTGCATTCTTTGTGTATCTATTACTCTACTCTAACTGGTGTTCTTTTGTGTTACACATATTATTTGCAGCCCCGGTGAGACTTACACTGCCCTGACTTTAGCAGCACCTTCTCCTGTGTTTTCTTCTAATCCTCTTGTTGAGTTATGCTTTCAACAATAACTACTGTTATAGGCAATCTACTTTAACCTCCTCATTTTATTGACTTAATTGTACCAACTCAATTGTAATTACTTTATTGTATTAATTTTGTATATGCTAGCTCCATTTGATTTGTAAAGTATTACTGGTGAAGACTTCCGTCAAAACATTGAAGATATAGTGTTTTTTTTAAATATATGTATGATATATATATATATATACATTATAGTCAAGGAGGTATTGTTCAGATGCCTTTCTCCTTGCAAGATGGCTCAAAAATAGGAAGATGGCACTTATTTATTTATAGGAAGATAGCACAAAAATAATGGAAACATTGCATAGCGAGGAACTTTTTATCTGACACTCTTCAGAGAATTAACATCGGATAATGAATGAAGTAAGCAGAAAATCTAGATCCAGATGTGGATCGAAAACAATGTGAAAGGAAGAAAGACGTGTTTGAAGCTGTCCCTGATTGCTTAACACAAAAGAAGCAATCAAAAGCATCTTTCTTCCTTTCACATTATTTTTGATCCACACCTGGATCTAAATTTTCTGGCCTGGCCTTTGTGCTCTGTGGAGCATCAAATGAAAAATGCTTCAGTATGCCATGCATCTGCTATATCATGTCATCTTCAAATTCAGCAGTACCAATAACTTATTTGGATACTTTTAGAAGTTTTAAAGTATTGTTTCAATAAATTCACTTCAAAAATTTGGATACAACAATAAAATCCAGACTGCAGAGTCTCCTCCTTGTTGATACTTTTGACAATTAAGTAAACTGCAAGCTGGGGAAGAAGCTCGTAGGACGTGGTTTTGAGCCCAGACCATATGTGATCCCAAACCACTGAGCCATCTTCACACCTATGCCATACAATTCTCTAGACAAAGGGTATAGGCTTGATGCAGATACTTATCACATGACATAGAACCATATCTTTGCCCCCAAAGAAATCAAAACATGTTGCCTATAATGATAGTTTACCAGCCTTAGAGGACAAGATCCACGCAAAGGATCTCTGTAGTTTATATACGTTCTCCACCCTAGGCCTAAATTTTTGGGAAAGTATCTATGTTGTGTGCAATATTTTTCATTTTCAACGATCTTCATTTCAAAACAAAGCTAAAATTGATCACCATGTTTTAGTTAAAATTCATAAAACAACCAAAACATGAAAACAACTGTAAAGTTGATTTTACTTCCCATCGCACTTGGAAACAATCCAAGCATACTATGGTTCCAGCAAGCAAAATTCATAGTAAACAATCCAGGCATACTATGATTCCAGCTTCCATCAGTAAAAAAATATAACCCAATCTGATTAAGATCTCTAAAACATAAACGCCACGGCCTAACCACTAGAAGATAGCTATGTTATGATATGGATAAAGTAGAAGGGTCTTGCCCCAGGCAGACCTGATGACTTAGCCACCTTAACCGTCTACTTTGTTGACAATATAAATAAAACAAAACCATAGAAGACTCACAGAATTCTCCGATGACTTAGACATGGCTGAATTTGTAGTCTACTACGGTGCTTCAACTGTGATCCATTTTCAGCATGCCAATCCCATTGCTCCTACAGCTTGACCTGACCTCCATATTTTCATTTCCTTTTTGCCCAACCTCCTTACAGGTACTGAAAAAAACTATAAACGAGGCACGGTGCCAGGAATCTACATTCCAGAGTTTTGACACAACGATTTTTGGAGGGAGGAAGGGACGCAAAATATTCATTTGACTCGGAAGAAACGCATACAGTTTGAGAACGCTTGAGTAATTTCTTCACGGGAGGAAGGGCACAGACATGGGCTCCAACACAGTTTGGAAAGTGGGAGGGGGCCAAAGGAAAATTCAACACCCACAGCAAAAGATTTTGAAAAAAGCCCCCACTGCCCCCTTGGTCGGAGGCCCTAACAAAAATAAGCCGAAAAATTTAACAGATGGAAAGCTTAACAGATCACAAACGCATACAGTCTGAGAACACTTCAGTTACATACAGTAACTCTTCATGGGAGGAAGGCCACAAAAGGAAGCCCATAAAATCTAAAAAAAATTAGTTCTGAAGCCGAAGCTGTCAAATATTCTGGGTGCAAGAGTCTCCTGTAACAAAGACAGGAAATATATTGTTTTTTTGAAATGTTCCTTTTAAACTCTTTGGCACTCAGAGTTGCAATCAAAGCATAATTTAGATATATTCAAGTTGCATCGTGGCCTAGGAAACCAGGAGGAGGGAATGGCTACGATTTTCTTTAATTATCAGCACCTGTCGGGGCCATAGCAGCCTGTAATAATGCACAAACGAGTCTCTTGAAAATCAAATCTAGGCAGTCACCTAGGCTGTAAAAGCTTGAAAAAAAGTCGGTATAAAGTCATGATTAGAAACAAAAAAAACTATGAACTGAGTAGAGTAGGTGTTTTCATTCTAGACGTTGCCCCCTGCTAACAGTAGCTTTTCTAGTAAATACAGTGTCGTCGGAACGAAATTAATATTGGGGGGAGGGGCGCTGCTTATTACATTGGTTCTTATTCATTACGCTATAATAAAAGAAATGCGTTATTCGGTGTGTAGAACAGGACTGTTCTTAGTAGCTACTCCGAGTTTCACGCCATCAGGCAGCGTTACCATAAGAGAACGATAATCTACAGGAGAGCCAAACACGATTCTTCAATTTAATTAACAAGTAGCTATTTTTGGTAGCCCTTGTTTCACAATAAAAGTATCCAATTTTCTTCAAACCGGTCTCCTTCGTATAGAACAATTTTATCCTCCTTTCTCAGATTTAATAGGAATACGCATGAGGATTTTGAAACAAATGGTTAAAGGGGCAATTTCATTTGAGCATTTGACTTCTCCTTCTACATCTATTTTCAATAACTTAATGCTGTATGACTTTTCATCTCAATTCGCTCAAATCTGTGCATGAATGTTTTAACAAGATTCTGCATGTGTAATGTAGTTTTGCAATACACGCATTTTTTACTAAGAAACAGGTTATAAGAAACGGTAGTCTCAATTTTTCGAAAAATAAGAAAAAACCCTACCCAAATTGAAAAATGCTAAGAAACTTTTATAATTTGCAGTTTTAATTTTCCGAGTTGACACTAGAAACACGTCTATTGATAATTGATTAACATATTGATAAAAGAATGGGAGGGTGAAAACTGTAATTGTAAACATTGTTGGTAGAACAACATCAGTGGAAACCCCCTTCGAAGTTTTATTCATGTAAATACTTAATTTTAGTATTAGTATTATTCTGTACATTTATTTTTTGTAGATAGTTGGTTTAAATTAGCTGGTGTATTTAGCTATTGTAAATACCAACTCTAAATAACGTAATAATGATAATGGAAACTTTTCATTTTGAATTCCAGTTAAAACTACAATTATAAATCTCACTATTACAAGGTAATTTGCAACTGGCTAGCCTGTTTTTACAAAATAAGACTATTACAATCGTAGTAAAGAGAACAAGAAAAAAACGTTAAAAGGGGAATAGCTCTGGGTTAGTCCATGTTTTGTTCCTACAGCAAAAAATGTAATAGGTGGTACGAATGGATATCATAGAAAGCTTAGAAATGAGATATCGTTTGTGTTGATCATCAATGGAAAGAGAATCACACATTTCAAGGAATGAGCCGCATGAGTAGCTGAAGATGCCAAGAGAGCTGATGGAGAGATTTACAAATATGACAGATTTGAACCTTGGTCTTACATCTGAGACAAGGCGAGCATATTTTAAACGTTTCCTTTCTGCATTGCAGTTAAGGTTAGTTTCAAATTACTTTCAAATCTTATCGTTAGTTCCAAAACATATAGAATGTTTTCCTTTGTACGCAGAAGTAGATCTCGGCGCAAATTGTCTCCTGTTATGATGGACGGTGAGGAGAAGTCAGGTATATCGGCAAAAAGAGTGGATCCCTCTATTGCTTTCAAGGAGGTTGCAAGAAAATTTAGAGCAGAATTATGACGCCAGGTATAACGACCTTGTTCGAGATAAACTTTGCAGCCTGCAGCGACATGGAGTAAAGTTTCGGGAAGAAGGCAGAATTCGCAATCAGATGATTGGCTTAGGTTCCAAAGGCTTAGATTTTTGCGCGTAGGGAGAGTATCGTTCAGGTATTTGATGGTGAAGCTGAAGATGTTCGTAGGTAGGTTGCTCTGCACAACAGACCAAAGACCATTGAGCTTTTTTAAGAGAGTAGTCCAACAGAAATGAAATAATAGCACCCTGGGATAGTAATTGGTGTGCCAAGCGCTCTCTACTGTCTGATTTTACTGCTTTCAGTACATCTTTGGTGTTACGGTAAATGTCGTATTGCAGATTCATCCCACTACTGGTGTTTTTCCATAAAGCTTGAATGTTTGTGTTAGGAGAAGTTTGGGGGGCATTGCGTGAAACAGTTTGGCATTGAATGAATTTGACAGAAGGTAGCTGAAGATCGAGACCAAATTGATTTTTAGAAAGAACTATACTAGTTAAAGTAGCACTTATGGGAAGATCAAGCCACTGGCGAATGTATTTAGAGACAAGATTATCGAGGTTCTCAATGACCCAGGTCTTCGATAGGTCTGCAACGGTGAAGTGCCAAGAAACTTTGGACAATACATATCTGTGGTACAATAGAAGTTTATTTTTGGGATGCAGAGGCAAGTCAGCAATTTCTTTCAGAAGGCTGGGAGACATGGAAACATTTCATTTTCAATTCAACTTTAAACTACAGTTACAAATCTCACTATTACAAGGTAATTTGCAATTGGCTAGCCTAGTTTTACAAGAAAAAACTATAATAATCGTAAGGTAAAAGGAAAAACTGAGAAAAATAAAACAACTAAAGTTAAAAAGGATGTAATTCCGGATTTGTCCATGGCTTATTTTTGCAACACAATATGCAGTACGTAATACGGATGGCAATGTTGGAAAGTTTAGAAATGAGATACCGTTTTTGTTGCTGATCGATGGAGAGAGAGTCACACATTTTGAAGAATGAATTGCAGGAATTGCCGAAGATGCCAAGAGAGCTCATAGAAAGATTAACAAAGGAGACACATTTGAACTGCCGCTGTAAACCAGATAAGAAAGGAGCACACTTGCTGTGTTTTCTTGTAGCATTTGTGTCAAGATTGGATTCGAAGCCAACAGTTAGCTCTAAAATGTAGAGGTAATTGTTGTTAGTCCTCAAGAGAAGATCAGGGCGAAGATTTTTTCCAGTTATGATTGATGGTGAAAGAAAGCCAGGTATATCAGCGTAGATGGTAGATTCGTTGACAGCTTTTAGTGACGTAGCTAGAAAGTTTAGGATAGAGTTATGTCGCCAGGTGTATCAGCCTTGTTCCAGATATGTTTTGCAGCCAGCAACAACGTGAAGGAGGGTTTCTGGCAGAAAACAGAAAGAACCGTCAGAGGTCTGGTTCAAGTTCCATTTTTTCACGTTTTTCTGTGTGGCAAGGGTATTGTTCAGATACCTTATGGTGAAATTGAAAATATTTTGAGTCATGCTACATTGCAGCTTGGACCAAAGTTTGTTTATTGGTGGAAGATTCTGGTTAAAGAAATGTGATAATAAAGATCCTTGGAAGGTTAGGATCAGGGCCTAAAATAAGCGTGGATCTGACTCACTTTGTGGAGTTGCAAATTGAGATTGTGGAACTGCAATTGTAGATAATGTGGATTTGTAAATAGTGCATTTTCTTTTAGTAAACAATGCAGCATAAAATACCAATCGAAACGCCTAAGATAGAATTAGGAACATCTTTTTCAATGCAAAGTAAAAGCCCAATCCCAGCCTTATGTATTGCACTCATTTTTTATAAGTAAATTGCTATAAGAAATGATCAATGGACAGTAAAAAAGAAGTAACAAACTGTAAAACTCGAAGCTTCAGTACATTACGCTTTATGATATTGTCGTTGTCGTACTGTTTTGAAGAAAGATGGACTCGGTATACATCTTCAACTTCATGACATCATGTCAAGTTAGTTTGCTTTTACGACTTACTTAAAAAAACACTGAGCCTAAAGACCGAGACCGAGACCGAGATTATGATTTCCTTCCCGTAATGTATTTTGGGATTTGTGTAGATTCCAGTAGATTGCAGAAAAAGTTGCAAAACAATTCAGCTAAGGTGTTTAAAATTGGACAAGCATTGGAAAGATTCTTCTTAAGGCTAAAGCAGTTGAACGATAATAAGCCTCTCCGTGGCAGCTGGGAGGAACATTCAGTTGGGAATGTTTCATAACAGGGACTATAGTCCTCCCCTACTTTTTTCCAATAATAGGTTAGAAAATGTTGTTGAAGTTTTCGCTCACGAACCTATTAGTAGCAGTTTTTCTTGACTGCGAACCCGTTTTTGTTCTTTTTCATGATGCTTTAACTTGTTTGATCAAAGATAAATCTTTATTCTATCTAACTCGGTTTTGTATTTTTATAGCAATTGAAATCTTCTCTGAATCGTTATGTTTAAGAATAAGGAAGAAAAAATCAAATGTTTTCCGGTGTTTCAAAGTGTGTGGCCGTAAAAAATCTAGAGCAGGCTCCCTAGCTCGGTTCAGCCATTCCACTATAGGCTGGTGCATGGTGTCTGCGTTACCAACAAGATGGGAGGGGGGGGGGATTGTGCTTTCAAACTACGTGAAAAGAGAATTAGAAGAGACAAGCACAATTTGTACATAAGTGAGAGAAAAAACTATTTGCCAATCGTAACGAGGTTTTTGCTTCTAATATCGAATTTTTTGAAGACAAGATTTAATGACAATGTAGAGAGGCTGATTGCCATCTACAAAAAGATAGTAAAAGGTTGGCAAAGCAGCATAACTCCAGAAACACTGAACAAATATATGAATATCGCAAGTTTCGAGTTCCGTGAACAGCTACAAAGATATGGTTCCAAAAAACCAAAAACACTAAAGTCTGGGAAACGAAACTGATTTAAGGGGATTTTCGAAGGAGAAAGGGAAGAAAAAAAGCTTTGACGGAGATCCAAACAAACCATATCAAAGGGTTTCCTTTCGATAACTATTTGCTCACAAGTTAAGACATCACTATATGTTTCTAATTTTCTTATAAACCCAATCCATATATTGAAAAGAATCAGCTTCTTATACTTCTTTCATTTAAGATTTTACCCAATTTAAACATGCTATTTGCACTATAGTGGCAGTTTCTATATTTGCCACGCCCGTTTTGCCAATCGTATCAAAGTACCACGCCCAAATTTTATAAAGAAATGTGGATCTGTCAAAATTTCTTATTTTAGGCCCTGGTTAGGATGTTTTGCAGACGATCTTTATGCTCATGCTGGACAGCCTTTAATGCTTCTTTGGTGTTCCTATATATAGTGTATATTTGTACTACTATCTGTAATATCATATTGTATATTTGTGCTACTGCTGGTATTTTTCCATAAAGAGCGAATGTTATCGTTTGGTGAAGATTTCAATGCGTTGCGTAAAACTGTTTGACACTGTAGGAATTTGGTGGATGGTAAAGTTAGGCTGAGTCCAAACTGGTTTTTAGAAAGAATAATGCTACTCAAGGTAGCACTTATTGGGAGGTCGAGCCACTGGCGGATGTATTTGGATACGAGGATATTTGGATAATAATAATAATAATATTTTTTTTAAACATCTCATTTTCATTGAATACATTTTTAATTTACAGTTATACGACTCGCTTTTACAGGCATCATATAATTGGCTTATCTGCATTACGATATTTAGAAGTCAATCAGTTCGGGGCTTAGCCATGGATAATAATAATAATGTCCACCACAAAGTCAACAAAAGATTCCGAATCCGCCGAGTAAAAAAGGCTGAAACATGGTTCTCGAGGGAGAGGAGGGTGGTTGTCACAACTAAGAATATTACCCCTCTGATTATCTGCTTCACCCCTAACCCCCATCTCATCCCCGAATTCGCATTCTGTTTTCCCGCGATTATTTTCACCCACAGGGAACCAACGATAACTTGAGAAGTGACTTATGGGATGCAGGCCTAATTTGAATGGCGAAAGTGCGGTGAAAGCAAAGGCTCATCAAGTCATCTGAGAAGAAATCTCCAAAACTCGAGATGGCAGATGGGGCAACAGATGTTGAATTCTCCGAATCTTTGCACCAAGAGGACCCAAGTAAATACATCAAGGATGAAGAAGAGGAGCAGGATCACTTCCATAACGTTATCAGAGCATTTCTTGCTTACAACACTTCATCACTACGAAAACTGCAGAAGCGTGTGAAAGATTTTATGAGTATACCTGTTTGGCATAGGAAACTTGCCCCAAATTATGCTAAACGGTTAAAAGATTGCAAAACCTGCATAGAAGAGAACTATAAGTTGGTCAAGTCAATTATTAACTTTACAAACGGAATGTTTCAGAACGCAGAGTTTGGGCCACCTGGTCAAGGAAGTGTGCCAGTTATTTCGCCTGAAGATGAAAGCAAAGTAGTTACAACTCTTACTCAGATTGTGAGGGACTGGGCAGAGGAAGGTGCAGAAGAACGGCATGCGTCTTATGGTCCAATTTTAAGAGCCATGAATTGTTATCTTCCTGCTGAGAACAGGGGAAGTATTGGCGTCTTGGTACCTGGTGCTGGCCTTGGGAGGTTGGTTTACGAGACTGCTAAACTTGGCTTCAACTGCCAAGGAAATGAATTTAGCCTTTATATGCTCTTTGGATCAAACTTTATATTAAATCAAGTTGATGGAGAAAACAGCATAACTTACTACCCGTGGGTACATCAGTACTGTAATATTGTGAAACCAGACAACCATATTGCTGCAGTCAAATTTCCCGATGTAAATCCGAGAGAACTACCTCAAGATGCAAAACTTTCAATGGCAGCAGGTGATTTTCTTGAAGTGTACACAGAACCAAACTGTTGGGATTGTATTGCAACATGCTTTTTTATTGATACTGCACACAATATTATGGCATATATTGAAAAGATCAATGAAATTTTAAAGCCTGGAGGATATTGGATAAATAATGGACCATTATTATATCATTTTGCAGATATCCCTGGTGAGGTATCGATTGACCTGTCATATGAGGAAATAAAGAAAATTATCACAGAGGACTTCAAGTTTGAATTACTAGAGGAAAATTTGGATGGTATGAGTCACTATATCCAAAATCCAAGGTCATTGTTGAAAATGACTTACAATTGTATATTTTTTGTAGCAAGAAAGCCTGTATGATAAACCTTGGCTAGTTTCATAAACATTAAGAATATCAGATGGTAGAGTTTTATTAAAGTAATGATATGAAAAAGATAGATACTTGGTAGTTTGCCAGATATTTCTGCATTCAGGCTGTTCAAGATGTTGGCCATAAAATGGCACTGTATACATGGGACTGTTCAAAATGGTACAGTATGCATATGGGTTGTCCATGGCTTTGCTAGCAAGCAGCTGACAGTGATAACTAAAATGTTATACTTTTTTGGATCAAAGTGGGATCTTTGGATTTTTAGATCAAAGAGTCTTTCAACTGCTCCAGAAATACACATGTCTTTAATTTAAATCTCAGTGTTTCTAAAAAAGGAGATTGTTTAAAATGCAAGCTGATTGTGTGCATGATCCTTTAAGAGCAATATGATCCACCACCATTTTCATAGAGTTCAACTTAAATACAGAATGGTGTGAACAAGAAACATCTTTTCAGAGCTTCTAAAAATCAAAACAGGAAATGGAATTGTGTAGATACATCCAATGTTATTAAAGAGGCACAAACGCAAAAAATTGTAATTATCAAGTGTTTTTCCCAAATGCATGGAGGTTGGTCTTTGTAGAAATTATTTACTTTGTGGGAACAAAATTCATGTGTCAAACGAGACAGGGGCAGAAATATGTGGGTATGATTTCAGTGAAAGCCATGATGCAAGAAATGGTGCTAGAAATGGTGTGAGTGTGTGACTGTGTCATAACACAGAACCATGAATTGCTCGTTTATACTGACAACAACCACTACAACAGTCTATCACATCCTCTATCTACCTTTACAAGCAAAAGAAAAGAAACAACATCAATCGATTGAAGCAGCTGGGGCAAGAAGCCCCGACCGTAAACAGCCAAATGACATCAAACTCTCTGTTTCCATGCAGCAGACCAGAAAATAAGTAGGATATCAAAAATGTATATCCCAATTTTGAAAGTCTTGAAACTTTACTTCCACAACGAGTACATACAAACTAAAGATTTTTTCAGGTTCCGTGAGCTCCCAACCTGTGGCTCATACAATATTTTCGAAATCGTCGGATGTAAAAATTTGCGTCAGTGTCTCTTTAAAGACTAGCAACCGGGGGTAATACTAGATATTACCAGAAATTTTCACATGATCACACTTAATGCAAAACATAGTATTGCAATACAGGGATGGCAAAAGCAGGGGGCTTTAGAGCTTGAACACCTGAGATAATTTGTCAAACTCTAATTAAAAAATTAAAAAATAATCTCGATTTTGGCCTTTTGCATGTTTAGCCCCTAAAACTTCACACCCAGCCCCCAGTCTACAGTATAATTTGTGGTCAATGTTACAATGTAATGCTAGGGACTGCTTTAGTGTTAATTTATACGTTGACATCTGTCAAAGAAAGTTAAAGGAACCAACAAGATGTCAAACTAGAAAGATTACAAAACAAATAAGCAATTAGTTATAACTCAAAATTTCCAAACTGCATACTGTTCATACATTGAAAACAACATACTTTTGTAACAATATTTATCATTTTATGCAAAATGCTGGTAGATTATGTCTTAAAGGTTTTGAAATCTCACAGCTCTTATTTTAATAATGGCTTTTTACTTGCCAAAGCATCAAAGCTTGTCTATTTCCAAGAATCATCAATTTGGATTAAAAAAGTATAAAAACAACTTTGTGTACACTCATTTTTGATAAGAAACTGGCTAAAAGAAACGAGTCCTGGACAGTCAGAAAAAATCAAGAAACTCCAGTAGTCGAAGCAAAAACATTTAGAAACAATTAAATCGTGATAAAGCTGAGAACAACGAAATTTTGTAAAATCCAAGAACATGATTGCCCTGTTGGCCTAGAATTTCAGACACAAGGGATACAAATATACTTCCCACATCTAAATACAGCATCAGAACGGGAGCGAATCTCTTGACGTGATAATGAGGTCACGAACATTTCATAACATCATTCATGACATCATAATTAAGGAACTTTTAAGAAACAATGAGTATTGAAATGTCAAAAAGATTTAAAAACTGGAGTACTCAACATCGACCTTTGTTTCTTAGAAAAAAATGAGAAACTAGGCAATTGTCCCACTTCTTTCTCTTTGGGTAACGTCCTATTAGAGTATCTGCAGCTATAATCTGTAACAATTTGCAATTATTTTAGGAGTTTCAAGGAAGAGGACGAAAAGGAATGTCAGTATATTCCACACTGGAAGTAACGAGTGATTCTGGACAAAACATTATGCTTTAAAAGGCAATTGAGGTCAATTTGCAAAAATGCTGGGCAAAAGCTACATGCTCTCTCGAGAATCTCTCACTTTCTTGATACTGAACAACTTAAGAGAGTAAGGCATTTATCTTCTCCCAGTTCAACTACTGTCCTCTTGTTTGGATGTTCTGCGATAGAACACTTAATAGTAAAGTTAATCGTATTCACGAACGGGCATTGCAGATAACTTACAACTACAAAGATATGAAATCAGATTTTGACACAATGTTACTTAACATTTAACAGATATAATGAGACAATGCGGTCCAAGTCCACACCAGGAATTTACAACTGTTGATGATTGAAATTTATAAAACAAAATGGGAGCTCAATCCTACTTTCATGAAGGATAAATGTGTTTACTGTAGACTGTGTAGACTTTTCCTGGCTCAGGTTGGGTTCTTGACCGGATAAATGTTTTGTATTGTAAATGCCAAAAATTAGGCGTTTCCAACATAAAAGGGCGTGGCTTCACTTTCTGACAATCTTTGCATTGGTCAGAATTCAGGCTGGATCCGCGCCTGCAATGATTTTTGACAAAAGAGGTAAAATGGAACAGGCCTTCGGCGAGAATCTTTGTTTCTCTTTATGGGTGCATGCCTGCCTATAAATTCTTTGACTATATTTTTGCGATAACCACTCTACCATTTGTTTCATTTATTGAGTAGATAAGGCTGAACGGCCAGCTGGTTATTGGCGTAGGCGTATGGGGCATCGTTGCTGCTTATATGACTGAGACCATTCTATCTCTTTGCGATTATTCTATCGAGATAAAACAAGGTTTATGACGCTTTAAGTTTCATCCATCCAATCATATTTTGGAATATTCTATTAGAGCGATAAATAACATAAAACGATAAACTCACAACCATTTGGACTCAAACTCTTGTTCAAGATTTTCACTGACAACAGCTGTTTGCATCTTACCTGTTTGTCAAAAAATATCAAAAGAGTAGTTTTGAAACAAATCGTCAGCTTCTCTACAAAGTACAGCTTCTTTGTGAGGGAGCATAGGGTACAAAAAAGGTAATTCTAGAATTATGGACAGACAGTTATTAATGGGGAAGTTTTAGGAAGAACAGGAATAGAAACAAGCCTGGTGAAAGTTATAATAAGGAAAATATAGTTCGAGTTCTTGGGACATGTGATGAGATCTGAAAGAATGTAATATCTAGTGTGAAAGAAGAAGAGGAAAACAACGGCAGAAATACTTTATGAGATTGAACACGGATCTTAAAACTGGTAAAAGAGATTCAGAAATTTTGACAATTGTCAAAAGATGAAGCAGGATCGAAAAACATGATCACCAACGCCCTGAAGGGACAAGGCACTAAGAAGAAGTGGAAAAAAGAAGAAGAAGAAACACAATGCAAGCTAAGTGTGGTTCCCTTAATGAGTCTAGGGAACATTTCAAAACCATTCAATAAAATATAAATACTTGATACACAAGATACATTCATCGATTGTCCAGCAGTTTTCTTAAGTTGTTTTTAAGCTATCTCTGATGAAATTTCATTTAATCATCATTTTAACTAGATAATCCTGTTTCAATTATTGTAAAAAAGATTACAACGCTTGCAGCGACTAAGTGTGGCTAGATTAAGAGTCGCTCTCTAAATAAACTGCTTTATCGTCATTGCTATTGCAATACACAAGTGCATTATGATGATTATTATGACCCATTAGTATTAAGCATAATCAAATAATGTCGAGAAGCATAAAAAATATTTAGATCAACACAGTGTGACGTTATTAGCCTCAGTTTACACACAGTTTTGTCGCATTTTCAGTGAATTTCAACTCAATTAGTTATCAGCACAAAGGTTGTGGCAAAACTTGGGAAAATCCACTGATGACGTCATAAAATAAGCAGACGTCAGCAAAATAAATTAGATGGTACATCAATCGAAAGACCTTGAAATGCACATTCACATAGGACCTACAATTGCTGAATTGTGCAATTTATTTTGAATAAATAGCGGATTTATTACTGTTTTTGCCGTTATTGATGACGTCATCAGTCACGTGATACTGAGGCCAATTACCATACTCGAAAGTAAATAAAACCATCAAGATCACCTCGCACAGATGAGAAATCAGATTTTCGCAGCCATAGCCCTGCCTAATTTTCCAATATGTGCAGGGGCGAAGCCAAAACAAGTTTGGAGGGGTGGAGAAGTGGTTTTTGCCGGGCGTATCTCACGCTTTAATGGTGTGGTTAAAAGATAAATGCTCTTATATGCTGCTTTTATGTGTTTCTGTTTCAAAGTTCATACCTAAGTTGCCTATCTTGAAAGTTCAACTACTACAGAAAGGTTTATACATTACAATGGTTGCGGCCCGGCAAAAACCCTTTATGTGCCGACGGACAAAGTGTTGAGTGGGGGGGGGGGGGGTACCGAATGGGCCTAAATCTCTTAGTTCGGGGTCTAAACATTTTAAGTTAAAATATATGGCATACAAAACTATCGCATATAAAAACTAGAATGAGTTAGCAGAAAATTGATAAAACTATATCAGACTTTTTCATTGGGAAATCGCTGTACTGGTTGCACTGATAATTTTGTCCTAGTGTACTTAGGATAAAAACCTTGTGCCGAATTTGATTTTGCTTTTCCCTTAAATTCGAGTCATAAAAGATCCAATTGGACATCAGTTGTTTGGAACCGTTTGACAGTTACGGTATCAGCTACAATATTATTGTTCGAAATTCCAACATAAAACCTAGTTATCAATACTATCTAAAAATATAATGCAAAATACAACAACGACTTTGGAACATGTGGAGAAAAAGGATTCACAAGAGAAAGAGAAATTACTTAATTAAGATACATGAAATGCAAAAACATAATTTCAGGGTAGATCAGCCCTGTTTAAAGATGACTGGAACCATTGGCTGATTTTTGAAAGTATTCTAGAAAATTTACCTGTAGCTATTAGCAAGAGGAAATAGAATTTTCTTTTTTCATTTTGCTCTTAGTGAATCATTCCTTTGAAGGTTTTCAGTCACGCGTAGATTGTTGAATAAGAAACTAAGGTCCAGTGCTGGTAGGCAGTTTCTTAAATTTTCGTACCATTTTGCTACCTTAAGCTTCTACATGTCTCTTAAATTTCTAAAATCGACTTTCTGCAATGATACTCCCTCAAAGAGGTGCATTCAAGTACAGTTTTTTAAATGAAAACTCGTTGATTTTGGGGTTTACTAGGAAGGAATGTAACGTGGATCTCAAGTGCAGTGTTTTAGTATATTGCGGTATTATAATACTGTAGTATAATGTGCAAACTGTTTATTTCAGTGACTGGGAAAATTAAACCTACCGTTTCTCATAAGCTGTTTCTTATGGAGATTACGTGTATCGAGACTCTGACTCATATTCCGGTGAATTGTTTCTCTTCGCAAGCGAAACAATGTACCCTGTTTACTGCAAATAAAACCAATCTACCATAAGCTATAAACAGCTTTGTGAGTCGACAAAACGTGCTTAAAGACACAAAAATTTAACATTGCATAAAAACATATTTTCCCCACCTATTCATTCCTTGCAATATTACTGTCTGTAAGTAAACAGGAAAGTACGGGCAAAAGGCCTTCCTGTACAGCCTGGCAACAATATTATCCTTCGAAACTATTTTTAGTGATACCTTGCACGCAGGGGCGCAGGCGGACCAAAAGGGAGTTTTCCGACAAAACTAACCGATCAGGCACGGCGGAGCGTTGAGAAAAATGAGGGACCTAACAAAGCGCGGGGACTAAAACCGAATAAAAAGAGGCTTTCCTAATAGTTCACTTCCTAATATTTCGCATTTTTTGCGAGAAATGGGTGTAATAGGGGGGGGGGGGGGGCACCTCAGGCTTCCTGCTCCGCGGTGCCTGTCGATGCCTGAAAAAGAGCTCTATCTCGAATGGAATCATTTTCGAATATTTTCATAAAGTTTTGCATGATGAGCGCTACGATTTCTGAATCATTTGTCATATTACGGGCTCGGTTTTGTGTAGACGATTCCTAACAAGAAAAATGAACACCACTTATTAGATAACAATTATGATTGTTTGTTAAAATTATGATTGTTAAAATGCGTGTGATCTTCTGATTCCTGATGTAACACCCGTTTTTCTCTTGCTTTTACCCCTACTATTCATGAGTGGCACGATGAAACCAAAAGTAGGGGGTCGGGCTGAGATATATCAAATTTTTAGATGCACAAAATACAGATCTTTAGTTTTTTGTCACTGTAAATCGCCAAATCCCAACATTTCTAAAATTCGAATATTTCAAATATATCCCGACATTTCTAATATATTGATATCAATACCATGTCATTGTTGAAGAATTAACTCAGATTAATAGCCAGGCTTAAATTTCAAAGGCAGCTTAACAAAATATTTTCCAAGAAAAAAGCGCAACTTTCTCACAAGTAAAATGTAGTTGATAGATTTATCAAAAACTTTTGAGGTAATACCCTTAAAAATATCAACAATAGTAAAAAATTTTCCAGAAATGATTCTTAAGAACAAAATAAAAATAATTCTTAAGAATATCGTGGCTCAATATAAATTAACGAATCCTTATGAAAATCGTGTTATTAAGTGGATTTGTCTTCTTATTAAGTGGAACTTAGTGGAACCGTTTGAAGAAAAACTGTCTTCAAAATATTTATACGTTTAGTGGAAACTGCAAAACATTGTCCTTCTTTGGAAAATACAAGGGGGAGTGAAAAAGGTTAAAAATTACATTGTGACATCAAAATTGCTTTTCAAAATACTATAGAGCAGAATAAGTATTTCAACTGTGATTCATAAAATGGTTTACTTAAATCTTGTCTGTTAGATTCATAAAATGGTTTACTTAAATCTCGTCTGTTAGATTCATAAAATGGTTTACATAAATCTTGTCTGTTAGATTCATAAAATGGTTTACATAAATCTTGTCTGTTAGATTCATAAAATGGTTTACATAAATCTCGTCTGTTAGATTCATAAAATGGTTTACATAAATCTCGTCTGTTAGATTCATAAAATGGTTTACATAAATCTCGTCTGTTAGATTCATAAAATGGTTTACATAAATCTCGTCTGTTAGATTCATAAAATGGTTTACATAAATCTCGTCTGTTAGATTCATAAAATGGTTTACATAAATCTCGTCTGTTAGATTCATAAAATGGTTTACATAAATCTCGTCTGTTAGATTCATAAAATGGTTTACATAAATTTCGTCTGTTAGATTCATCAAATGGTTTACATAAATCTTGTCTGTTAGATTCATCAAATGGTTTACATAAATCTTGTCTGTTAGATTCATAAAATGGTTTACATAAATCTTGTCTGTTAGATTCATAAAATGGTTTACATAAATCTTGTCTGTTAGATTCATAAAATGGTTTACATAAATCTTGTCTGTTAGATTCATAAAATGGTTTACATAAATCTTGTCTGTTAGATTCATAAAATGGTTTACATAAATCTTGTCTGTTAGATTCATAAAATGGTTTACATAAATCTTGTCTGTTAGATTCATAAAATGGTTTACATAAATCTTGTCTGTTAGATTCATAAAATGGTTTACATAAATCTCGTCTGTTAGATTCATAAAATGGTTTACATAAATCTCGTCTGTTAGATTCATAAAATGGTTTACATAAATCTCGTCTGTTAGATTCATAAAATGGTTTACATAAATCTCGTCTGTTAGATTCATAAAATGGTTTACATAAATCTCGTCTGTTAGATTCATAAAATGGTTTACACCTAAGATAAAGCCTGTAACATAATATTGTTTCCTTAGTAAAAATAATTTTACACATAAATCTCCTTGATAGCAATTTGTGTAACAGTGTTCACAAAAGCAATGTCCGTAATAACAGTGTTACGACTCTTTCACAATACCATCCCATCGTATGTATACAAACTTTGCTCAAAATTTTTATTCGCCTTAGCGCAGCATCAGCTTGTTCTAAATTTGTTCTTGGTAGAATTCTATAACGATGACGTCACAAAAGAAAGCTTCATAATTTTTAGATTCAAATCACACAGTCTGAGACAGCTTTACGAAATACCTCCAAATATGTGAAATCAGCTGAATGTGTTATATATACTACAGAAATTGACTGAAATATGGTTACATAAGCACAGGCGTTTTCCCCCATAAAATCATTGTATTTCAGAGCCCACGCGATGAATTTAAAGGTGGTGGGGCCATGTTAATAAATCGAACTTGAATTAAATGCTTCGAAACAGGGCCTCTTTGGAAATATCATTGCTTACCAAAAAAGTGGGGGGGGGGCATGGGCTCTGTAATTTGGTCTCTGTTCATTACTTTATGAACCAGGCTACCCAGGGTGCCAGAGCCTCACAGATCAAAGAACGAAGAACTGGGGAAAGGAATTGCGAGGGAGAATGGGAGAGGCTCTCTTTTCCTCTCTTATTCTCCTTCGCAATTTTTTCCCCTTTCTTCATCCTTTGACTCTCTAAGGCTCTGGCAGCCAGGGTAGATCCAGGCCAGAATAAAAGGATTGTAGAGATAAATCATGTAGTCTTATTTTCTTCAACTCTATCATATATCACGCTCTACGTGCTAACGTGTTGAGCACTGTGCTACGGAAGTATCAAAAGACAAATTTCTAAATAAGTTAGTATATGGGTCAAATAAAATCAAGCAGTCTATATAGTCAGTTTGTTCTTTTAATTTCGTACTCTGTTTTTAAAATTTATAAAAGACGGTCAAAAAAATTTTATCTCTGAAAAAATTGAGGCCGTGTCTGTTAGCTGAAAGGGTTACGTGTATAAATATTGATGAAATGAAAATAGTTGTGGCTGGAAAGTCGCGCATGCATGAGAATGATACGGAGTGGCGCGGCAAGACTGGATCTGTCTTCATAAGTCGTACCGTGACGAGTCGGATCCTTTGTCGCAGCGTACAACACAGTCCGCGAGTGAAATTGGTTATATATGAGACGTGCCGTACCAGATATAAGTAGTGAACACTTGGTCAGTATAGCACGGTACGATAGGCACCAGGAGACAGAGACATACGAAACAGGCAGGTACAACGAATCAGAGGTTTAGGGAGAGGCTGTAGCCCCCCTATTTTGCAGAAATTTGAGGAATTTAGAACTGGGCTAAAAGTCAAGTCACTTACACTGTTTTTTTTGTAAGAACAATTTTATAAAAACAAGAGCCTCAAAACTGGTCAAAAGTTAAGAACAAATTAAGAAAAAGCTGAGGCTGAGCTTCTGCAAAATGCCATTCTTAACAACGTTTTTTCTCAAAATCGAGGATTTTTAGCGATGTGTGGGTGCTTTTACGGTGAATATTCAAATTTGTCAGCAAATTAAGGCTGTCTCACTCACTTTGTTGGCAAATGAGGCCTGAACACCTCCTTAGAGCGAAAAAGCTAGCAATAGCACTGCTTCCACCCTCTTAATTTAAGAACAAATTAAGAACAATCCAGCCTCAGATTTTCGAAAAAATTAAGAACAGTCAGCCTGAACTTAAATTTACTAGTTCTTATAAAAAAAGAGTGTATACGGTTCTAGTCCCCGTCCTTATAAATTATAAATTGTCCTTATAAAAAGTATTTACAACTTTCATAATAAGATCATGTACCCTCTGAAAAGATATTCTGTAACGTATCCTATTCAAAATAAATCAATCAAAGTTGTTTTTGGTGTCTAAACCAGGAAAGGGTGTTGTGCAACATGCGTAAACGAAGTTTGTGCCGAGGAAACATACCTCACACTGTGCCTGACGCACAGGAAGTCCGACATTGGGTGTACACGGCATTCAACTATCTCTTACTGCTATAATCTTGTGAAACAGTAACCAAGCCGGAAATGGTTGAAACAAACCCTGGATTGTTTTGCAAACCGCAGTGGCTCAAGACACAGTTTAAATGCGTATCGATAGTCATCGGAGCCAGAGCAAAGACAGGCTAGAATATTCTTGTCAAAATGGCTAGAGGAACGTGTTGTTTTCTCATAGTTCTGCTGTCGATTGTGTGTGTCAGAGTGAATGGACTTTGCATGCCTGAGCATCCACAAACAGCCGTTTGCAGATCAAAATACGGTGAGTATACGCCATTTAAACATAACGTAGCTAACGTTTTCTTTTATCGACAAAGCCTTGTTTGATGTTGATTTTCAATAAACAAAAAACTCCGTTCTGTTATGATATGCTTGGAAGAGATGTTGTGAATCGATAGAATCAATCTACGAAATTTATATCGCAAAAAGTAAAACCTATTAGGCTGGAATTGAAACGACAGTCTCTGGCTCGTTTCAGAAAGCATTACGTAATCCACACACTGCATTACGTCTAGTTGGAATAAACGTAAAACATTATTGTTGGACAGATACGAAAACAAGTGACGCCAAAAATTCTGGCTTCCATGGCTGAACAAAGTACCCCGACCTAAGTACGCAAATCAGCCCATTAAATAGCTCCTAACTCAGCAACAGTTTAATACTCCCTGTGCTAATGAACTGCCCCCCTCCCCCCATCTTAGCAGAGAAGCTCAAAATCCTTCCAATTCTTCCCATTCGTTTTAAAGGGGTCAGCACCGCTCATTTTGTTGAGCCCCACAAATTATCAAGTAAATATTTAGGTTACGGAACTACACTCTTTTTTTATAAGAACAATTTTATAAGAACACGAGCCTCAAAACTGGTCAAAAGTTAAGAACAAATTAAGAACAAGCTGAGGCTGAGCTTCTGCCAAATGCAATTTTGAACAACGTTTTTTCTCAAAATCGAGGATTTTTAGCGATGTGTGGGTGCTTTTTAGGTAAATATTCAAATTTGTCAGCAAATTAAGGCTGCCTCACTCACTTTGTTGGCAAATGAGGCTTGAACACCTCATTAGAGCGAAAAAGCTAGCAATAGCACTGCTTACACCCTCTTAATTTAAGAACAAATTAAGAACAATCCAGCCTCAGATTTTCGAAAAAATTAAGAACAGTCAGCCTGAACTTAAATTTACTGGTTCTTATAAAAAAAGGGTGTATATTTATTAGTACTATAGATATTTATTTAGTTGATATTTTGGTTACATTTGTACTTGCAAAATTTTAAACACCTTAGTAAAAATGGGGAAATTGAGATCAAAATAGAATACTAAAGATATGCCTTAAAATGGTGTTTTCGTCGAACCACGAAATTTGCGCCAGAAATTTATCTTTTCAACGGAAATCCTTGTCTATTGCCAACACGGATATTAATCTATTGCCAACACGGATAGATAAGGTTTAATTGTTTGTATTTTCATGACTCGGGCCGTGTCTTTGACCCTTTAGTAGCCGTTATTCTTTCAACAGTTCTTCGCTGTAAAGGTAAACATCAGAAGTTTTGTTAATGGGATCAAGTAATGTTAATATTTTGAAACTTCCCTTCAGCCTCAAAACACTTCGATCTTTTTCACATATTCCTTTGAATAATACTAAAACAAGTTCCTCCTATCTCTGTAACTTTGCTTTGCCTAGTTAACCTTTTTCAATAAAATCCAGGAAATTGAGGTTCAGACTGGCCTTTTTCAAACCTTCGAAGCTGGATTGTTCTAAAATTATTGGGATTTAAGTTTAAGAAAGCTAGATAAAAGAAAATATTCTACTGAAAAAGAACATTGGATGTTTATATTACGGGTATTGTTTTCAATGGCAATTTTTATACCATGTTCTTCCGTTCTTACATTTTACAGCACATTAGCCTTAATTTTCCCCTAATTTCACTTTTTCCCTTAATTTTTTACCAATAAAATCGTTTTTGTAAAAAGTGAAGTCTGTCTCCGTAATGTCACACACAAGTATCGGATAAGCGCCAGTCCGCGTCGAATGATGTTACCGCAGTGTTGCCGCAATAACGCATTGCTGACGTACAAGCGCAATTCTATCGCAATATAATTCTATTAAGCAATAATAATAATAATAACATTAGTAATAATAATAATAATAATAATAATAATAATAATGCCTTTTTTACTGTTAGTTTAACGATAGTGTGAACACTAATAAACACTAACATGAAGCAATTTAAGAGATTGCATTATGGAAGTCATAGACTGCAAGCGCTACAGGCGCATTGAAGCGTTACAGGCGCATTGAACAGATTTTTAAAAGGCCTAGCCTCGGCCAAAGTCAATTTACAGCATAAGGCTTAACACAGGTCACGGTCGTACTCAAAAAAATTAAACCAAAGTCACAGTCTTCAAATAGTTTATTTTGTATGTCAATGGCGAGGCTAATTACAGACGCTATTTTAGGCGGGGGTGTTTCACTCTTTCAAAACAGCGTAGGAGATTTTCAAGTAGAATAGAACTTTAGGGGATTTCTCGAAAACTAAGTGATTTTGGCCAAAGGCGCACGATATTTTGTTAACGCTCAGAATAAATTTCGAGCTAGTAAGAAATGTACGGCGAACGGTCGTGACGTAGCAGTGTCACCACATCGATTTTCGTGAATAATTAGAGTTTCGTTCGTGAATGATTACAACAAAATCAGTTTTATTTTACTGAAGGGACCAGAAACCATCCTTGAAAGTCATGAAAAATTGAATATCTCGCATATCCGAGAAAAGGATAGCTAAACTTGCGCATCCGTAGAACCATTGCCTTTGCGTAACATGATATTGTTTGCGTAACGATATTCCGCAGTACGGCATTTGAAAACGTAATGCTGGTGCAAAAATTTGGTATTGGACAAATAAGACTTATTTGTGTAAGTCTGGTGCCCCTTTTTTGGAAATTATGCGCCCCTTTTGAAGAATGAGAATCAGGTGAAAAAGTTTCTGAGACCGATAGGTCAATTCGAGTCAAGGATTACTTCAAAGTTATGTTGTTTATTCCGAAAATGGATCTGAAATTGTTGTATACAGTGTTCCCTCGTCATCAATTTTCGAAAATTTTTCAGCGCCCCCTCTACCAACTGCCCCTCCTTCAAGTTTGCTCTGGATCTGCCCCTGGCCTTGCTATCCTTATATACCATGCTGGACAGTATTTTGTTGTAATAACATACTCATGGCGAAATAGGAAACTTTGAGAGCAACGGCGTATTATTTGCTAGCTCCTTCCCCTAAAATAAATGCGAATTTAATTTAAATGAATACGTTAAATTCATATCTCACGGCCTTTTATCAATTTTTTGTTTCAAGTTGTTTTTATAGATGGCTAAAATACTGCTTATTTAGCTTAAATAAACTGGCCTAAAAATTTACCAATTTTTCGGTATGTATTGTACATTATGATTCTAAATTTAGATTAATCGATTCAATAAAATCAACAAACTAAATTTGGTTCGACCTTCTGTTATAAAGCCCGGCCGGACATGTAAGTTAAAGGACTGATAAATCATTAGGCCATGTAAATTAGGCAATAATCATAAGGAATATTGCTAAAGAAAAGATACAACACCTTTAACTATTAAATAGATACAAACAACTTAGCAGCCTAGCTTTCGAAGTCATTCAGATATTTTAAATGCTTATATTGCTTTGTAGTCGCCAGAGCAAAAGTGATTAGCACTGACTGGGAACGAGATTCGAGGACAACACGCGCACCAACAACAACTGCAGCTAGGACAACACGCCGCCCACCGTTGACCTTGCCAAAGCCAGAGAATGGGGAAACCGACTTTGTTGTTGGTAGAAAGCCAGACGAAAAGCTTCAAGAATTGTTCAAGAACGGAGAAGTCCTTGTGAAAGAGGAAGATCCTTTAGCAGCACCGGCGATGTTTCCATTTATGAAGCCCAAAGTTGTTCGTTTTGAGCTAGAGAAATTATACAAAGGTACCAAGTACTTGCAAAACAAAATTGGATACCAGTTCAGCGTCACATACTCTTCCTTCAGGCCAGTCCCAGTTGAAGTTGGAAAGTCCTACCTAATAACTGGCTTTGCAGTCGGCCACAGCCTTTATATGAATGAATGTAATTGGTTCTCCTTGTGGCAGAATCTTTCAGAAGTGCAGCTTCTGGGGTTGAGACGGTATTATTGGATCTACTGCAGATGTAAAATTCGATTTTGCCCGGGATGCAAACCCAGCCGCGTGAAATGCGACTGGAACCCTCCATTCAATAAAATTGGAAGGGATAAATATGACTTCCTATCAAAAGAAAAATTATGCATGGTAGGATGCGGAAGATGTGGATGGTTTACACCAAGGGAGACACCTGTGTGCAAATAAAGTGTAGTAGTTTAACCAGACCTAATTGACATCGCAAGATAGACTACGCTTAATAACCACAGGTCCAATACATAGACCGACGGCTGTAAATATGCGGATACATGGAAAGCCAGTAATCATTAGATTTTATATTTCAGAACATAGAATTAATTGACTAGAATTACATGGATTTACCATGTAATTCAAGCATTACGCGTGTTTGCAAATAAATAATAACATATCATAAGATGAATTTAGTTTCTAAATTATTTTCTTTTTTCGAACTCATTTCCTCTCTATTCAAACCACAAATACAGGGAGTTGAACCAATGGCAGACACTCGATCAGGTTTGGATCAAGGTCTTGTAACGATTCTATTGAAATGACTCTGTTGAAACATAATTAAAAACACAACAATGTAAAAGGTTGTAAAACATTCCAAAGTCAGAAAAATTAGCAAACATAGAGAAAAAATTTCTGTTTCCTCAATTCAATACGACAAAAACGTCTTTATCAGTTTTTTATCAGCAAATTCAACGGAAAAATAGATATTCCAATCAAACTATATTTGTCTTCAAAAATTCGATTTTTTGCTACGTCTTGTAGTCCATATACACTCTTTTTTAATAAGAACCAGTAAATTGAAGTTCAGGCAGGCTGTTTGTAATTATTTAGAAAATCTGAGGCTGGATTGTTCATAATTTGTTTTTCTATTAATAGGGTGTAGGCAGTGAGGCTGTCTGATTCCTTTGGATTTTCCTAGTCGATTATTCGGTCCATGACTTTATGATTACCGTATTTCCTCTAATGAACGCCGCCCTCTGATAAACGCCGCCCTCTGATAAACGCGGCCCTCTATTGAACGCCGCATCTTGAAGAAAAGCGTTCATTAGAAAACACACCAAACAAGAAGTAAGGAATCGTTTAAACGCTTACTATTCGAATACCATGAAATTTTTAATCTCATAGAGACGAGGGATATTGACATTCCTTGACTTGACATTCATTTTATCTTTTTCCATCGCATTTTTTGTCATTTTTCATTGAAACTTTTCATTTGGTATTGAACGCCGCATCCAAAATTTGGAGTTTGTAATAAACGCCGCGGCGTTCCTTAGAGGAAATACGGTTATTCGGCGAATATGGGCGTGACCAGATGGGTGTGACAAGATGGAGTCGATAAAAAACATCTCAAAATGTATTGTAACCCAATGTAACTGTGTCTAACAAAACTGTAAAGCGAAATGAAATATCATTTACTTTCAAAGTTCATTTCGCGCTATGAAATCAAAACACAGGATAAAGTTTAGTGTTAATCATATTTATCATTTATAGTTTTAGATATTATTTTCAAATTTTTATTCAAAAAATCAACGAATTTACATTTTCTGGAAGTAAGCTGCATCTTTTTTTAGTAATAATGTTCCCTGCGGCAGAAAAACTCTTTCAGATGGAACTGAAGTTGCAGGAGCACAAAGAAATTGCTTTGCAACCGTAGCAACCTTTGGGAATTTTTGCGCATTTCTCTTCCACCACACCAATGGATTGCTGTTCGGATGCAAAGGAGGTTCTTCTAGAAATCCATCAAGTTTCTAACATGGTCTTGAACCGATGACTGCATCTCAAAGGAAAGAAACTTTAGGCTTTTGTGTCTTGGGTCTCATACCGACAAAACTGCAGAAACAGAATCATGCTTTAAGCCAAATAAAAATCTCCTGGTGATTGCTTGTGACACCTTTCCTTTAAACGCTTGCAGCAGCATTGCATCGTTTAAACGCACCTTTAGAAAGTTGTTTTTCAAGCCAGTAACAACGGGAAGAATACACGATACTGGAGTATTCTGCTCTGATGACACTGCAGTTGTTGCTATTTGCAAGGTTTCAAGAACTGGCAATAATGAAGAAATTTTGTTCCACTGAGAAGCACTCAATGACAGCGATTCTTCATTGGCTGGTGTGACAACATTACGGTCTGAAAGAACTGATTGCGCACACTGTTCCACTGTCTTGCAACTTTGAATAAGGTGGGTTGCTCTTTCTTTAACCTTTTTTGGGCTGCCTCGAGTGCTGTTGTTGCTGATGTTGACTTTTTAAAAAACCCAACAAGCTTCGAAGAGGCATGTATTTTAGACCCTTGGAAAATTAAATTTCTTAGGGTCTAAAATACATGCCTCGCTTTACTCTAAGCAAACAAAAGACATGTTCAGATATTCTTTTGTCAAAAGTAGCTAGCCGCCCCAACTGGTCAGAAAGGCTCAAATTACTATCAAGTCAATGCTGAACTAAGCTTATTTCGAATATATTTTCAAGCATTTTGAAAGGTGACGTCACAGCTATTCCCCGAGGAAAAAGCCCGTAACCACCATCGGCTAGGCTTGCTTCACTTTCCCTGCCCCCAAAATGTTACTGTTTCCTAGGTTTGCAAATTGTAGGCCGGAATCAATAAACTTTACTCGAAGCTTGAAAAAAGGGACTTGGTGTTTACCTTTCGTCACTGGCAACGGTCATTTGATCATTCACGGCTATTTGAATAGTCATTGCTATTCGGTTGGCAATTGCTATTCGATCAGTCACGGTTATTCGATCAGTCACGGTTATTCGATCAGTCACGGTTATTCGATCAGTCACGGTTATTCGATCAGTCACGGTTATTCGATCAGTACCGTAATCGTACTATTCGCTTGTAGCCGAATACTCGCTTTGGGCTTCAGCTAACCGAAAGTGAAACAAGTAACCGAATACCGATTATTCGACCTTCGGTGGACAGCCCTAGTAGGCAGTGTAATTCATTACATTTAATCTTATTTATACACGACATCCATTTAGTAAACATTATACACGATCTTCCATGGACTTGTGCCGAGCTTATTTCTGTTAGCTCAAATTGTGAAATATTATTTCCAATCTTACGATGGAATCTATATCTCTAATGGGTTGTGGGATATCAGTCCAAGCTATTGGAGCAGTGTACAAAAACCTCTTTTGGTGTACTCTATGGTTAGTTTTTGCACATGGAGGTCCTGCATATTCCTTGTGTTGTATTGTGTGATGGTAGGCCTTTTAATGAACTTATTTTCAGCCCTTCTGGAGAGCGCTGATTGACAATTTTATAAGCCATAACTGCTCGCTCAAACGTCATCAATTGACTTACTTTCATGAGTCTCTTATCCCAAGCATCCTTTACCTTTAAAGATTCTATTAGATCGAATGCTCCGTTCTTATATTTTTGCAGAGTGCTCAATTTTGTACCAGAAAGGGCTCTCCAAACGATGTTTGCGCGCCTTAAGTGACTTTCAACAACTGCTAGATTTACATTGAGCAACTGGGATTGCGGTAAGAGGTTTTCAGTCTTCTAATCGATGCTAAGCCACCAGCTATTTTATTTCCCCTTTGACTGATTTGTACTGTTCGTCCCAATACAACTTATCGTCAACCGTACGTCCTAGGTATTTAGTTTTATGAACCTGTTTATGGTAGTCCTATCCAAAGAAAATGGTTGTAGCTCTGGCAATTTACTCTGCCTACGATCATTGACCATGAATACAATTATCTTGGGGTGCATGATTAGTTAATTTATTCTCATTTATTCTAATTTATTCTCGGAAATGTTTTCTAGTTCAGCCTGCTAATGGCTAGCTACTGCGCTCTTGGAGTTGTTCAGGCCCCATTTGCCAACAAAGCGAGTGGAACATCCTTCTTTGTCGACAAGTTTGGAAACCGTTCTTGAGATGTAAAATTGCTCAAAATTACATTTTACAATAGCTCAGCCTGAACCTGTTCTTAATTTGTTCTTAACTTTTGACCAATTTTGAGCCTCGAGTTCTTATCAAAATGCTCTTACTAAAAAAGAGTGTTTAGTTCTACAAGAAACTTTTCTTCCAAGTTTATTGATATTTTCTGGAAAACAGAAAAATTGCGTCCTCAGCATTCCTTTCAAAATAATTTGGATATTAGAGTAAGAATGAAAATGGATTGAGAAAGTCATTTTATAGTAGAAACTCTTTTTTTCAACAGTCAAATACATGTCTGACGCAAGTTATCAATTGCAAAATCGCAAAATTTAACAATCCGTATCTGTCCCACCAAATTCTACTTCGGAGATGCAAGCCAAAAGCGGGGCAAATCAGTTACTGGTATTATACTGCTCTTTGCTCCATTTTGCGTATGCGCAACCATAACCATAACGGAATTACTCTCACGTATCAAAGCAATTTAGCTTTCATAACGTCGAATCTTACCCAATCCAGGTATCACTGCCAGTAGAGACAGCGTTCGAGACTACAGATCGAAAATAACGGACTTAAACAAGTAGATAGCTGCATTGGCGTCAAATCTGGACTTATTTTTTCTTGGCTTGTATGAAGCAAGTCTTCATTCATCTTTGATTAGTGTGTGAATTATTACGCAGCAACGACATACAAAGCTGCGAAAGAGTTCCTCCATACGCCGTAAAGAAAGTTACATTGATTTCATCCGTGGAAGTAATAAACGATTTTGATTCTAGTGTAGAAACAGCCAAAGAAAAAAACTTCTAAGTCATATCTTGGGTTTTTTTGACAGCAAAGAGTTGATGAAGCTAACTTCATCAGAAGAAAAGTGACGTCCATGTGTAGATTTGCCAGTGACGTCAGCCTGTTGTGAGTTGCGCGAGAATGATGCCTCGGAATGAGATTTGTAGGATGCAAGTTCCTTTGTAGTCTTACCAGTAGAGTGAGAACGGGCACTGCTTGAGCGTTTGCCATCACTACTTAACTGCCTTTCAACCTCATAGGGTCTGTATTTCTCTTTATCGAGCTTCTTTCCACTTGCCATGTCTGCTTCACGTTTACTGCTGATGTTTTTGGCATCTCTGTATTTATTATCAGCTGCATCCTTTCGCGACGAGCCCTCTTTGCTGCTTGTACTGACATCCACTTGCTTTTCTACCCACTCACCTTCACTGTCACTGGGCTTTTCAGAAGCTGATACAGTCACTTCAGAACCGTCATCATCGTCATCAGTATCATCATTATCTGAATCCGACGATTCTGACAAAGTCCTGCTTCGTCTTTTCCTTGATTTTTTCTTACCTTTCTTCTTTGACTTTGGCTTCTTTAATTTCCTGCGAAATGCGGCCAAAATTGGTTAAGCAGAAACAATGTAAAATGGAAAATGTCGGAGACAAAATTTTCTTAAATTCTAGAACTAATCAACACTACAAATCAGCTGTTAACTGATTCTAAATTGTCCATTAGCTATCATAATCGATTCTTGATCTACCAATACCATCCTAATTTGCAAACGTCATTGTAGGGTATAGACGCAACAGTCTGCAACGAGATAAGCTTGGCGAGCTAAAGTCCTGCATGAGAAGGACTTCGGTACGTTTGCAGTGTTGCAAACCAGCATCAATATAATAATGCGCACATGAATATAATCACTTGGGATTACTGTTCACCAGTCTGTTATACAGTGCTCGATGCCGTATAGGCAGTGCTGTAGACGCCCCTAAAGACCGATTTCCATTTGACATTTTTTGTGCGCGCGGGCGTAACGCCCAAATCTGTGCATGCGTAGCTAAGTGCTGCTGTCAAGTGGCCGCGCGCACAAAAAAGTTGAGACCCTATCAACTTTCTGGCGCTCACAGCTGACGCAAAATCGAGACCACTTGATTTTAACTACGCATGCTCAGATTTGGACGCTACGCCCGCGCGCACAAAAAATGTCAAATGGAAATCGGCCTTCATGACGTATACTCTTAAAAACTGAAGATCTTTAAGATCATCAAAGTGCATGGAGTGACAGAACACTGCTTACTTGAGCTTTTTATGTTTCTTTGGGACTTTCTTTCTAAGGAGCTTGATAAGAGACTCGGGTCGATCCTCGGGTCGACCCTCGGGTCGATCTTCGGGCCTTAACTTGGCATTGGAGCTCTCTGCTTTTGGTGTTGCTTCCAATGAGGCGCGGCGTTTCCCAGCTAAAACCTCCAGATTCAAAAACAGAGGTTTCAAAACATATGCGAACGTGACAGAAGACACAAACACATAAGTTAAACAGTACAATACAAAATGTAAGACATTTCCGCAGTTTAATACATCGTTTCGGACATATAATGAGTGTGGCAAAACCATGAAGATGAAAATTGGTGTTAATTTTGAGAGGGATGTTTCAAGTTGTAAAATGTTTGTAAAATAATACACAATTTATAAGGGTCAAGACCAGAAGAGACAGCAAAATATCGATTTTCACCGCAAGTTTCGAGTTGGTTCGGCCAGAAGGATTAGGTACGGAATGTCAAAATGGAAAAATGAAATATAAGCAAAAAGATTTGCACCATAGTGTGGTATGATCGTTGTAAAGTTACCATTGACAAACAACAGCCACGTCAGTTGATTTGAAAGGTGATGAGGCAATTTTTGTTGTGCATCGTCAAGTAAATTGAAGAGCCAGGAAGAAGTATAAAAAAGAAAAGAAAATCGTTCAGATAAAGGCAAAACATAAGTAACAGCTACGTAAAAAAACTGAAATCAAACAGCAATAGGCCTTCAACACATCATTGCCTAACAGAACAATTCGGGCGGTTGAATGTTGTGGATATTGAAAAGGTTCTTTGCATACGTCATCACCCTACCGGGAAAATTTGGGTTTGCTCAGATGCCCTTCGCGATCTTAGCAAATCATTACAATCTATGTGGCTTCAATTCTTTGTACGCATACTACAAACATTTCCAAAAGTACTTGGAACACCCAACACAAAATACTGGGAATGGGCTAGGTAACATAATATAAACAGTTCTGTTCAGCCCTCCTTGAACAAACTTAGGCCCTTGCAAAAGAGGGGAAAGACAGCTTTTTTTTAACTTGGCATTAAACATATAAGGGAAATACCTCTGCCCAACCGAAAACTCCACCTTTTAAAGAGATGACACATTTTTGTCGGCAATTTAAAACAATTAAAAGAAATTCTGTTTGATTTTGGATTTTAGGAACAGCTTTTGTTTCTGAGGTGTCACTTGTGCTTGGAATCAAAATAGCCAGCGATCAATTCAGGGAATATTCCTTCTTGCCTTAAACAGAAAAATTCCTTATGATGATTTGAGCTGAGAATCTGGGTCCTAAACCTGCATGTAACTATGAGAGAGTGAAAGCTTTCTAGTCTTTTATGAGAAGTGTATCGCTCTTTCAAAGCAGCGTACGAGACTTTGAAACAATTGGATTTTTAGGGATTGTCTTCTTCGAAAACAAAAGGAGACAAGCCAAGCCAAGCCAAGCCAAGCCAAGCCAAGCCAAGCCAAGCCAAGCCAAGCCAAGCCAAGCCAAGCCAAGCCAATAACAAACTAAGCCAATAACAAACTAAGCCAATAACAAACTAAGCCAATAACAAACTAAGCCAATAACAAACTAAGCCAATAACAAACTAAGCCAATAACAAACTAAGCCAATAACAAACTAAGCCAATAACAAACTAAGCCAATAACAAACTAAGCCAATGACAAACTAAGCCAATAACAAACTAAGCCAATAACAAACTAAGCCAATGACAAACTAAGCCAATAACAAACTAAGCCAATAACAAACTAAGCCAATGACAAACTAAGCCAATAACAAACTAAGCCAATAACAAACTAAGCCAATAACAAACTAAGCCAATAACAAACTAAGCCAATAACAAACTAAGCCAATAACAAACTAAGCCAATAACAAACTAAGCCAATGACAAACTAAGCCAATAACAAACTAAGCCAATAACAAACTAAGCCAATGACAAACTAAGCCAATAACAAACTAAGCCAATAACAAACTAAGCCAATGACAAACTAAGCCAATAACAAACTAAGCCAATAACAAACTAAGCCAATAACAAACTAAGCCAATAACAAACTAAGCCAATAACAAACTAAGCCAATAACAAACTAAGCCAATAACAAACTAACCTGCTGTGACATTATCATTCGAATCTGGTGTATTCTATCGCGGGCTTCGGCATGATCAGCATCCAGCTCAAGAACCTCTTTATAACGCCGTGTTGCCTCTTTCCAGTCCCGATCTTTTTCATGCCTAGAGAGATACATTAATGTCATAAACACACGCACAAGATAAGCTGTCATCGAAGAATTACAGTGGACAACAAGGGACGTAGGCGCATCGGGACAGTGAAACTTTTCTTGTACAATGGTGATTCGCTATAAGTACTTCTCAATAATCAACATTTGATAAGATATAAATTATCCATTGGAGAGGCCCTATATGAAGAACACTGACTTGGTAAACTTACTCCTTATCTTTTTCATGCCTAGAGAGATACATTAATGTCATAAACACACGCACAAGATAAGCTGTCATCGAAGAATTACAGTGGACAACAAGGGACGATGGCGCATCGGGACAGTGAAACTTTTCTTGTACAATGGTGATTCGCTATAAGTACTTCTCAATAATCAACATTTGATAAGATATAAATTATCCATTGGAGAGGCCCTTTATGGAGAACACTGACTTGGTAAACTTACTCCTTATCGGAAAACTGTCATGGTCACGTTGCCCTTAAATTGCTGGTTCTCTTAAAGGTCCAAATACTTCCTAGGTCTGCGTTTCGAGTTGACATAAGATAAAAATATTGAATGAACGCGCGCTGTAGTGCACCAGAGCAAATTAACAGTGGTTTGATGGAGCCAGGACCTGTGCTCATGTGTTCATATCTTAGGCACTTTGTAACAAATCTAACTGATTACCTGGGAAAACTACGTAAAGGTATCTGAAATAAAAACATTGGTGCGCTGGATTCCAGTTCAATTGCTAAAGTAGGGCTTGAGCCCAGCTGAAAAAACTTTATATTCAGTGTGCCTATAATTATAGCTGTCGTACGATAAAACAATTATTGAAATTGGTGGGAAACCATCGCTAGAGACACATACGGCATTTCCAACAAATTTGGGTCCAAAAACATTTCCAATATGGCAGTTTTTATTACGTTAAGCCTTGACCAACCTGGGCAACATTGTCAAGCAACATTCACAAATTCCTAATGTTGCTCAAATGTTGTCCAGTTTGGCCACCATCAAGAAATTCGTTGCTCCAATGTCTGAACATGCTCAAATATATTTTGGCAACATTTGTTGCTCAGCTCTTTGTTGTCCACTTTAACCACCTTCGCGCAACAATTCACCTTAATTTCCAACAACTTGCGCAGTGTTGCATTGCAAAACATTGTGCAAAAAAATCAACAAAATTTCGAGCAACCCTGTCGGGCAAAAATGTTGCCCAGTTTGGCCAAGGCGACATATACGACCGATACAACAACATGGAAACCAGGCTTGATAGCTAGTGAGACCAGAATCCAACGTCACGGGAAACGACAGGAAAAAACCACATTGTATGCCACAAAAACCAAACAACTGATCAATTACGTAGATATTTTTTTCAACGTTGTTTTTAAGCTTTGAGGTGGAAGCCTGCGGTTGCACTAAAGCCATTATGAAATATCCCGGTCGCTTTATCATTTAACGTTGACCCTTTTATTGACGGGTATGTCAACTACACTCTTTTTCCTTCATAAGAACACCAAGGCTCCATTTGTGAAAACATTAGAGAACATAAGACCCTGTTTACATGAGAGAAAACGGAACGGTTCCAAAACTAGCCCAAATCGGCATTGCGTTTACACGAGAACTGTTGGAACCGCTCCATTTGGGACCTGCTATCCGTTCTCTTTTGGCCCCGCTACAAAAGTAGTTCCATTTGGAACTGTTCCATTTGGCTCTCGTGTAAACGGGCAGAATCGCTTGGAACCGAGCCAAATGAGAACGCTTAGGAAACGAGGCTGTTGTTCACTGGTATAGAGGCTAATAATAAATGATCTCTTTGTTGCGCGCCAAAAAGAAGAAAATAAAATTTGTTTGATAGTTGACGATGGATTGAATAAAGAAAACTGTGGCATCTTTTTTTCCATTTTAATGTCTGTTTTGGTGGCCAAAATCCAAATAATCAGTACACTGCGTCTTTTCCATAGCTTTCGACAGCGAAGAATTTTGAATATAATTGCCAATTATGAATATAAATGCCATTTCTAAAATTTCTAGCTCCTGTTTCTGTGTGTTCTTGTCGAAAATAAAAATGAACCATGCAAATATCTTATTTCCTGATTTTGGAGCCAAAAACTGCGCATGTTACTCCTCCCTTGTAACAATGCTGGGCCTTGGAACGGAACCGTTTGTTACTCCTTCCTAAGGCTCTCGTGTAAACGCAAGCATGAAATATTTGGAACCGTTTCATTTGGAATCGTTGCAAAAGGAACCGTTCCATTTTCTCTCGTGTAAACAAGGTCTAAGAACATGATCAGATAAGCTGATTCCATCGACTAATCAATTGTGCTACTAAAAGATTCATGTCAAACTTATACTTAGTGGTCTCAGAAACGACTCCCGGTATGTGGTTGTAGCATAATAAATTAAAAAAGATCATAATTAAAAATACACGCTATTTTATAAGGAAGAAGGTGGAAAAAATTAAAGAGCTGTTAGTACTAAAGACAAAATCCCTAAAAAAAATTTAAAATTTTGAATATTTTTATCATTGCTAACAATCAAGAATCAGGCAGTCAGTTCCATTCATTTAGGGTTTAAAATAAGATAAATCGTGTATTATGAAGGAAGCCATTGAGTGCTTCATTGTGTAATTGTCGGCTTTGCTGTTTATTGCCTCTCGGTCATTTCAGTAAAAGCAAAGGGTGTCAAGAGAATACTTTCACTACAGTCAAATTAAGAAACAATTAAGGAACTTTTATTACTACAATTCAATCAAAGAGGTCAAAAATAAGGAACTTCAAGAGCTAATCCTTGAGTTAGGTTCCTTATAAATTAAATGTGTGTACTCGATGCTCCTATAGTCTTAATAATGAGAGCATCGAGCCTTGGTCAAAAAACTCTGGTGTAGGTTTTCGTACCCCTGATCTTTTCAACCAAAGTTTTAAGGTATCGCAGGTGAATTAGAACGATTACAATACGAAAACTGAACTACTTACTGTTTCGCCAATGACAGCAGCGTTTCAGTGAGATATTTCAGGCCATTTCGATGCGAGGGGTGAACTTCAAGCGCTTGACGGAAGTCAATTATTGCTGACTTTAACATCCCTTGATTTGCTCTCCTAAAAGTTTTCAAGTATTGAAATAAATTATTTAAGGCTCTTTAACAGAGACAGTGTAAACCAAAATTGATTCGGCTTGAAGTGGCCCAAATGAAACATAATTTAAAAACGATTGGCCACATCATCAACCGTGAGTTTACTTATAAACCGCTATATAAAATAAAAACCTTCGGTATTTCCCTAAAATTTTTCCAATTCATTAGATAGATTTAACTTCATAAACTGCACTCTCGTTGGATATACCTTTAGATGACAGGAAAATAGAACAGCAGGTCGTGACTAATGAACCATTACTGTTAAAAAAACAAAAGAAAACACACTGTGCCCCAGTTGATTGCTGATACCTTCACTTCCAAATATGATAAGTCATAGTATTTTCATCTACAAGCCAAAACTGGTCTTAAATGATATCTTGTATATCCCGTTTTATTTCTTGTCTATCTCAGTAGTAAGTCGTCTATTGCCAAAGTAATGGCTTCACCAGGCATGCCTAAGCAGTCTACCTCTCAAGGGGAACAACATTAGTACCCGGAAAAACCAATTTTTCTTATCTTATATTCGCGTATCTCGTTTACCTTTCTTTCTTGTAATGCAATATTTTCGTACTTTATAAGAAACAAAAAAATACACTAATAGAATAAATACACCCATAAAAACTAATCAAAAATCCAACCGCACTATAGCAACCCAAACTTGCCATTAGGAGTCCCACACAACAAGAAAAATTTAACTGCACGTTGAACCCGACTTTGCTACAAAACAGTCACCTATTATCTTTCCGTTGTCCCTGTCCAAAAACAATGAGAAACTTTTTGGAATTCCTGACCTATCAGGAAAACCACAAGGTTCGGCAAACGTTAACACCCTTCCTTCCAGGCGATTCTAATTAATGTTTGCAGTTCATTTTAGTACGAAACACTTCAAACAAAGTTGAAATTATAGTACAAAAATCTTTTTTTACCAATTTTGAAAGAAAATACTTATAAGCTATTTAGGAAAGTATTATGAACACCAAATATGGACATTTAAGCATAAGTGCAAAATTCAAGCTTGAAATCATATGAATATTTCTACGCTCAAAATGATCCTGTTTGACGCATGTTTGGTTAAAGCGTAAGTTTTGAGTGGCGCCAGAACGCGACTATGATCTCCTTTGAAATTCAAGTTGACATGCAAGGATCTTAATAACCGATTCATTGGGAATGCTTGGTAAGCTCTGTGGTTTAATGTTGCATCAAAAGCATTAAGAATGACCCGTCCTTTTACATCACAGCAATGAAAAATCATCAACAAAGTGTTCCGGGTCTCTGATTCCATCGTTAATTTGGCACATTGAATATTCTGTGTCTTTGAAGTTAAAATGTTGCTTACAAACACCAATACAAAGTTCTGTTAGAATTTACAAGAGATTAACACACCTGGCTTTCACGAAAATTCTTACCAAACACATTTTCAAGAGGAATATGTTCAAAAATGACATCTTGCAACAAATTTTACACGTTTTTTGTGTGGGTAGTGGTAAAAACGTGCAAAATAGGCCTAAATCCAGCTACGACACACGTTTGTTATCAAATTCTTAAACTCTGATTGGTCAATATGGTATGGAGAATTTGTATGTAATCAGAACTCTTAGCCAATCAAAGATTTGGAACCTATGCTCAGTTTGCACGAAAAATACGAAGACTGTGAAATTCTCACTTAAGAAGAAAAAACATATTTATAGGGCGGGGAGTTGCTGGTAAAACTGAATTCAATTGCCACAAAATTGTGGTAAGTACTGTGGATAGTTTTGAAGCAATATCTGGCCATAAGCAATTGGTCTTCAAGACCCCGTTTACACGAGAGTGGCCTTGCGTTTACATGGGAACTGGTGGATCCGTATACTTTTGGATCCGCTATCCGAACACTTTTGGGATCGCTTTCAGAGGTGATCCCGTATGGATCCGTCTCCGTTAACTGTCGAAAGTGAGACAGAATATTTTTCAATTCCAGGTAGTTTGAATATGTAATCCGTGGCTTTTTGGCGCCAGAAAACCGAACAATCAAGTTAATAGACTACGGTGTTGAAGAATTATTACGAAACTTGACGATATGTCGTCGTAATTTGTCCTCACAGTTTCCAAATCATGTCCACCTGCAAGCTTTGCAGTCCAATACTACTTTTAAAAGTAGCGCAGTTTCTTCTTCAGTCCACACAAATTTACTCCTTTTAGCGCTACCTCCCTTCATGTTCAGGTTGAACTGTGTTTTGATCACGCACGAAGTTCTGGAAACGTCATATGCGCGCCAATTTTCGAAAAGCGCATGCGCGTAACCTGTTGAATTCATCTGGATCCGTTCCCGTGCAAATGCAAATGGTTCTGGATCAGATCCCGTGTAAACGCATTGCCATTTCAGGGATCGGATACAAAAGTATCCGGATACTTGTGGATCCGATATGATCCAGGTCTCGTGTAAACGGGGTCTAAAGCTAATGCATGTTTACTTTCAGTGAGCACGAAGCAACAACTTGGTGGAAATAGAAATGAAAGCAAAACAACATACAATGCTCCTCTTGCAACGAGAGCCTCGACATTATTCGAATGCATCTGCAGTGCTTGATCGAAACATTTCAGTGCTTCATCGTGTCGGTTTTCTTTAAACAATTTAACTCCGCTTGCAACCCTGAAGTAAACAAGAAATATCCATTACTTTGATAGTAAATTAAGTCATCAAGATTGCTAATTCCTTATAGATCAAATTGATCATTATTGGCAATGATTATTTGTCTAGATATGGCCACTATCTATAAGAATGTCTTGAAACATTGATAAATAATCTTAGTAACTTGAGCAATTCAAGCCTTATCTTTCATAAAAATCAAGGAAAGCCCTAAAAAACTGCAGCATTGTACAGGAAAGGTTCCCCGATGACATTTAAAGCTACGAGCGAGGACAGGAGGGAATGATGGGGAGATGGGGGGTTTAATAAGCCTTGGAAAGCTGCTAAAAAGTACTTAAACCAGAAGGACCACTTTAACGAACGATTTGATACTTTTCGTTGATCTTTTTCGACTATTTTCTACAAGAACAACTGACAGAAACATTATCTGTTTAAGAGTTCAAAACAGGGCTCAAATAATTGTTTCTTCTTGTTAGCAAGCTTATTACCAACCTTTCCTTCCTTTTGAAATTATTTTAAGACACATGAAGAAAATATTATTTTCCTGCATTCAGGGTGCCAGGATTAAGCAAACATGTCAAATTTTGAAGCTGAAGTAAACAATCTTTGAGTATAACTAACCACGCTCCATTGATATGCTAATCTATAAAAAGATAAACCGAATATCGGGCTCATTTTTCGAAAAATCGGCTCGGGCCAGATTTGCTTCTGAAATCTGGTCACCTACCGAATTTCTCAGAAGTGCATTTAGAGCAAAGAGGATACAAAGAAAAGATGGAAGCCAGTTACAACACTGTACATAACAAAATAACCAACAATCAGGAATCCAAACGGAGTGTCGTATGAAATAAAGAAGTTACAAATGAGCATTTTGAACAAATCATTAAAAGACAGTTTAAAATTTCTCCAGGTTATGATGTAAGAAAAGTAACTTCTTCCCAATGCTTCGAAGGAGTTTCAACGCTTGTCCTAAAAGCGATTGGTTACTGCCGTACATAGAAAATGTTTGGTCTTATATTTGTTGAGCGTCTTTTACTTTTTCAGCACTGAAGTTAAAGCCAATAGATCCATTTTGCAATAAATTTTAATTGCTTAAATAGAATATTAGGAAATCATCTTTGAAAAAAAAATTATTCTTTTGTTGTTTCAAATTTTGCTCTGACCTCAATTTGCCAAAAAAATGAATCTTTCATCTTTCAAACGGAGATTTTCATCTTTATCTCAACTCTTTTTCTCGAACAGTTCTTCAAATGTTTGCAGTAAGAACAGCCGATAACAGGTAAAATATTTGGCAAAACGAGGCCAGATTATTTTTTCGGATTTCAGTAAAAATCTGGTAAAATCCGGTTCCGGCCGGATCGAAAAGGTAGAAGATGACTTGCAAAGGAAAACAGCAAAGATTCATGCACAACTCACATTTCCATTGACCAGTTCGTCGATTGTCGCTCTCTGAGTTTTTCACCAGATTCATCAGGAGGAACAATGTTTCTATAAAATCAAGAAAACATAGAATCGAATGAATATTTTGTTCTTTATGATCGGTGACATTTTCAAAAGTCCTGTCTTGAGGTAGAATTGTAACAAATACGTAAATTTTAAAATAGCACACAACAACGCTAATATAACATATATAATTCTTTTATAATAATACCTTTATTTGTTCCTGTGCCACGATATACTAAAAAGTTTTTTAAATTGAGTCGAAGTATATTGTTAAATTTTGCCCAAAACTCACATAAACCTGAGCAATTACCAAGGAAAATTAGAGCAGTTTATTTCATTCGGTAGCTATTGAGTCAATGAACGAAGTTTTAAACCTTCAAGAAAAACTCTAAACTCAGGTACGCAGAAATCAATATTTTTGGCAAATATTCCCTGTTCATATCCTGGCTTATTTCAGTCTAAAGTTTTACCAATTCTGAGCTTGAACTACATTTTTATGTAATTATAAAGTCAATGTTTTGGTGGTACAAAACTTGTAAATGGCTTTGAAAAAAGCAAACATTTAGTAAACTAAAGCTTTTCGTCTGACACTCTTCAGAGTTTAAAACGTCAGAACATAGATCGAAAACTATTTTTTAGCGTAGAGTTTTCGATCTATGTTCTGACGTTTTAAACTATGAAGAGTGTCAGACGAAAAGCTTTAGTTTACTAAATGTTTGCTTTTTTCAAAGCCATTCAATTAAACAGTGTAATTAGCAATCTTTCGTCTGACACTTTTCAGAGTGTAAGCAGCAAACGATGTCTCAAATGTGGGCGGAAATTTGGGTCCGAAGGAAGGATATGGCTTTCCTGTCCACGCATGGATATGAAACATCTATTAGTTTAACGCTGTGGTTGAGATTCTTTAAGTTCTGTTATTATAAAAAAGTTCCTATAAGCAGGCTAGTTAAAAAACGTGTACTTTGGCCTAAGGTTGCTTGATTTTACATTGCTTACAACATCTGAAGCATCATCAAAGTTGTCTTTGAAAAAGAGTTTACGCAGTATTATGTACGTAAAATCGTTGCTCACAGCTGTATTTTTACGTTCCCGATATTTTTACGTTTGTGTCAATGGAGGCCCACTAAGCTGGGCAATCGAACTTTTCTATCCGGTCAAACAAAATTCCATTTACGACCTCATCTTTCAAATTGTCAAACTGTCAAGTATGAGAATATTGTCAAAACAAAAGCAAACATAAGATCTGAGCTGGCAGAGAGCTACTGTAAGTAAGAGGAACAAGTGATTCCGCAACCTGGGCAGATTCTGTCGCAACGCCCTTCACAAAACTAAAGAGATGCCTTTTCTGTGTTTTGTATTTTCCTAGGCTACAATGGCTACTTTAATGATCGACATTCAAAACAAACCATTAAAAAACAATACATAAATACGGTTTGGAACACTATCCCTGACTTTTTGAGCCGAAAGTTCTTAAGCCTTCGTCAACTATCTTTAAAGGCTTCGTTTTCAAAGAGTTTAAATGCACTTACGACAAACTATCCAAAAATGTAGCAGGCCGTCTTGTTTCAATTCCAAGGTGACACAAAAGGTTGTTTGTAGCTTCTGGATTAGAGAAAGAAGGTCTGGACACCAAGTACTCCAAGTATGATTTTTCATCTTCGTCATCATTATCAGTTCTGTAAGAAATAGGAAAACGTTCTTTGTTTCTGTGTTTGTGATCGGCTTATTTATGCTAAAAATGAATACAGCCTTAAAATAAGTGATCTAAATGGAGCTTTGGTCTAACGAAATAGCCGAGGTCGTAGAAAAAATTTGAAGGGCAAAGAATTTCAATTCTTCGTCAAAAGGGAGAAAAATTGATTTTTCTTTTGAGAAGCAGTAGCCACATGCCTTATAACATGCGAACAGAAGAAGCTTTCGGGCCCTTCAACAACAAAGGGACATGAACTGTACCATCAAATGAAGATAAAAATATCACTCACACATCAAAACTTCTTAAAACATCAACAGCGCCCTGAAAACAAGGAGATTAAAAATCAGCTACAAAATTAAGATACTAAATTTTAAACAGGAATTTTAAGTTAGAAATAAACCTATATTCTAGTCTAATCGATTAGTTATATATTTCTAATTGGGCACATAGTAATCCGAAATCCGCAGTATATAGGCTAAAAGTTAATTACAACAGATCAAGCTCCTTAAACGATCAAAAAGCGCTAAATTGTTCGTTACAATCACCTCTCCCCTAAATTTGACTCGCAGGTGTGGTATAAGAGGGTTCGTAAATCAAGAGTTTATACCGCATTTGCCAGAACGGGTTTACGGACAGCCATAGTTGTCCGGTCTGAAGGCACAACAATCGTGAATATTAATACTCACAAAATTGTATATGAATATTAAATTTTGAAGAAATGATATCTTTAAGTCGCTCGCAACTGATTTTTTCATTTTGAGGACTGGAATCAAGTTCAATGTTCCAAAAATTGAAAATGGGGTAATTTATGGTCCTTATTCTCTTGGCATGACATTTTAAACTTCAGATTGCATGTGAAAACCAAATTTTGCAGACACACACTCGTTAAACCGCTCACAGATTGCATTTGTCATTTTGAGGACTTAGACCAAGTTCGATGTTCTAAAAATAGCTGTTAGAGGAATTTCTTAGCTTGGGTCTGTTTTGCATCTTGTTCTACACCTCAAACTACATAAGTTGTGAAGTTTTCATGCTGGTATCGAATTTTGCAAGATTAGTGCAAGATTTTGACTTAACAGACCTAATTATAGGACTTTAAGTTAAAGAAAAGTGCAGAAACAGAAGGAAGAAAAATTTCTTGAAAATTTTTCGAAAAATTTTCTTTACTTGTTCAGTGTTTTTTCAGCAGGTGTGAAGGATGGTATTTTAGATCGAGTATGTGTGAAGGATGGTATAAAAGATCTAGTAGATACAAATGATGATACTTAAGGTCTAAAAGGTCTGAAGGATGTTAATTTGCAAAAACAGAAGAAAAATATGCTTCACTCATCCTTCTCCACAAACCCAATCTAAACAATTAATATGCACTTGATAGCTTTTTCAAAAATATCTCACCAGCTCCGTGTGGCTAAGGTGATCAGGAAGCGATGACCTTCGAAATGAGACAACCAGTTTCCAGACTCTGTGGTCGACTGACGTCACAACACCTAATAGAAGACAGACGTTGTAAAAGACAGACGTTGTTCCAGCTACAATATTTGTCAGCCTTAGTCACCTGGATAAACTGGCGATAAAAATGAAAATCTCAAAAAAGCAAAAATATGAGACCAAAAAAAACCTAATCGATGGTCATTGTGATCTGATATTAATTACGCCACAACTCACAAGCAATGATTGAAAAAGAATTTTGTTTTCCCGATACAATGTAGCAAAGATTTCAATCTGTGAAGCAAATTCCCATATAGTGCTATCATTCGGTTAAAATTGTGTGTTTTATGTAATATTCATGCTGCAGAGAAAAAATTCGATGATTTTGAATACGCTACCCCGAACGTGATCTCCAATATCGAAATCGGTTATGGAATCACTGAGCCGCCTTGAACCAGAATGAGTCTTGAATTCTGAAAGATTGCACTCGGCCTAGGATAAGAAAAAAACCAATGAAATTACTTTGGATAATATATACATTTTAATTTTGTTAACTTCAATTGTCGAAGTTGGGCTTGCAGAAGCGTAGCTTTGAACTAATTATGTATGCAAGTTGCCATATCAATGTTTTTACACATATTTAGTATTCAGTTTACGGCTTGGGAATAGAACAGGACGGTTCTTAGTTGAATATGAGAGCAGCTCAGAATCGTTATGTTCTATAGACCAAAGCGTGTACAGCTCTGAATATACGGCATCGAGCGCTCTGTATCATACGACAGGTGAAACAGTAATATTCATTGATCTTCAGCTTTTATAGTCGTTTCTCCTTTCTTTTATTATTTCTAATTTCAATATCGACGAAACATTTATTTTCGAATCCAAAACGCTGTCTTCATACCAGTGCCTTTTATCTCTTTGCAGAAGACACCAAAGTTTTAAAAATTTTTTTAGTGGAGCAGTTATTCAGGCCTGCTACACATGACAATCAAAATCAGTTTATATTATTTATATGTAATATCAAAGGAAACTTTTGATATAAACACTTAATTTGTTCATTATGTCCCAAGTTGATAGAAGGATTATGTTCCTACCAATCAAAAAATTGTGACGTTTAACAATTGTATGAAGGAAGCTCTTGCCACTCATCGATCGATAGAATAGATTCATAGTGACGACAATTTCAAAATCATTTGGCACACCAGCGAGTAATCTTTCTATTTGGGTGTTTGGAATCTTTCTACATCAAAACAAGGGATCCTGACTTGTGAAGACAGAAAAAAATTACTCTTCTATATTCTATTCTTTGACTAGGAGAGAGGTAAGCAATCGCCACCGATTATTCAAAAACAAAGAGCCAATCAAGCGCGTCGTTCTTTCTCTTGCGTTACGCTAGATCTGCTGCTGGATTTAATTTTCGGTAATTATCAGCATTTATAATCGAAGGGTGAAGGGCGGAAGAAAATTCCTTAGATATGTTATGTTTCCGCATTTCAGTGCTACCCTTCCAACTTTGCATTACTAATGACTATTTAGTTAAAATGCATGGGGGATCAATCTTATACCGTAACTTAAGCGTCAAAAAATACGAAATATGCCAAAGTATGCACCAGGCTTTTAATATCATGAAATAGAAGTAAAAGTACCTTAATTTTCAAATCATTGATCCAGCGATTAGGACCATAGTAAACTGAATCAACTCTTATGAATAGTGTGTCCGCCCATTTGTCATCCACTTTCCCTTCAACAATGTCACCTGCAGATATGGCCTAAAACAAGAGAAGACCCATACAAATGACACCAACATTCCTATGACAATGATAAAATAATTGCCATATCAGCTACAAGTGGATTAAAAAACAAAAGAATCATAAATGGCAATAAAACATATCACTTCAATTGTCTTTTTAATTGTGCCATATCTGTAAAATTCAGTAAGACCTAATATTTTCACATTTATCGTCTAAATTTAAATATTCCTCTCTAGAATGGCATTGGTCCTTGGCATTTATAACTGCCATTGCTTGTGGTCTCTGAATTAAGTGTGCTGGATGTCGTTCTCTTGACTGCATTGAACCACATACATTTTGTGACACTGAACATGCCTACTCTTTTCAAATCCTGCTAAAGGACCCTGCACTCTTAGCTGGAATATTAAAGTTTTTAAAGACTAGGTTGTGAAAAGTGAGCAAAAGAGACACCCCTCTTTGACAGAGCTTGCATTTTGGTTTCTGTCTATGAGAAACACATTTTTTAATATCATATTCATTTCATAAAAATTAAAAAATAGCAATACTGTATACTGGGGGAGCAGCTGAATCACACAAAAATAAAAGACAGATGGACTTGGTGTGCATTGCCAATGAATAAAATAATGTAAAGCCTACAATTCATTTCAGAATAGAGAGAACAACTTGAATTGTGATTGTTTGGTGTTTCAATTCAACTTTAGATTAGCTTCCCCTTAGGTAGGGAAAAAGAGTAACAAACTTGATTTTATGGAAAACCTTCATCAAACTGGGATCTGGCAAGACCTTTGGGACATAAGTCACAAGCTTTTGGCATTGCAAAAAAATTTGTTATACTGGTTCCAAAATCCCAAACCGAAACAATCCAAAACCAAAATTTATTCTTTTGCTAAGAACATATTTACAGTGCATACGGAAACCAATGCAAAAAATACAATGCATACAACTTTAACAAGTTGAACTACCTCAAAGAATCTTCTCTTTCTAATCTGGGCAGGTATATCAAGCAGTTTTTCCATTGGTAAGGGCCTTGGAAACAATTCACCATCTTCCTGAAGCACATCTTCTGTTGCAGATTTATTTGAGGGTGATTCTCTGTGATACTTTTTGTAAAACTCTGGCAATTTTCTGGCAGTAAATTTGGCTAGCAGTTGTTGGTACCTAGAACAAAAGTATATAGACTGAAGAAATGCATGCAGTGAATAGACTGGAAAATCAATACATGTCTATTTCAAAAAAAATATACTCATTTTTGACACAAACAACAAAAGTGATACTTTACATATTTTCCATTGGAATATGGAAGGAGGAGATGTTTCATTTGACCATAAACAATAAAGACTGTTGAACAAAAAATTTTTGACTATGATATATGTTTGTTTGTATGTTTGTACAAAATAAAAGTGAACTTAAATCTTACTTTTAAAACTTTTGGTTCTTTAAATCAGATTTTATTTATTTATTGCATTAGCACTCTTGCAAACCAAACCAAGCTGCATTTGATCACTTGTGCAAAACTGTAAATTATGAGGGACAAATGTTTCATAATGTAACACAGTTCCAGTCATCTTCTGTGACCAACGAAAGTGACACAGGTGATCCAAAGCCATTTGGATCTTGGAAAGTGCAGCTTGATAATAAACATAGTATATCACATCTTTTTTATCCTTAATGTTCACTCTTTCCATACTTATTATATTCTACCACTTACTTAAGATGACTCTAGCTAGAGTAGAAACATCTTAACAACTGATTATGTAATTATAACTGATTATGTCTTTCTGATTATGCTGTACTGATTTAATCAAACTAATTTTGTAGAACTTGAATTAAAGCTGGTTACAATGATTCATGTTCATTTATAAAGATGTCTCTTTTCTCCATGCTGGCTATTCTGTTTAAAATGCATTTGAAAATCAATTCCATTGCAAATTTATAGGAATACTATAGGCACTTAGTATTTGAATTACATTAGCCCTTGGAACATGGTCTAGACAGCTACAGAATTTTTAAACAAGATTTGGAACAACATTTTGCAATCATCTGGCAACAATGTCTATATGACTTTTGTGAGGTTTGTAAAATTTATAAACACAGCAGATTTACATTAGGTACAGTATCAAATATTTCTTGGAGTGCATTAAAGATGATTGTAATAATTCAATTTCATTTGCTATAATCTTACACAAAATTACCTTATAACAGGATTGCACAGTTTTTAGTATGGACAATATTAGCATTGTTGATTATTATCATTATAATTTTTTGAGTGATTGCTCATGCAAGAGAAATCATGCGAGCGCTGAGCCATTTGTGTTGTCTATTTCTTACAAAAAGGCCTGGCTCATCCAGTAAAAAATGAATGATCTTCCATTGCAATATGTGTAAAACCGGTATTAAAAAGACAATCTAATAATATCGGCAAAAACTTAGAAATCATGTTGTTCATTTTGAAGCATACAAATAAGGATTCAGATTAGTGCTACAAGTCAGGAGCAACCTTTTGTCCATCTGACTTCTCTATTTTGTCGTCATAAACATTCAAAAATGGTTTAAACATTCACCTTAGCTCTGGGTTGTCTTCTGCCATACCTTGATGATTTCATGACCTTCAAAAGCTACAAAGTAGAAATGCGCACCATTGTTTAACTTATTCACTGAAAATGTTAAAGCAATTAATCAAATTTTGTGAGTGTGCAAATTGTATCAATGTGAACAAATTCCAATTTTAATGTTTTTTGCTAGCCTCTAGCCTTTCAACCTTTGAATTAATCTTGATATGTCATAGTTAGTTGAATGCAGCCCCAGATTTCTGCCTACCACCACTGAGAAACAACAAGAGAATATTGACATTGCTAGTTTCCAGTTTCCTTGTCTTTGTATGCCATTTTTGTGAATGCAGTTAGCAAATCCATATTGACCTACCCTTTGATGCAAATAGCCAGTGGAAAGCAAAAATTGAATAAAAAATGACTCCCATGATTTGGAGAAAGGTAATTCCCTAAGAATAAAGGGTTTCTGAGCCTTGAAAAGGATAAAATATTTAATAGATGAATAACTTTATAAAAGACTTACCTTTCTGACTGTTTTTGACCTTACATGTCTACAGCCTGATAGTTTTTGTGACCTTTCAAACAAAATGGAAAAGATTAAAATTGATACAGAGCTAGGTATTTATATAGAATCACAGGTCATCTCAAGAAAGTTCAAAGTATTTCAAAATTTTGGATTACAGCTAAAAGCTTAATTATCTCATAACTCGAGATGCTTTGATAAAGTCCACCACACATGACTTTGTATCATATTATTATAAAGTAGTGTGCAATGTTAAGAACTTGTTATTAGTATTTTGTTATGATGATCACTCTATAGTTATTAATTGCTGCCAAGTAGCCTTACGTAATCATTATATATCATACAATTGTAGTGTGGTAGCTAAATTTTGTTGTTGTTTACTCAATCTTGTTATGTTCTGTTCTACTGAAGTGGCCTAGATCTTTTCCCTTCGTGCTTGTACTCAACATTTCTAACATGTAGTACCAACAAATTTGTCAACAATATTTAACGATAAAACAATGCATTCTATAATCATCAATTTGGCATAATATCTGGACATTTGCACCCATATATTATGTTTGAAACTAAACATAGCTAATTCCATTGGAAATTCTTCAACACTTTTCTAAGAAACTCCCCAAACCCCAGTCCAACCCAGCCAAGATGTCCCTGGAAAATGCCTTGCATACAGAGTCTTTAGAGCAATATTGACAACCTTAAAACGCTTTGAGCATCTTTGAAAGAGAAATAATTGTAATAATTATAATTTATTCCAATCATAATTAAGGATCAAGCACTCTAAACATTGATGAGTAAATTATGTGGGTGGCAACACAGAAATGAGCAAGAAACTGGATAATTTAGTAAAAAGTTATATTCCTTTTAAGGCTTAAAATCTAGACTGTAACAGTACTGGGACCAAATATCAGATCTAAAATCTGTCCTGCAACCTAGCATTTGTTTATGAAGACATGAAATGGAGCTCACATTGCTTCATAAAATGAGGGGAGAATTCATTTAGCGATTTGCAAAAAAGCAAAGATTAATGCAGTGATATCGAGATGAAAAATACTTACTCTAAGAACGATTACTTGGGGTTTACTTTGATTTCCCAAAGAGCTCCAAAATAGTCTATTTGCAAACTCTTTCCCTCCACGAGTTACTTTGAATGTCTTCTTCGCACTCTTCGCATTGAGTTGCATTGTTCCAGATCGAGGCAATGTGATAGAGAGAAAATGCGCGAGAAGGAAGAACAGCAGGATAGGCTGTCCGCGGGATTCTTTGAATCTTGCGACGAGTATAATATAAATTCAGATAAAAATTCAGGAACAAAGCAAAACGGCGACGAGAATCCAATGTTAAAATAATTTTCAAAATAAATTCAAGTAAACGAATACTAATATTTCACCCCGGCATACAGGGCTTCATCAGAGTAAATAAAACGAACGAGTAAATGAATTTGAAATGTGAGATGGTGGTGCCGAATTGGTGGATCAGGGTCGGCGAAACGTATTTGAAAGAAGAGGGGCCAAAATATCAAAGTCTTGAAAGGGCTTAGGAAAGGCCGCCATCGTGGTAGGCGGCAAGAAAAATTTTAGAATCATGGTTTCTTAGGGATGGCCAGAAACTGTATCTAAAATGAATTTTGACTGAAGGTGTCGCATATTGTGATGTTGACTTGAAATAGAAAAGTTTGGCAAAGTTTTAGAATAACCAATATCATATGGCTCGTAATGAAACCTTTTTTAGATTTTAAAAGAACCCAAAATAAGATGGGTGAGAAAAATAAATGAAACATGGATTACTAAAAAACATTAAAGTTGAAATATCAACAGAAGAACTATCAACTAAAAATGAAAAGTTAAGAAATTTTGTACAGTTAAGATATAACTTTGTAACATTTGATCTTAACTTTTTCGGAAATGAAGCGCTTTAACAGAAATTTGAAAAACCTTCAAACTGGGCTTGTCAAAATGAGTTTAAATATAATTCATAAATGCGTCGATATTTTCTCTTTCTTAGTAGGAATGGATTATCCAAACGATCAAACTCTGTTTTCTTTTTCTTCAACAGCTGATTTCTCTCTTTTTGTAATGTTTCTGAGAAAGTTTTCGTTAACAAATAGACCTTGCGTGCAATGGAAAAAACGAAACTCTGTCAATTTGTGCTGGCACCAAGATATTCTGGACTAGGTTTCTCGATCTATTTGCTAAGCTAAGCTGTTACTCGTTGTAAAATTTAGACAATGACCGATTTCTTCGATCTAATTCCCATATTCAATTTTATGTATGGCTTCTATGGTAAAGGCATAGCAACCAAGGTAAAGCTAAGGACACATTTAAGAGAATACTAGGCAAAGTTACTTACAGAATCATATACTATATCTATTTCCCCTTTTGCCTAAAATTTTTCTTCAGCTCTGCAGAAAAGTAGGGGGCCATGGCCCCCTGCTCACGCCGGCCCTGTATTGCCTTTCTTTCCAATACCTTTGTTGGGGCTTGTTGGGTCCGCTGTTTCCAGCTTATTACATTATCTATCAATATTTCTCAAAATACCTGCCAAAAGTAATTGGAACTCCCAACAATTTTCATTATGGTTTCATGCTCTTCAATTCTTTGTCCGAATACTTCTATTTCCGCACCCCTTCGTCCCAAATACAATGTTGATAATTTAGAATAATATTAAACCAGTAGCAGAAAAATCGAGCTTTCTTATCTTTTACATCTTTTTGTAGAAAACCAACATTGTTCAAAAGGGGAAAAGGTGGTTGAATTCGTCCTTGAAAACTGAGGTTAGCGTACAAAGACTCTGAATGGCAGGCATTTTAGATATTTAATGTTGTTTTTCTGCAATAGGAGAATTGTTGATTTTTGATACTAACTTTATAATTTTTATCATTCTTTTTAGATATTTCGAGGTATTTTGATTTTTCTAAGTTTAAAGATAGTCTGTTAGCAGAGAGCCATTCCGAAACATTTGTTAGGTATTTTCTTCTTCGAGGAAAATCAAGTTTTTGTGTGAATGAAATATTCATAGAGTAAAATTCATAGGGTAAAATATCAACATTAGATAAATACTATCTTAGTCACGCAACTGCTGCTCTGTTGCTTAACTTATATATTTGTTATTATTTGTTGTTAACTTTTTGTGTGTTTTTGTTTGTTTGTTTTTGTTTTTCTTTACATCAACAGTCCCTCAGTATTGAAGTAGTTGATTAAATTCGTAGAAGTAGAAGTAGAAGAAATGAACATGCTTGAATCATCGACGAATAGATGGACTTTGACAGCATTAGAAGATGGCGGCATACCATCAGCATTAAAGAGGAAAAATAGAGGACCTAGTACGCTTCCTTGGGGAACGACCTTCTTCAAAGTTGCATTTTTCTTCAAAGTTATCTTTCTCCAAGTTTTGCAAGTTTTAAGAAATGACAAACATTTAAAGTTTCCAATTGGGAAAGACACTGCATTCTTGCATTGAGAGGAAGAGGTTTACAAAGAGCATCATTTACTATTCCTCTCTTAGGCCCTCACTTACACGATAACACCTTCATTTCATACCGGATTGGCTTCATATCGGACTTTTATCGGATTACCTTTTTTTATGAAAGCGTGCCAAATATTACTGCAAACCTATTTCCAAAGCTTAGCGTAAATCTTGTTGTTCTGCTTGATATCATGCAACCATATTGTCTGAGTTAAGTTGCTTAATGATCGCATTTAGCATGAAACTCAGACTTCTTCACTAACACCAACAAAGGTCTACACACAAAAGGCATGTACAGCTCTCCTATCGGGCATCAAGTTCATTAGATAAGACCAGCAAACCGGAATCTTTGCATCTAAATATATATCATATCACATCATTATAAGTATATTGAATACAGGACTTTTATCATACATTAAATAGGAAAAGCACTAAAATTGCGCCATATACCCACAGGGTCCTTAATAGGCACATACATACCCATTGTGTATTTACTCTAATATATGGACTTCTTGGAGGCAAGGTCCTTCCACACCTTTTTTAATCCAACTTAACAATTTCCTGAAAAAACATTGCTTTCTCATTTTGACTAAAACTTGCAGGCAGGGCCGTTGCGAGGCAAGCCTTGTTGGATGCTTCCAGTTCCCTGGAAAATGCACTCTTTCAAGTAAATTTTATTGAAGCAATCCTCCTTATCCTACCGAAAATTTTTTCAAATTTTGCAAACAAATGGAACAGCAGATAAAAACAACTGGTACAATTTTACAGTGGTCTTGAAAAATTTCATGTTGTCAGTTACTTCTAAAGCTAGGTAACAAGCAGCGCTGGTTGTCAATTTAGATACCTCTTTCCATCTTAGCATGCATTTTTAGGGAAAATGGACACAAGACACAATTTTACCTAAAGAGTGCCTGGATTTTTAACTTTTGTGCTAACAAGAAATCTTCAAATCTTCAAGTCATTAGTTTTTTTATCTTCCTTCATATCAAGAAGTATCATATTTAGCCAAAGGAGCAACTATCTTTGCTTGATCCTTTATTGATGTTAATACATCATGAAGATCGCTGAAATACCTAAAGCGTTTTTTCCACTGGGCGGATTTTATCTGAAATTTCCTATCGAGATACTATTGGGGGGGTGTGACACCCCCCCACACCCCCCTGTCGCGATGCCCCTGCTTGCAGATTCATATCGTTGAAAGAACAAGCTCTTTGCCAAAAACATATCTTCTACTAATCAAAGGATGAATGCCCATTAAATATCCTTAAAAATTAAACAAAACTCCGTCATTAGAACTCGGACAATTCTAAATCTTCCTTCATATAGCTAAGATGTTGCTCTTCTTTCAAGTTCGTAAAACTTCGGCTGCGAACTAAGTTTCGACACAGAAGTGTGGGAGACATGTCCATCCCCATGACAGTTTGGCTCTGGTAGCTTGATGCGCAGGAGCAATCGTGTAAGATATCTTGATTGGCAGTTTCATCCATTTCCCCTGTCATGCTGATATACTGATTCGCCACTGCTAAACGCGATAACAAATTTCTATCCTACCAAAAAAAACGTTTAAGTAAGAGAAAACATACGAAGGAATACATAGAAGAAATCTGAGAAGGAAAGAGTTTCATTAAATATAAATTATAACATATAATTTATTTTTAATATATTTTAAATATAAATCATAATAAAAATATATTAACAATAACGGAAGTGATTATGAATATTAATAAAAAAATCAATAGGATCTTCAAAACAAAAATTAAGATTTATTTTGTACCCACGTTTAAGCATGCTTCGACGAAGTCACTTTCAGCAACAACTCCATTTCCATTTTTATCCAATCCCTTAAAAAAGGAAAAGTCATGTCTTAGATCTTTTGATTGGAAAATGTAGAACTTGAAATTTGAAACTATGGGTTCGAGTAATTTGAAGAAGTTCAGGTAGCAGGATATATTATGCAATCTTAAAGCTCAGTTTCTTTAGCTGACAACATCCTGAAAATGTATGTATATTTTTAACTTTAAATCCTTTGAAAAACGCTTCTCATAACTTAAAATGTTTTTACACTGCTTTTGTCAACGTTGAGCTGTTGATTTCTGAGTAATCAACATTTTTCTTTATTTTTTCTTAAACTGAAGTCTCTCAATTTTTTCTGATTATCCGGTCTTCGCTTCTTATAAACAATACCCTTAGGATTTGTAGCCAACTGTTTCCTCTCTTTCAAAACTACTTTGCTTGAAATTAGAAAAAACCACCATTAACGCCAGTGGCGGCATCAGAACTAGGCTTTGGACGGTGGGTGAAACTAAAAGGTAGACCATGTCCTTTGCACTATCAGAAAAAGCCCTTTTGACAAAGTCGAAAGCCAATTTTACCAATAGAAAACACCCATGACTGACCTTTGGTTACGCGAAGCAGTTTCAAAATTTTAGAACTATATTACAAAGAATACGTTGCCTAAATAATACCCAACCATCATCACTTTCTCGTTAAATTTAGACGAAATACAGAATCAACCATGCCAAGAACTGGGGTAACACGTCCCCCAGTCCCCCCAGTTTGAAAAATTTCAAAAGATACAAATAAACCTAGCCTTTAACACATAATTATTTTTCAGCCCATTTAATGATATGTAGAAATTGCGTAAATCACAAATACCATGAACAACTCGTCAGCATATTCCTGTATCTTGAGATGCTCGCAAGAATAATTTGTTGATATTTGGTCAGCTGCAACGTACTCGGATTTAACTGTTCTGTATACTGCATCTAATACTGCAACTAATTCCTGTGGAACAACGTCAATATTAGTTGGAGCAAGTATATTTCTGGATAATGATAGATGAAAGCTAGGCTGTTATGCAATAAGGCAATGATGATGATGATTATGACCAAGGACAACAGCAACAACAACAAGGATGCAACAACAACAACAATCACAACGACGATCACGACAACGAAGACGACGACGAAGAGAACGAAGACAATGACAACAACAATGGTACAACCAAGATGAAGCAACCAAGACGGTGCGACAATAAAAATCCGACACAATCAAAAATGAAACAATAATAACTACGTAAAACACGAAGGCAATGATGATCATGATGACAAAAATATCGCAATGACAAAATGACAACTACCAAGTGATGATGACACAATGACAAAATCATAATATCAATGGCACTGACAGAATCACGATGACACATTGATGATAAAACATTGCTGACAGTAAGATGACGAAGACACGATGACAACTGTTCAATTACCACAAAACAATGACGAAGACACAATGGCGTCTACACAACGATGGAGGTCATGACGACATCAATGACGAGGACAACGATGAGGAGGACGATGACTATGACGCTGGAACACCAACAATTGTGCGCAGTGCCTCAAAATGTATACATAAATAAGAGTTCTGTCGAAACTGCAGAGTTTTAAAACTACCGGTTTAATCAAAAGTCCAAAAATATTGATATACACCGCATTTCAAAATCGTTGACGACAAAGTCAATTGATTCACATCTTTTTTGTAATCTGATTAATTAAAAATTTTATCAAATGATTTGATTACGGAAAAAGTTTTCACTGAAATAAGCTCCAGAAATAAGAGAATTAAGTTTAATGGGATGGCAGTACTCAAAACAAGAGACTTGTTAACTGTTAGAAGCATTTATAAATCGCTTTTAAAAAGGTGCTTTACCTCTTTTGTTAGTATTCCATCACCATCGACATCATACAATCGGAAGGTCCACCTCAGTTTTTCATGTAAGTTGCAATGAATGGTCTCAGATAAGCCAATAACAAAGTCCTAGATAATAAAGCACCAAAATTCAGTATAATGACCAGTTCATGTATAAATTTCATTCAGACAAAGCGATGTGGACATTTTTTAATAAAAATTAGTATCCAGACGCATAAATGACGCAACCAAAAGTAAAAAAATGTTGTTAGCTGGCTTTGAAGTCAACCGAATTCGCCACAGATTGCAGTACACGCTTTTTTTATAAGGAACCTACCTCAAGGCCTAGTTCCAAAGTTTCCTTATTCGTAGACCTCAAATCATCAAATTGTAGTACCAAAAGTTCCTTAATAGTTCCTTAATTTGTTTTGACTAAATAAGCCTTTACCCTTAATAGAGAAAGGGGTGAGACAGCATATGCGGAAACTACTCAATGAAGCACTTGACACACAAATAGCAAACAATCTATGCGCGTATTGGCTGCAAATGAATGGAACCAGCTTTTTAGTTCTTGATGCTTGCAGTTATAAAAATTTTTCAAATCGAAAAGTTCCTTGGGGATTTTAAATATTTCGGCCTTCTACATGTAGGTTCCTTATAAAGTGGCTCTTTATAACAAAAAAGCGTGTAAGAGCCATTAGCAGCTCTGAAGAAGGCTCAGTAGTTAGGTTTGCAGACTACAGATCCACTGACATGACGTAACATTCATTTAAAAGGAGAAAAGTTACCAGCTCTCTGCAATACTAGGCGTAAGAATCATGAGGTGTGGACACATTGAGGGGCAGGACCAGGTACTGTCCCATAAGCATAGCTTCTGAGTGTCCTAAAAAACTACGATCGGATGCTGGGTAAAAACATGGGCATAGCGGAGGCTAAATGCTTAGGGGGTCTTAGTATGGGCCTTGCCTGAATATTGTTGCTTCATTGCGATTAAATTGCCCGAATGGGTCTGAAATCTGACAAATTTTGCCTGATTGGAGGGACTGCAGGCTATGGGTAGAAATAACCACACATACACAAAAAACTGGCTCTATGATCCAAAAAATGCTTGCGTTCACATGAGATTGAAATCATGGCTCTAAACTGTTTAACGGATCCAATTTCGGCCCAAAAACTGCCCTAGCTTTGAACTAGATTAGGTTTCGGTCAGGCCGAAGTTGAATCGAGGTAAATATTTGCGTCAATGTGCTACTTTGTGACCACTTAAAATTAATGCTGATTTCGTTGGGAAATGAAAGCAATTGCTTAGACTTTTAAGGTTTGATCATCGAGCAAGACAGGACAACTTAAACTATCAACACTGACTTTCAAAATAATCTTGTAGGCTCCATGGCACTGAAGGCACCATTTAGGCCTGGTTCCCAATTGTTCGTTTGGGTCGTTGGAAAATGCCCAAACGACTGAAAAGACTCAGTGGAAACATACCTGCCAACAACCCAAAAGACCCGAAAGACTCAAACGACAGTTGTCGCAGAGATCGAAAAAATTCTATCTCTGCGACCCAAAGTACCCACGCATGAATGATTTTTGCAAGTGGAAACCGACGAACGACTCAGACGACTGAAACGACCCACGCTTTAGTAACTTTTTCTTCAAGAATAGGAGATTTTCTTGTAACCGCGTGTTTGACTAGAACAAGAACAAGATAGCTGAATATTTCACAGAAAGCTTTATGGAAGAAGTTCAAAAATACGAGTGCCATTATAACAACTACTGGAAAGAGTTTGAAAGTAAATACAAAAATATCAAATAATGGCAAGCTATTGCACTGAAATTTAGTGATCTAACATCGTCGTCTGTACAAAGTCACCAGAGGTAGAAATAGTTGACTTGGCAACATCAGTTGTTGTTTATCAAATGCTACCATCGTTCCTTCCACGCATGCCGCCAAAATTAAATGAGCGATGCATGGTGCAAGCAATGGACAGCATCAACAACAAACGACTCGAGAGGCTCAAACGACCAAGTGGAAACCAATGTGTTCTTTGGGTCGTTCGTGTCTTTCAGGAACGACTCTGACGACTCTAACGACCCAAACGACCAAGTGGGAACCAGGCTTTAGATTAAATTCAGACAACATGTACGCGTAAAAAAACACTGCTTGAAAGAGCAAGTTATCAGGATCTGGGCCCGTGTAAATGCTGTTTTCTAATTGGTTTAATGCAATTAGTTCATCGCTGGCTTTATTTCGGCCCAGAAGTTAAACCGGCTAATGCCATTTTCCAGCGTAACAGGCTCATGACTGTAAGATTACCCCGAATACAATCGACATGTATGAAGATTTTCAAGAAAATAGTTTATGTAATAGAATAAAAAATGAAATAAGAATTTACAAAAAGAAATTTTAAGTTTACCTGAAAGTTGATCTTGCCATCTTTATTAGTGTCGAATGTGTTGAATATGACGTTTGCATACAATGAAGAATCTTATTGAAGAAATAAAGATTACGAAGGAGAACGAATAAAAATTCAATGACATTTATTAAAGGAATTTAATGATTGTGTTACATGTTATTTGATGAGCAAGAAAAAAACTAAGTCAGTCGCGAAATATTTACCAAAGTTATTCAGCAGGAGAAGTTTTAAGAGAGTAAACTGACACTCGAAAAACGAACTGCCATGATAGGATCCTTACGCAAGAGAGGAAGAATGTTTGCTTGACACGGTTTCAATCGACAAATGCTGATTTTATTGGCAATTAACCTAGGGCAGCCGGGTTCATTAAACCCCGGCCAAACAACTCGATTTTTCAATCGATTTTTTACTCAACAAGATAAAATCGAGTCGTTTGGCCTCCTTGTCGAGCGAGTCGAGTGAGCGCGTGCGCAGTTATCATCTCTTATGCTTAGTTATTTTTAAAAGAGCTATGGATATATTCGAGAGCGGGGCGGCTAAAGGGGGACAGGGAAGCATACTACCCTAAGGCCTCAAGGTCAAGGGGACCTCTTAAAGTGATGAATTCCATTTTGAGAATGGAATTAATAAAAATAAAAAAAATATGCCTTGAAAAAGTCATTTGCTTAAACGAAATAAAATAGTTAGTGACGGTAGTTAGTGACATTTCACATTTGCATGTAAGATAAGCACGGCAGCCGCTTTGCGTTACTTTGCCTTCATTTTGTTGGCGTTAGCAAAAAGTCAAGTGAAAAATCGAGTGAAAAGTCGAGTGAAAAATCGAGCGAGAAATCAAATTGTTTGGCCATCCATGCTCGACTTCGCTCGATTTTGAGATCAAAGGTTGAGAGAAAGATCTAGCAAAAAATTGAATTGTTTGGCTAAAGCTTTCAGCCTCAATTTTCTCAATTCTTCACTTCAACCGTTTCTCTTCAACAGCAAAGGATCTGGAAACGAGCCAAAACTTATACTCCATTCGGCTTTTTAATCAACAATTCAACACTTGATTATCTTTCAATTGCTTAACCACAGGGCCGTCGTTAAGCACTTTCACTTAGGGGGGTGCCAGTCACCAATTTGCCGACAAATAGGGCGTGGCCTAACATATTTCAATGTGGGGGTGTGGCATTTTGACGCAATTGATTTTGTTTATCAAAGAGGATGTTCTCGTTAGTCAATCATCGCTTCAATTTTCGAGTGACTATGGGTACCTAGGTTTTGAAGGCCTTGAAACAAAACCGAAAGACGAGGTCCCCCTGCGAGCGGAGCAAGCAGAAAATTTTTTGCGACCACGCCCTTTAGATTGTCTTAAAATGCATTTCAGAATATTTCTTGCAGTCATTTCTTGCAATCTTTTAGAGCGTTTTACTATTTTTAGGCATACTTCTTCTACGTTTCATTGATTTCATGCTTAAAATGGAGTTCATTACGACTTAAGGCCCCCTCGACCTCAAGGCCCTGAGGCACTTTGCCCCCTTTTCCTGCTTACAGTCCCTTCCAGTACCCCCAGGATCAACGTTCAGAGTTTTTCAATAAACTTCGACCCTTCCCTAAACCCCAAACTTTAGGTAGAAATTAGGTCGCCCTGGACATTGGACATTAGATTCTAGACTCCGGCTGCCAAAAGTGAGTCATTTGAAGTTTTGGGGGGACATTTGTCCCTCCGTGACACCCATAGCGCTATCTTTTCCTGTTTTGAATTGCTGAGGGCTTTTGGGCAATACTTTTAAGTTCACATCCTCATCTTATCCCAACTGTTCGCTAAAGCTATTGCTTTGGGAACTTTGAAAGCAAAACCCGACAAAACTCTACTTTTAGAAAATTTGCCGACAAGAACTTTCTAGGGGGGTGCCGCACCCCCTGAACCCCCCCCGCTAGCGACGGCCCTGCTTAACCAAGGTTGCCATTTGGCCGTTTGGACGGCCAAATTCCTCTATTCTGCCCGTTTTCAAAAGCTATTGGCCGTCTAAAATTAATTTGGCCGAAAAAGTAAAAGTTGGCCGAATTTTGGCCGCATGTTGAAAGCCACAAAAATACAAAGAAAATGACAAATTTAGCATAGAAAATATTCAACATGTTGTTAAAATAATCTCAAAGTTGCAAATAACAAAGCAAGAAATAAAGGAAAAGATAACAGAAAATTGAAATTGAAAGCAAGTTGGAGCTTTTTTAACAAACAAAGCCAATTATGATTACACTATTACTCTAAAGACTTGGCCAAAATGTAGCTTTTTTGTATATTTTGTTTGGCTGGCCGAATTTGGCCGTCACGCGTAAAATATTTGGCCGCCAACCATTTCAAGCATCTGGCAACCCTGTGCTTAAGAGGTATGCTCAGCAAGGTATATTTTGAAGAAGATTTTTATTAAGTTTAAAATCATAAAACTTCTCATATTATCAAAGTCTACACAAGCAAAGAAACACAGTCAAAGGAAAATTGCCAAGAAGCTTAACTTCGTTGTAACTTCACTTGTTCATGATGTATTCTTATAATAATCCTAGACGCACATTCAAAAACCAATTATATATTGAGAAATATCTTATCAAAGGGTTAATTGAATCGTACTGTAAGAAACACAAAAGGCGAACCTCCCTCTGGAAAGAGATTTGCATACTGCTCTTTGAATGTTTCTCTATTGACGATTCCAGCGGGACAGTCCTGTCATGTAAAGAAAAAAGACTCGTAAAACTTGTTGAAAAATTTGGATAACAGGAGTATTGAATAACAGGGGAAGGCATTGTTTGGAAAAAAGAACTATTTTAGCTTATAGTGCATGACATAAACCTGCTTTATATTGATGATCTTATTGCAGATTCTCTTGCACACAACGGAGCATTATTGTACAAATAAGATATTTGCACAATGGGGCAGAGAGAGCAAAGTGACTGGACAACTAAAACTAACAGTGGCAGAAATTCAGGCTTTCGTTTGGGGGATGAGGGGGGGGGGGGTGTGGTGGGATCAGGACCATGGTTTTCTGACAATATAACATTTTGGATGGGCACGTTAAACGTTCGTCTATTAACTGTCGAAAGCCCGAATTTACTAACGAGAACGCTGGTTGGGGGTCTGCTGGGGCCCCAATGCCCCCCTAACGTTCGCTATTGGAAACTGGAAACATAAGGTGAGAGTTTGTGCCCCTTGCATACATACTGCTGAGCACATCTGTTAGCCAATACTGTATGAAGTCATTCTAGGAGAATGAAAGACAGAAAATAGAATGCGTAATTACAGGGGCAAATAAATACAAGGAGGCAGTCAATGACAGTTTTTCTAGGAAGTTCAAAACAACTTACATTTTTGAACCCTTCGTACATATGTTGCAACTCAATACGAGAAAACTTTGTGCACTTCACAAGCTCATCTAGACTTTTGACTGGCGGACAATCCGGACACTTCATTGAGGAGCTAGTTGTTTCAACTTAAAATAATTTTGAGTAATTACCAACATATTAAAGCAATAAGATTTGCTAAATAAGCCAAGATAAGTCATCTGATTTGTTTTTGTGATTTATAGCTAACGATTACTTAGCAAATCACTTAATGTATATTGCATAATTTATTTACGCAATAGATTAACTTCTGCTTGTTTAACTGTCAGGCGTCTGTGACATTCTATTATGAAACATTTCAAGAATGGTTTTTGAGGATTTTCCAGGAAACGGTATAAAATTGAAAAATAAGAGAATGGAGCGGTTTTGTTATTGTTTTTTCAGAATATTATTTTGATAGGCCTAGTCTTATGACACTCCCTTTCGACCAATCGACTTCTCCTTATTTTGTCTCCTCTTTTCTTATATAAACATGTTTTATCGAATTGAGGTTTATCATAATTTATTATTCAGCAAGAAAAAATTCGGAGCCAACCTTGAATAAAGAATCGATTTTTGCATACTGCCTTGTCAACTGGCGTACATGCTCAATGCTTTTGTGAACTTTACTGAAACCCTGAAGAAATCTGATTTCTGTCGTTATAAATAACATTAACAGTGGAAAACGGCTATGTACAACACATGGCAAATTAATAGGCCGAGGAAACAAATTCTAAGGTACATTTACCAGGAAACATTGTCTCTGATTTCTCGAGAGCAGAACAATCTTTTTTTGTAACTTTTCTCTTCAGATCTATAACGGAAATAAGGAAAGCTAGGAGACACTGGCTAATATTCGCTTTTGAAAAAATTGGAATAACGAGGCTCCATTGGAAGATGAAAAATGGAAACTCCATATAGCTAGAGTTTTACTGGAGACCCTTCTTCGGTTGGAATAAGGGACAATGACAAAACTCCCTTAACTTCCACATATTAACTTACAGCCGAGTACTTTGAAGATTCTGCAAGCAATGTTGTCTCCTTCTTTAATCCTGAGTTCCCGTGCTGTGGAGCGGGACGGTATCAAAGCAGGATAGCTATCCCATGAGTCAAAGCTGCTCGTGCTTGTTCTGCTTGATGAAACGAGGCTTTGCCCGTAAGTCTGGCCTCCTATCTGCGTCGAACCTACAAAGATATTAAAAAGACGAGAGCCATAAAGAAAGAATGAATCGTTTTCATTTTATTAGACTTTACAACACGAAGGTGCAGGGTCACACCCCAACAATGCAGCTTGCTTTTTCAATCAACCTACAACCCTTATTCCTGGACTCAACTGTTGAGAAAAACCCAAAAACAAGTTGGAGCTGTCTAGTTTCCATACTGCTCGACCTGATGACATAATTAGTTTACCCTAAACCTAACCCTAACCTTAAACCCAAACCTAACCCTAACCCTTACCCTTTAATTGAAATTATTAATCATGCTAATTTATCACTATTAATCATGCTTATTTATGACTATCAGGTAGTACAGTATGGAAACTAGACAATTCCAAACAAGTTTCGTAATATGCACGATGCCAATGAAATGATAGAGTGGGAGACCAAAGCCTCATGACTATCTGCAAAAGTTTGGGTGAACTTTAGTGTCGTGCCACAGTAATGGTTTTCCTTGAGTCTAAGAAAAATGATCCTCTCCTAATAAAAGAAGCCACATTATAGATCAAAAAGTTTAACCAATCTGCAATATTTCAACATAAAGCCTGACAGGTAATTTTGAATCTTAACATTGAACAGTGTTGAACAAAAAGAAAGCGAGCGGACAGAGTGAAACAAAGATAACTAAAATAAAATTTCACAATAAAAGATCTCAAGCAAACTAAAGGAACGAAGCAAAACAGAGAAACAGCGATGGCAGTGTGGAAACAAAAAGTGGAAGGAACTCGCTATCTCTGGCATCGTGGCATGACAAAAAATAATTCTATCAACCAAATGGCGGCTTTTAAAAGAAAAAAACAACCGGATCAACTGAATTAGACATAATTGAAGCATGCAGTTGTGAAAAAGAACCAGCAAAAGGAGTTAAGTACTGTTAAGCTTTGTTCACTGTTTTGATGTTTTCGCAGATTGAATTAATGAAAAACGTAGAAGCAAGACAGGTGATGCCTTGGTAACATGGCTGCTGAAAATCTTTCGAAAAAGCCACACTTCCCCTCACCGGCCACACCTCTAAAAAGAACCACGCCTCCTGTAGAGGTCTTTAAACCTAGAGGATAGCCTTCAGTGCTGTTGATTATCCCTATAAGACGTGCACTTGAAAAGCTGACTGTATTTGCTACACATGACTGTTTAAAAGCTAGTGTAGTTATTGCTTAAACATCAACACAAAATGCAATTGCTATCAACTTGAATTAGACTCCCCGAAAACTGTTCATAGCACCCAATCTGCTAATAACGTTTTAACTTCATATTTCTGGTAAATGGTAAATTGAAAAGTTGAAAGTTCCCTGCTAGGGGGCTACAATAGCTCCACAGTACTTGCAGTCATAGACAAGGGAGCCAGCGAAGCTACCCCATTAATGTGATTAATTTTAGGTTGATGTCCACTATTTCCACTTAGTGTTCCACGTAGAAATCAAAAGCCTGCCTCGAATACAAGAGTGCGAAATATCAACCGCGCATAAAGTATGGTGAATATTTTATTTTTTCTAGTAAATGACGAACATTTTCTTCTAGTAACAAAGGCGCCTAGAAATGCTAAAACGTTTTTTGCAAACGTAAAACAAACAAAACCAATCCTTTCCCGTAATGAACTGTTAGACACCGTTTTCAACATGCAGAACAAACATCTGATTGAAAACATCTCTAATATTAAAGGAAATTACTTCAAAATCTTTCTAATCATTTAAGTCTCTTTCCTCAGTCTGCTTAGAAACGATAATCTCGTAACATTGGCAAATTTCTGAGTTCAATGAAGGAAGCACACATCTGCTCATTCTGTTGCCATGTTTATAAAGCCTCTCATTAAAAACCTCACAGCATTAAAACCACAATATCAAATTAGGATTTTACAAAACTGTTTTTAAATTACGACGACGGAATACTAAAATTGAAGCTAAAATAAAGATTGCCGACTAACTGCATCCCAGGATGATCTTTATCTTTGATGCCGACTTTGGCCTAGTGTAGACAGCATAAATCTTTTGTTGTTGTTGCAGCCAATGAAAGTGAAGACAGATGGCAAAAGTTGAAAGTTCCCTGCTAGGGGGCTACAATAGCTCCACAGTACTTGCAGTCATAGACAAGGGAGCCAGCGAAGCTACCCCATTAATGTGATTAATTTTAGGTTGATGTCCACTATTTCCACTTAGTGTTAAAAGTTTCTTAGTGTTAGGGGAACAATGAGCAAAACCACAAAGAATCGTAACAATAGGCTTAGATTTTGGGGAACTTTTGGGTGCCATGAAACTGCCCCCCCCCCCTAGAAGCTTCTAGTAGGAATTTTATTTCAGATTCCCCCACTGGGAAGCATTCCCTTTTATCTAGCCTTTAACTCTATTGCTCGCTGGAAGAAAAATGCATGTAAAGATCATCAACACTCGCTTATTTCTTGAAACTCTTGTAAATAGGGAAGATTATCCAAAGAAACCGTTTCCAATTCGGTGCTTAGCAAAGAACAAAATCCGTTTATTTGAAGACATGATACCAAGCGTAGCCAAGATGATGTGGTTATCTGAACAAGGAACCTATGTGAATATATTGTCAAGAACCCATTACAGACTAAGTTATCAAGAAGATCTCAATTACGAAAACTAATCTAGATTAAATGTGGAAAGAAAAACGTGTTTATGATACTAAATTCATTCTTTTAGAAAGGAAGGTCGACGTTGAGTGCTCGAGTTTCAAAACGCTTTATGAAATTCCATTACTCATTGCTGCTTCTTCATTGCTTCAAATAAAGACAATTGTCGATGTTTCTATTGTTTCCAAATGTTCATGACGTTTCTGTCAGGAGATTTGCTTCTGTTCTAATGCTGTACTTAGAGGGGGGGGGGAGTATATTTTCCATCTGTGTCTTAATGTTTATGCCAACCAGTTCCCGAAATTTCCGAGTTTTTTTTTCAAAATTCAATAGTGTTTATAATTTATTTGCTTCGAGTACTTAAGTTTCTTAAACTTTTCCGACCGCCCAAGTTCTCTTTTCTTATAGTCAGTTTCTAATAAAAAAGAAGTACAGTTGATGAATTGGCTGCATATGACTCTCAGCAAAATTAGGTCGACAAATGACTTCCACGAGACAGCTTTATATAGGATAGTGGTTAATTTTAAATAAATAATGCGGAAATTAGTATTAGCAAAAACCATTATGAAAAACTAACTCACCAGTTGCTTCTTTACTGCTGCTTTGTCCCATTTGGCGTAGGAAATTACCTGCAAAAACAACAAAACGATTTGAGCCACTGGTACACGGAAAAACCGAGAGTTTATGATTGGACTGTACTGACCAAAATTTAAAGAAGTTTGAATTTGTATTTGAGCAAATGAAAATGAGGTTTAGGGATTACAATCTCATGAATAACAATGTCTGATGATATGATAAATATTAATGAGACATTGAGGCAGACATTTCTTCAGCCACAAAAAGCGCCAAGTTTGTGTTACCAGTGCATTTTTACCAAACACTGACAGCCCTATTTGAATCTGTATAAGAACTTTTTAGGTAAAATGATAGTTTAAAAGCAACAAGGTAATATTCATGGGCGAAGCAGTAGGATTTATATTGTAAATTACCAAAATTGATTCAGAGAATGATTGCTTATTGAATACACATTCATACAGGTGTTTAGTCGACAGTTTCTTATCATTGTACAAAAGTGAAATACTTATGATGTCACGTGACCAGCTAATTAGCCAATGGGAATGTTTGAAGTGGAATATACGACTATGCATAAACAAGGAGCTTCTTAAAATTGAGTAAGGCGCTAAAATGGTATTTGGCAATTAGTCCAATAATTCAAAAGCCTGATTCCAATAATTCAAAAGTTTTTTTTAGTTACAAGACAAAGCTTTTTCCTTTCACAATTGTCTTTGTCCAGGCAATTCATTAACTAACAGTAGTTTCCTAAAAAATTCCTTGAAAGTTTGAATACTCGGACAAATCTGTATAATTGGACGAATCTGAATAATCGGAAAAGTTTAAAGGTCTACATTTTACCGCATCAGATTATATGCCTAAAGGGTCTAAAGATCTCAAAAGGCAGTCGACAAATACTAGAGGGGCTTAAGTCATCTTTCAGTCAAAAATTGACCAATCAGTAAGTGTGATTCCATTGATTGGCTAATTTTGATTGGCAGATGGCTTAGGCCACTTTTATATCTGTCGACTGCCTCTAAATATCTCAATGCAATCAGGTTTGACGGTAAACTTGTGAAGCGCTAAAATTCAAAATCAAGGTTGATATAAGAAAAAACACAAAATATTTTAAAACAATACATAAAACACCTTTAATGTACAATTTTAATAAATTACCTAAGGTTAATAAGAATAAAGTAATCTTATTCAAATCAAAATAAGAACGATCAAAATTGACAACTAATTACTGATATCATTAAGAAGATTGGATGTTGCAGGGCTTAAGAATATAGAGGCGGTGGTCATATGCTGGGGTCTTCTTTTGGCGTTGCGGAAAACTCTATTGGTTTCATAATGGCTAACAAACTACCTAAAATACGAAAAAAACTATAAGGAAAATGAAAAAAGTGATTGACTTTTTCTTTTGAGACAATACAACCATCCATACGGTATAAACCTGAAAAATGCACTGGGTCTGTTGCATGCATGAATTTAACACGGTTAAAGGACTTCTAGATACCTTAACTGAAATCTTTAAATGTTTTTCAAAATTTTGGTGCTCCGATATCTACAGTCCAATGTCCAACTCAAAGCACTTATGACGTCACAGCATAATAGCAATAGAGCCTGTGTGAATACTGTAGTTCACCTGGGCCCTACTGATTACTGTAGTTCATCTAGGTCCTACTTAGCTTCAAGAATCTTTAAATGATGCAATGCTGTCTTGTATAACACAACGCTGCAGTAGGAATAAAGGATTTCCTTTCGACGGTTACGTGATGGTTATAATAAGGTAATCTTTACTTTGATTGGTGCAAAAGTTGATAATGATGTACAGTTAATTACAGTGTAGCATTAGTGGATAGCAGCACTATCTTAAAAAAACCAAAGTCATTATGATAGGACAAAGTTAATTTCCATAAAACTGGATTTTGTCCTTTAGTTAAAGGCAATCTGTCCCCTCAATGATTGGCTAATATGAACAATAGTTTATCCTACCTTAAAGTATTACGATGCTCGCTTTGGCTGGCCTAGCTGCGGAAGTGGACGACCAGGTAAACTGCGAGCAAAAGGCTATCGGAAATGGCAAGAAGATTTAATTACTGGAATTGAATGATGATAATGGCAGCATTTCTTTTCCCTGTTGACTTATCTGTCGCAGAAACCAAACAGGGAACCAGATATTTCTAGCCACAGCTTCACTACAATAGAAACACAGCCATTTGATTCCAAAGAATCAGAGTTGTCTCTGATTGGTTTAAATCGTTTAATGATCGATCAAGCTCAACGGTGCATGAATTTCACTCCCGTGAAAATTAAATTGAGCACAATAGGGGACAGACTGCCTTTAATAACGATATCAGCACTTCAGACTAACAAAGCTGTGCATCACACAGAGGTATTCAAAATGGAGCAGAGCCTGCCAAATAGCTTAAAACGTGCAAATGGAGCAGAGCCAGCTAAATAGCTGAAAACGTGCAAATGCAAAGAAAAGCAAATTTTCTAAAGTTCTAATTATTCCTAGGAAAAAGCTTAAAATTAGAACTTATTTAAACCTGGAGCCTTTGACGTATTCGAAATAGAGTTCTTTACAAACTACTTTCTTATTCTCATTTCAGGCACCACTAAGGCTCGTGGATAATTAATATATACCTTAAACGAGTGAAAGAATATCTTATAAGCAAACAAAAGAAATAAGGCTCGACAGGGGGATTCCACGGAGGGGTTTCCCACCAATTTACTCTTCCTCTACAGCAATGCAATGTATTTAAATGCGAATTTGTACATAAATGCTACTGCACTCTACTAGTCAACTAAAAACGAAGAAAGGCTTAAATGTGCCAGCACATGTATTTAAATTAAGCCAAATACGTCATTTCATGTAGCTGAATTAATTTAAGACAGAATGTAGTGAGCGATACGCCATTTTACAACGATGCACTTGAAAAAATGACTTACACATGGTTGCCCTGCGTGGGCCAGAATTAAAACAAAATTAAGCATTAAAAAGAGACAGATAGTGTAGGTATACGAGAAAAAATGATTATACTTTGTCAGGAAATATGAACAAAATGACGCCCAGTTTAAATTTAGTTGGGAGTTGGTCACAGTTGGGAGGAAAATGGGTCCCGGTCAGGCATTGGCTATGTCAGACAAAATGATCTTGGCAAAATGTCGTCATTTCCTAGCTGTTAAAAATTCTTCCGTTTAATCCGTTACATAAAAATGTACAGTACAATGTACAGTAAGTAAGCCTTATCTTGAAGTTGAACAGTTGAGCATAGTATATTAATCAAAGCAACCATCTTTCAAGTTTGCATTTGGGGGTAATGACCAATGACTGGCATTGAAGTGGTGAATAAAATGTGCTATCAAAGAGCATCATACTGAACAGCGGGAGAAAGAAACAAATTCTGCGCTCTTATATGACGACAGTGAAATAAAACCCTCTTTAATAAAAGGAAACAGCAGGAGGGGGGCAGAGTTATCGCCCACGTTACAGAACAACTTGTTTTCAAAACCAACCGCAATAGATGGAAGAACAACGGTTGGATTCTAAAAATGACGTCAGTGAAAATCTTCGATTATCTTAAGGAACTTAAAAGGGCGTCATTGTGTCTGTCAGAACACGTTACAGGGAGATTCACTTTCAACAGTAAAAGAAAAACATCGTACAACTCTATGCACAGTGTTCAAAACTATTCTTAAAGTCAACAGTTTGGAAGCCTGGGAATAACGCTGTTGCGAGGTGGATTTTTGGATCCCAATCGGCAGTTATCGAAAGATGCTCAAATCAAAATTAATGTAGGGAGAATATTAATCTGGCAAAAGGTTTATTTCATCAAGCCCTGTTTGGTTCCATTTACAATCGATTGATAATTACACAAATTAGTATCTCAAGCCACATCTCATCCGACTGTTCTCTCCGCTCCATGATTTTGATCTCTTGGTGAAATGTTTTAAATCCTGAGAAAACTTTTCATCAACCATCTTAAGGTAGGCTTGCGGTTCACAATACTCCTAAGGAAGAGAATCGTGATATTCAAAAACGATTCTAATTTGAATCATAACAAAAACTTAACAGGGAATTAAAAAGCATTGAACAGAGGAATTATCAACCTGATCATGAAATATTAACAATATATGTATTTTAACATGCATTCAAAAACAACAATGGGTCATGAAGGAATGCTTGTTTCTACCACGAGCTTCTAATAGAGTTTATGGCAGGTGCTCAACTGACACTGCATCATACGCTCTCAAAGAACCCTTTGTATTCAACGACAGGCTGAATTTTTATGCTGACATTTTGCTACCTGACAGCAAGACTAAATCCAAAATACAAAAGTACTGGCTGAGGTAGTCAACCCATTGACATTTCAAGATGCTAAACACGGATATGATGAAGATCTATCGTGCGCATGTGCTGATAAGGCAAAATTGATGAAGGTGACCAATAGCGTCGTCAATATTGCACATAATTAAAACATTGAAGCGATTGAATATATATTTCTAGGCTAGAGACGTCTTCAAGTACTTGAAGATATATAAACTGAAAAATCATAATTCAAAATGTATGGTAACAGGGAATCGAAAGATAATTGTGGGAGACAAGCACACCAAAGCTTGTCAGAAAGAGCACACTGGGACTTTAACTGAAATGCCGCAATGAGCAAGTTTTGAGCTTGTTAACAAGATCCTGGTATTGAACAAAATTTAATATCTATTGCTATGTACGGAATAGAGAGTGCTGTGAAACGGCATCTTATATTTTGAAAAAAACAGAGCAAAGCTAGAATTAGATTGTGGGTACAATGCCTGCCAAAAGTCTTGGAACACTTTAGTTTGCAAGGTCAAAATCAATCATCTCCCTCTCCTCCAGAGAACAATGATGGTTTACTACAAAACGGGTAAGGGGCTAAGAAAGAACATTTTTGGGATTCTATTGTGATTTTTAAATAAACTATCAACATTGTTCTAGGGGGAAGGGGCGGAAGTAGTATTTTTTTCGGAAAAGTAATGAAAGATATAAAATGCAGAGCAAATTGCAGGTTGTTTCAAGTATTTTTGGCAGGCATTGTAGGTCTAAAGAGGACGAAATAAAGTGCTTAATAAAGTCAATGTGACTTCAAAGGACACCCAGTAACAAATTAAGCATCTCTTCAAACTGAACAGCGTTGGCATAGTGAATTCCTTACCTTCTTTTCATTAAAGAAATCTCTATAGCCACCTTCCAAAATATACAGCTCAGGATAAAACAAGGTTGGATAACACGTCCTGTGTATGTCCCTGTCTTTGTTGCGCAAAAACCGGCACCTGAAAAGAGATTAAACAAAAATCAGTGACATAACCGGAAATTGTTATTACAGCTTTTGTTATTACGAATTCATGGCCTTTGCCATGAAAGGGGGCCTTTGCCCTCACTGCCCTAGAGGTAGATTTGTCACATGGTCGGAAATACCCAGTTCTTCAATTAGAAGGCAGCCAGCATGATAGTTAATAGTTTATGCTACCAAGGAGGCTTGTTTCTCGGAAAAAAGATAATTCTTATAAAATGCATAAGATCTTTGCATAAGAATATAAAAAACATTGTAAAACGTTGAGCATAGGCTAGGGATTTCTGCTGAATCGAGCTACATTTAACAGGCAAATGCTTATCATCCCTTACAACAGGTTCGTCTCAACTGAGTCGGACCTTATATTCAAATATCAAAGCTTGAATATAGAACTTATATCCTGACATGATGCCAATAAAAAACCCATCTTATATTTGTATCACAGCTTCTTCAAAAGAAAGATTGTCTCCTCGCAAAACACACACGAGTTTCTCAGCATTGACAAACAACATCCAATCTATTATAAACAAAAAACAAAAACAAAAAGTATACTTACAGTGTTGGACCTCTCTTCGACGAGAATTCACAATGAAATATGATCGCAGTTCTTTTGCTTGGCTGAGACTTCAATTTCTGTAAAAACTGCTCTACCATTTCTTCCTTCGTGTAGATATTAATTGCAGTCTGCACAAAACAAAAAACCAGTAAAAAACATGATATAATTAGACTTTTCAAAGGGCGGATTGAAAGACAACAGCAAATTCAAGTATATCAGGTCATAAAACAGTAAAATAAAGGTATTGAAGAGAAGTTCGGATTACGTCAAAGTTAGCGACAGGGCAGGAACCTGTACCCTATTGCAACACTTGGATTGATCTAACATGCTATCGCAACCACTTGCTAGATCTAATGTTTGAAAATAATATGAATAGGGCCAACACTTTGATGAAATATTCATTTTGTGCCTTGAATAAAAGAACTGTTGTTTTTCGTTATTGTACAATGCTCAAATCGAGAAAGGGGGCGTGTCAACTGCAGGAGATCACATTGGAGAGAAGTGTTCAGTTCATATGCCACAGTTTTTACCACAGTGATTCAAGAATTGGTGCAAAGGGAACAAACCTTGATATGACCACCTTTGAACTCATACGGATATCGGCAATCGACAATAATAGCTTCGTCTAAAATTCCGCTATACTCTCCATCCAAAACCTTGCATAGCTAAAATTGATTATTAGGTATCAGAGTTTCTATGCAAGAGTTCGAAAAGTTTAGAGAAAAGGAGAGAAACTATAAAGTAAGTTGATTTGCTTCTCTTTACAAAAATGGCATAGCGTTTATGCTATCCCCGAAAAACTAAGAAAATCAGGAAAATTGCCACACAGTTCCGTAAAACCCAACAAAAATCACATAGTGTTCATCTTACATGATGCAAGCCAAGCAGAAATGGATGCACCGTAAGATTGTTTCGAAAAAACCTAACAAAACTGAATAGCACTTATCCTATATGTGACAAAAATCGAAAAAATCGTAACATGATATAGGTTGTGCAAATGGAAATCGAAAGTTCGTTTTGAAATAAAATATATCATGATCAAGCGAGATTTGTGATGATTCAAGGCGCGGATTTAGACAAATCTTTTCAGACACATGCACAAACGCATTATACCGTTGCAGGTGAAATTGACTTGAGATCTGGATGCTGTCCCTTTTCAAGTAACGGCAAACAGCATGGCTGCAAAAGAATGAACAGGGAATCAAGGGAGTGTAAAACACGTTTTTATAATACAATTTAAGATAGGTCAGAATTTTAATAACTTTCTGGGCTTTTCGAACTCATCTTTGCTACTAAAATTATCTGCTTAAATAATCAAAGAAAAGTAACATAAAGAAAGGGATAGCCTAATAATACTTAAGAAATATGCAACATAAAACTCTTAATTATATCATCACATTATATCATCTAAGTGGTAATAAACATCAAAGGAACAACACAGCCAGGCAGGATAAAACAAACCCACTAACACATTTCTTTGCGTTCAAACATATGCTAGCGATGTTCCAAATTTTTGACATAGAAAAAAGATCTCTTAAAAGCTTCTTACAAATTTTCTACCCACCTTCGATTTGTCACCGATTAAATTTTTGTCATCACAACCTGGATGAAATTGGATGATGCATATAAACATTGAACCAGACGTTTCAAAGCAAGATTTATACAGGATCATGTAAGAACAATTTTCCCTTTTCTAGTCATCTTATTGAGAAATAAAAAGTATATACTGGCGCAAAAAGTTCAATGCTAGGCGTGGCAGGTAACATTCCAATGTCACTTTATATTGTCGTCATAGCCTATTTTTCCAAATGATTCTGGAATTCACTTATCGTTTTTCAAAAGGAAACAAAACGGATTCTCAACAGACATCTTTTTAAAATAGCACCTGCTTCAACTTCTAGAAAATCTACAGTTGCAATTAGATAGCAGGCCAGAAGACAATTTCAAGAATAGATAGCTTGTTGGGATATACGAATCAAAGATTTTCAACTGTCTAAAGTTTAGGCTACGATTTGCAAAAAACAGTTTTTGAGCCACCATTCAGTGATGACCAGGACTGAACGTATTGACAGTTTACGGGACAGCAAAAAATGCAACAAGAACAAAATACACAACATGGGTAAAGCTTAAATACACGGATAAAGGTTTATCTTTATGCTAAAATACAAAATATAAACTCCATACCAAAAATGTCTTCTTTATGTTTGCTTGGACTTTCAACAGACAACGATCGAGCTAGCCTTGGCATCGGGTGGTGCTGTAGAATGCAATATATAAGAAAATCATCAACGAATTGAATTCCTAACCCTTGTAGACAAAAAATATCATCATTACCTGGTGTATACTAAGCAGGGTATGTAAATTAAGTAATTTTTGTATCATTTTGTTACAACTGACTATCAAAAAGTGCTTTTTATCAAATCGAAGCAAAATTTACTCAAAGGAACACAAATATTGGGGGGGGGGTGTGTGTTGCACCCCTCACACCCCCTTATAAATCCGTCCCTGATTCCAAGCTCCGCGTAGGGTAATCCCCACTCCACTGGGTAATCCCCACTCCACAACTTGACATAACAATAATCACAAACTTTTTGCAAACATACGCTTGTTGCATAGGATTACCAAAAAAGTAATGTAACGCTAATTTGAAGGAAATTAACAGAAATCTAACATTCCTGTATGATTTTTACAGAGCATCCTTTGAAAGAGCCTACGTTTCTAATATAAGGCAGTGCTCTTATTTTACGTCTCCACAGCATGGAATGGCAGAAAACTACTAGAGTACCGAAGTGATGACGTTACAAAAATTTGTTTTTATTGTTTTTAGAATGTTTCATTTTTGATCCCTAACCTGAAAGAGCATCAGGTAATATCTCTAACTATGCATAATCAGTACAATGTATTACAAATTGGAGGAGATATGGCCACATGATCAGAGGCTCTTGCCCCACCAAATCTCTGTAATTTCGTTTTGGTAACAATAATCCGTTAGCAAACCTGAAGTCTTTCATTAGCCATATCTCGCCCAATTTTGAATGTATCTAACTGATTTTGCATCTTGAGAGGTTTTTTATGCCATTCCTTCAGATTATGTGGTCGAAATAAAAAAATTCCAAAAATTGATTTTTGATGACGTCACATTCGGTACTCTATAGCTCACTACAATAGAGTTTTAAAGTGATGACGTCACAAAAATCTGCTTTTAGAACTTTTGAATTCGGGTCTCGTAGCCTGAAAGAACATAAAGAAATACCTCTAAATGTGCAAAATCAGTCAAATGTGTGACGAATTGGCGGCCGATATATGGCCACATGTGTCTTGGCTCTTTCCCCATCAATCATCTGATTTTTTTTGTTTTTGTTCATAACTATATGAACAGAGCCAAAATAGCAGTGATTCGTTAGCAAACTTCAAATCTTTCATTGGCAATATCTCAACCGATTTTAGACATCTTTGACTAATTTGACATATTTGAAATTATTTCATGGTGATCTTTTATGTTATGTGGCAAAAATTCAAAGATTCTAAAAATAGGTTTTTGGTGACGTCACACTTTAGAACACTTTTAAGGATTAATTCTGCTTAGAAAGTGGATTCAAACCACAGTTCTATGACATGTAGCCATGCAAGTATTAATATCAAATTTGGTTATTTTCAATATTGAATAGTGCAGAATGTACCACTTTGGTATCAATAGGAATCTTATCAGTGCCCTGGTAATGTTATCTTCTTTTTGCTGGGACTCTTTACCAATGCTTTTTCGGTCCCAGCAAAAAGAAGAATAAACGCGAATAAGACTGTTAAAAGAATGAGGAAATGAAGGTAAAAAGGAAGAAATGTGAGGCTAAAAGGAAGAAAAAACAAGGTGAAGGTGAAAGAACAATATAAAAAAGAGGAACATTAAAGGATCAAGGAAGAATATTAAAAGGATGATGGGAGATCCTGGCAAAGAAGAGCCAGGAGAAAATAATCAAAGAAAGGAGATGAAGAAATAGGCATTGAAGTGAATGATTAAGTGAAAGATTTTGAAAGTGAAAAAGGACAAAATGAAATGAAATCTAAAGACAAAGTAAAGAAGAGGGAAATGTCAGCAAAATAGAAAATTAAAGAGTTAGGACGAGAGGGTGTGTTAGTATAGGAATAACAAAAATATAAAAGTATTGCTATTGGAATAAATATTACCTGCGAAAATAAAGGTTTCTTCAATTGCTCATCTGCATTGTACAGAGACTGACTTCGAATCCTGCAAAGGAGAGCAGTAAAAGTGGAATCTAGGCAACACTAAGTATCATAAAGTAAGTGTAATAATCTTGCGTGAGTGGAAACAGAAGCACAAGATCTAGTAAAAATTTTTCTTCATTCTTTTTGAAATAGAAGAACAATAGGCAATTACAGAGGTGCTATTGCGGGTACCTCGGCACCTTGGCACATCCAGTGACAGAAAAACTCATCTGGCATTCCAATATTTGAGAGACAATGCTTCATTGACAAATTAATTATTTTACTGAAAAAGTGAGCAAAAAATACTAATGATATCAGAAAGTTGGGTTCTTACGAGCTCCTACCACGCTTAAAATGCAATGTTTACAGTCACTAAGGTCTAAAGCAAATAGACATACCCACAATATGGGACGATCCAAAGGCTCATTTTCGATTGGAGTCACAATAACGATTGGAGTCGTAAAATATAAAAATATTGGTCTTAAACAGTGGCCTGACCACTGGATTAAGCGTTAAACTCGGAGTTACGACTTAGAAGCGCACTGTTCTATACATCAAAGCGTATATAGGGGTCACAAATCTTTTTTATTAAACCTCTGGTCGTATTTATACTTTGATAAACTCCCTAAAAAGCAAGAATCTAATTCAACTCACTTCGTTCTTTTGCTGGAGATCGGACTAAAGTCCATTTGAGATTCAGGGCGCTAGAAAAATGAACAACAGTTAAAAAATACTACATTTACTAAGAGCCTATGACACTCATTCTAGGAAAAGCAGGTATTAATCGGATGGTACTCAGTGGTAAGGGCTTCAAGTAAAAAGAGCCGATTGCATTTTAGGCCTATATGAGTAACCTTACAATTACCATAAAGAAGGGAGCTCGATCAAGCTGGTAAGATGGACACTGTTTTTGCTACATTTTACAGCGAATGAAAGCAAATTTTATTTCAGGACCTAATTAAATACTTATGATGTGGTATATTATTATCTATGCAACCACAACAAAATTACTGTTCTCTGGTTCTCTGGAAATGATTTGCATAACAGGGAGGTTCTAAGTGGCAACTATATTCGATCTTCGGGTAGGTTTAGCGCAAAACTCAGAGTTGCAGCTTAGAACCATTCTGTTCTACACATCAAAGCAAATATAACCACGAATGTGGATCAGCTGATTGCAAAATCGTGCAAAAATTATGTATTTCAGGCATCATGAATATCAATCAACAAAGCAGTCGTTCTACTTGTTTAATGTTGAAAGGTAATCAAGAAAGATAGAAACCAAAATGGAATCCAGCAATACCTTTACGGAGAAAGAAACTGATCGCTTTTGAATCCTTCGAATAAGTTGGCTGGGTCGTTTGAAATGGTCATCAACAGGTTTCTAAATGAGTATATATAATTTTAAACCGTCATGACACTGACATTGCAAAAGACTCTTTAGATCAAAATAAAAATGTGAAAGCCAATCAACAATCCTCTATTAACATGAATGTGATCTATCTAGCATCACAATTGTTTTACAAACAAAATTTTGAGAAAATCCAATATATATATATAAAAAACTTTCGTGATATTTACGATTTTTAAAGCCGAAAGTTGATAACGTATTATCTTTAAAGCCTACAGGAAGGAAGGGTTAGCGGATGCTCCTTCTCTCTTTTAAGTCGTTTTAATGCAAAACTGAAAGCATTCTGTTTAATCACAAATATCTTCAACTGTCAAAAATTTAAATAAACAAAGTAATCAATTTGACTTACATTTTCAGGAATGACATTCTGTGTTAAAGGGAAAACATTCTCCTTGTCTTCCTGAGACACTTTTCTGGTCTGTTAACAAGAACAGATTGAAGAATTTATAACAACGGGCAAGGCACGATAACCCATCATGATAAAAATATCTCTCGGGCAGAGCATGATAAACCCACCACACACCACCCACCCCCCCGACCCCCCCCCCGACCATGCAACTGAATGGCAGCAGGTGCATAAGGTTCGGTTCTGCAGGAAATTTATCAATGATTGTCTAGCTGACTTCAGAGGAAGTATTTCAGCAGGTCAATTTTCTAACAATTAAAGACAACCGCTCGTTACAGATGAGGAAAGAATATAACGATCGAATTAGACAGTTCGTTGTTTCCTGTGATTACAAAATTCGCTTCTATTATTTGCTTCTCATCAACAGCCATTTTTTGATCAAATTGACCTACCTTTCTTGACTCATTTTCCTTGTTCAAGATCTTGCCACTAATCAAATTAGACATCCCTTTAGGTATACTACCATCATTTGAGTTCTCATCGTCCTCAATGAAGTCAAAACCATCAGAACTCGCAGGTGATGTTGATCTTCCAACTATATTTACACAATATGTATCTATCGAATCCTACAAGAGAAACGAGAAACCTTACTTCCAATTTAATTCAATTTTATTCGTATACTACAGAAGAAGAACACAGTAATGTACACGACCCAAGAAAAAGTATGTATTTATTAATCTAGCATGGGCCGTTAACAAAAGGTATAATTAAAAATATAATAGTAATTTGCAGTAACAGAAACAATGTTGGTTAGTCTAATCGTATTAAAGATAAAAAAATGAAGTTAAAAATAGTTTTGAAAAAAGCAAACATTTTAAAACATACTGACACATTTCAGAATACAAAATGTGAGAATGATAATCAAAACTTTTCCTTCGTTATTCTGACGTCTTATACGCTGACGAGTGTCAGACGAATTGTTCTAGTATGTTTTAAAATGTTTCAATTTTGAAAAGCTTTTTTAGATTTTTGAATTGTTTGATAATAAACCTTTATTCTTATAGTCAAACTCATGCGAATGTAAATATCCACGACACTGCAAAATTTCCACATTAAAGCATAGAGTTGGAATCACGTGCATTGTTCTATCAGGCCTACTACCATTTCATATCATTGGCAAAAGAATCATACAATTGATACCGAAATACGTCACAAGTTGAAAACGTTGGTCTACTGTGGGCCGAAAAAACAATAAAATGAAGAGACTGACCAAGAGACTGAGAAATAAAGAGATTTGAGCTGCTAAATTAATGGCATTGTAAAGAAAAATAGTAATAAGATACAAAAGATGTATTCGTTGTGTAATTTTAGTGAGCCCAAAGAATGGAGCAAAAGAGTCTGCGATTAAATCCTGGGGACAGCATTATGATAAATCAGAATCTCTGATGTTCATAAGACTGAGAACTCATGTCACTTTCTAGTTATGTTCATATCTAAATACAGAGTTATTGTGCAATAACTATCCTCTATAACTTTGCTGAATCTGTAAGAAGAACAAGAAAAATTTTATGGATGTGACTGAGTCGAAATATTAAAGAAAACAGTTCCCATTCTATCAATTATATTTATGATTTCTCTCTACATTTGATCCAACGGCCAGGTATTTTAATTCAGAACAGTATTATCACACTTACAAGCACAGGGGGTGCAGAGATTGATCTGTTGTGAGTGGAGTCATCAATATCTGGCATAAGGGTTAGCTCGTCAGGCAAACCAACTGAATCCAATTCTAAAGCAATCTCTTTATCATCCTGGCAATGTTTGTCTGCCTTCTTAACTGGTGAAAACTCCTCTTCGTTCAGTTTGAAAGCAAGTGGCAGTGCAAATGAAGAGGTTGCCTTGAAGGAGCAGAGAGAGTATCCTTTTTAGTTACATTGCAACTCAATTAAAATTCTTTATTACGTACTAGCTTTATAGTATTAATTTCATTCTATAGATTTATTGAGTGATGATGTAACAAAAATAAATTTTCGAATTTCTAAATGTTGACCATAAAGCCTTTCAAAGCATTTGGATATCAATCAGGCTTGGAGGTAGCCACGTGAGCAAGGGATCTTTCCTGTGAATAATGTGATTTGATTTTCGTTCAGAAATTTTTGGACCAGGCCATTTTGGTAACTTCAGATCTTTCACAGGTCATACCACAGCCAATCTCTAATATGTAAAATGATTTGCACAGCTGTGGCTCTTCAGATATATGGTCCAAATTTAAAACTTATCTTGAAATTATACAAATAGTCTAGGAAAGCAATAATGTATCAAAATGCAGCGCAGATGTGTCCCTGTTTATCTAAGTGACAAAAACTACAAACAACTTTTTAATTTTTGTCAAGGTAGCTATGGTAATAGAATTAACACTTTATTCATATCATTTGTGCTTCAAGAAAAGTAATATTAAGCAGTAAGAAAATAAGAAAAGCTTCTTTACCTGCATCGAATTTGACCTCTGGAGAGTGGCCCGCCTAAAAATTATGCAAATATTCAAGCAAGATTGTAAATCACGGCTCTCTCTGTGATTATATTAATCAATGATTCAAATATCATCAATTTGATTAGAAATTGGGTGGGTACATCATTTTAGAAATTGCAAAAATAAAGTGTTTGACCATTTGCCAAATATCGCTTCCCTAAGGTAGAATTTTATGATGAAATTTGCATACCACATCAAATAAAAAACCTATGGACTAAACAAATGGAAGCAAATCTCCGAACGGCCTAGAATATCGATAAGCTTTTGTGAGGAACCATCCAAAAAGACCATCAGTGAAGTTGAATACAAAATGATGAACTAAGCTCAAGATATCAGCAAAATATATTTTGTAAAGATAAATTGACTTGCCTCCTCAGTGAAAATTCTGAAGTAGATGATCTTTTTGATCTTGCCCTGAAAAATATGACATAAAAACCCTTGGCAAATTATAATTATAACAAAACTTTTCATCACTTTTTTTTCATTTAATACATACATAGAAATTGGAACTTATTCACTTGAAAGAAATGGCGGGTGCGTAAATATGGCATTACAGTCCTAGTAATATTAGGCATGCTTTTACACACGGACACCTCCATATACACCTAAAACGCAGGCATAATTCTTATCAAACCTGCAGCTCCAAGTTTTGAATGACTATTCTCTTTTCTCTTTTTTTTTTTTAACTTGTTTTTTAACTTTCCCTAAATGAATTTTTTAATGTCCTTAATGTGCATTATCCTGGTGGCATTTTCGGGGGCATATTCGCTCTTTGAAAAGCATGTATCATTTTTGTCAAATAATTTTGTTTTCAAGAAACATCTTCCAAAACTCTGTAAAAAATTCAGTGGTTTATTCAAACAGCTATACATCAGACAAGCATTTTCACAAGTATATATTATATTGAAAAGGTTATCATTGTCTTTCTATTTTGACAGATGGACTACTAGACATTATCTATGGTATTTGCTATTGCATTGTGTTTTGCTGCTGTGAAACATTCAAAAGTCTTGATGGAATGAACTGTGACACCAAGGGATATGGGTATTATAACCACTTTGATCTCACTAGAATTTATGTCAGTAATGGATAAAATACATACTGAAAACAACAGAGATCATCCCAACTCATAGGTATCCTTAAGAAATGCAAGCTGATAAATGTGGTTGCAAAATTGTATTCAGAAAATTTAAATGGATAACAGAGCAAAATTGTCAAAAATGCCTTTTGAACAATGGCTGGCAAACAAGAGAAATTATAAAATAATTTGATGTCAAGCTATTAGATAAACTTTTAGTGGATTTGCTTTGAAATTATGAAATTCTAGAAAGCATCTAAAACTTCTTAGGAAGACCTTTGGTATACTCCTACCCCCTTGGAAAAAAGTTTTAAAACAGATAGGACTTTGCCCATTATTCAACAGAATTATGTTACCTTATGTCACACAAAGTTGGAGAGTCAATTACATCATTGCTGAAGTCCATACAAATTCCTGTAAAATATAACAATGCATCATAAATATCTACATTAACTTCTTATTCTACAGAAAAAGTTTAAAAAAATAATTGACTGGACAGATTTTTAATAAAAGAGGCAAATTAAATTAAAAATTAAAAATTAAAAAGTTTTTGGAAATCAAGAAACTTCAATTCAGTTTGAGACATCTTTGTTTTACATGCTTTGTCTGTGTGCCTAAGTCCATCCTAAATTTTTTTAAAATTTAGGACGGCAAAAGACAACCAAGCAAACTATTTTTCATCAATATAGCATTCAATGATTCATTTCTATCATTTTATTTTTCTACTGGCTGATCCAGAATTATAAAGGTGGAACAGAGATCCATTTGTCCTTAATTTGCAATTTTTTGTATTTTGCTACCTTGCTTTTAATTCCTATTCTGTTGTGACATTTTAATTTGCATTGAAGTTGTTGGTGTGATGATAATCTTGCTTCAACAGAGAATTCCAGATTCCTGATTGAGCCATAATGGTCAGATAAAAGTACAAATACAGGTAAACTGTGAATATGACGAGGCAAATTCTGCCAGATTTGAAAGTAGGGACATATTTTGCACAGAATAAGACATTGTAATCGTTGTGTGTCAGTTCTCCTTTAAATGAATTGGCATAGAGCAAACGTGCTAATGAACAGCTTGTTAATACCAAGTAGAACATTAATAAAAAGAAGTTCCAATTAATCTTAAAGAGCCAAAATCCAATTGGCCATCACTATAAACAAAAACTTACCTGACTCTGTAGAATCTGCTTTTGAAAGTGACTTTATTGGGGTTGGAGTATTTTGAATGTCTGTAAGCGATAACCTTCTCCGTGGGGTTGATGAATAACTAGAAAAGATGACAATTAAATGCAATTCATAAAGCAAAGATAGAAACAAAAACCCATTTAATTAGACCTAGAAAAGTTGATAGCATTAATACTTGCAATTGGCTTTAAGCGAGACCTGTCAAGAACTAGGGTGGCCTATACCAGGATTGAATCCATGCAACTTGTGCCTTAGATATCTGTTGCATACAAATAATTTTCCATTGTATTTTGATTGTAGTATTTGTAGTATTTTGATTTATATTGGCTTATATCTGGCCTCAGTTTTACCTGGCCAGGCTGGAAAACTTGCATATGCTCGCAGCGACGCTAGACTTCTAGTGCACTCACCTTGCACCTCTAGTGACCCAAAATATCAAGAAATTCATATATCATACTATAGTAATGGATATATGAGCATCTTTGCTTGCAACTCAAATGCTTCTGCTTGCAGGTCGCAACTGATAATGTGTCGTTGGTCGCATTGACGCGTCCGCAAAATCATACATGTTTTTCAACTTGGTTACCTGGATTCCCACCCTAGGGCCTATACTTGTTCCAGTATGGACCCTGATAGTATTTGCTTACAGATATTTTGAAATAAATTGAAGAAGAAAAACTAGATTTATAAACATCAAAAAATAGAGGTTGTAAAAATGGATCAGATGCTGTGCTCTTGTCCTGTCAGTTAAATTTGCATCTCAACATATTTGCAAAATGCTAAGGTTTTTCTTGCTCTTTTGTGACAAAGATTGAATTATTCTTCCAGTTTTTACATGCAATTTTGGTTTTTTTTATTATACAGCTATCGTTGTCAAATTAAGTAGGTTGGTGCCTGATCTGTGTCATCAAACGAAGTAATTTTGGGTCACACATGAAACTGAAACTGAAAAGGGAAAAAACCTAAGGTAGTGAGAAAATATTTAAAAGCTGATATGTTGACTGAGCTGTTAGGAGTGAAATTATTCATTTTCAAAAACACCTTGTATATTTTTCACATTTACATAGTAAGTTGCAGACATTTTTCCTTTGTATTCACTGAATGTAGAGGACAGAACTTAACTTACCTTTTACAACTTTGCTTGAAATTTATGGCAAGTTCTGTCATCGGAGATATAGCAGGCTGTCCATCATTTGCGATGCTTGGCTCATTCTTCCACTGAGATGACAAAGAAATGTGAAGACCTTTCGGTTTGGCCTTCCTTTCTTGTGCCATGCTGCCTAGGATTCCAACTGAAAACTGTTAATGGAGGGTCTTCCTTGGATCCAGGCAATAATCAAAGCCCTTTAAATGGGTATCAAATGAAGGTTTTTAAATATTCGGTTATTGTAAACTTTGCAAGCCTTCTCAAACAGCCTAAAAGTCGAAACAAACAATTATCTACAAATGCCTTCTTGTTTTTCCCGCCGTTCCATTCAGCATCGGTTATGCCGCCATCTTTCAAACCGTCGAACCAATCAGCGAGCCGCGCACATCACGCAGCACTTCTGCGTCTCAAGGGACTTTTAAGTGCTGCGCGGCAAGTGCCTCCGCATTTGTTCTTGGGCCCACAAAAAATCTTGCCGCGAGTATATACCGTATTTACTCTAATATTCCCGCTGCGGGATTAGCGTTTTAACCTAACGAAAAAGGCGGGATTATTCGAGAGGCGGGTATATTGGAGAGGCGGGATTATTTTTTCAATGCCTTGAAGCAAAGTTTGAGAATACCGTTTCAACAAAAAATTCTCTTAAACATGATTGTGGCAAATCAGAGAAAAAAATATGCAATTTCAACACATATGGGGGCTTAAAATTAAATGGGGGTGGGATATTTATTTTCACAGACAAGACAGAGCAGATATTGTGCTTTATAGACAGTAGTACGAAGTCAAAGAATCAAATGTCTTTTTATGCTGCGAGACTCGGATGTTTGATAAACTTGCAAAATAAGACAGCTCTCTGCCCTCTCCCGTCTATGACATTATCATGTGATTTAGCCCATTCATTCCAAGCATAAGTGTGTAAAGAATAGCAAATGCCAATTAAAAGTTTCATTCCCACATGCGGGATTATTGGGAAGGCGGGATTATTCTTACAATCTATGATATACAAGCGGGATTATTAGAGAAGCGGGAATATTAGAGTAAATACGGTATTTCATCTCAAAACTGCGCGTTTTCATTTGAAAATTTTAAATATATTTCAAGTAGGTTACAGTACAGTAAGATTTAGCTGTTTTCAAGTGGAGCTTTGTTTAGACAAGTGACTACAGTTTTAGGGAGGTCAAAGGGGGCCACGGTTCCATGTCTGCGCCTATGTTAGAAGTAAAGAAAAAGACTTCATGCATTTCGTACTTAAATTTACCTTGAATCGAGGCTGTCTTACTCTCATCGACAGGGGCGGCGTCAAGAAATTCAAAGTGAGGGGGCTCGAGTTGATAGCATTATTAGACTAAAAAATCAACTTTTGAAAAACGCACTGTAATGCTTCACTATCTTTTATGCCTATAATTTCATTGAGCACTTGTTATGCTAGCAGCGGTACATTGGAAGGCCGGCGAGAGGTTGTCAGGGGCCTTAGGTATAACCAAAGAGGAGGCTTCCTTGCGAGTGAAACGAGGAAAAAAAAATTCCAACCACGCCCTCTAGATTAGCTTAAAATACATTTCAGAACATTCCTCGCGGTCCTTTTTTGCAAATATTTTGCTATTTTTACGGCATGCTTTTATTCTTTTTATTCTTTAAAAAAAAACCCGCCGCCCATGATCCAAAAGTAGTGAATGCAATATCTGATAAAATCTGTAGCAAAGGTTTATCAATGTGAAAGCACAAGGATATTAACAAAAACAGCACAAGGAAAGCATTGATTGTTGGAATTAGGGTTTATAGCCGTGTAATAAAGTACTTAGCAAACTTTGAAGAGTTATTTTTGTTTGCATCTTGTTGTCAAATGTTTTCCAACGTAGTCTAGTATCTGAACATCAAAACAATTAAATAATTGCCAAAAGCGATTGCAACATATTTTTATGAAATAGATTTTCTACTTTAGTTCTGGATGTTGATTTGCTTCTTTGATTTTTGCAGTTAGTAAGTCCTGCTCAAATGACATTTTTTAGCCTTTAGGTTAGTTTTCTCTAAAAAATTTTCAAAAAAAAGAAATTTCCAGTAGCCATTAAGCCTGACTTTGTATGACATGGCATGGTGTCCATTTTAGACCATAAACCCATGGGTCCAATGAACCATCTGCGTGGACCAAAAAAGTGTCATAACCAGGGTTGTGGGGTTACACCCTAATCATATAATGATCTACTTAAACCGGTTTGAAAGTCTGTTATGGTAATTTAAATAGATGTTCCGAATTACATGCCATAGAAGTTAGAGTGACAAAATGTATTGCGAAGGTTTCTATCAGCAACTAAATAATTTCAGTTAAATTTTTTTAATCAGGTAAAATCGTAGATGACACCCACTCCTGCCAACAAGGCCTGCCTTGCGACGGCCCTCCGAAATAGTGCACTGTTTTTTACCAGGTTGAAGCTTTTACCATATTTCAAACACGGACTCAAATTTAAAACTTAAGGACTCGATACCAATTGCTTTTTTTGTCTTTGTCCCGAAAAAGTAGTCTGTTTAATAATTCGAACTTAAAAATTCCAACTTATCAATACACAAATTGGTCACCATTGCACCTTGAAATAGTTGGCCACGTGGTAGCCTATAGATTACATCCTAGTCTTGGATGCACATAGCAACGCGTTGTGATCCCATGGCGGCAATAAATTTGTCACGTGACAGGTTAAAGTAATCTATAACGTATAACTGCTACATGAAGTGTCAAGAGAAGAAATGCTAACGGTTGTTCCTCTCCTTCCATTCTACTTAATACTTAATTCTCCATTCTTCTTGCGAAAAAGAGGAAAATATGAAAATAAAATAGAATGAACTTGCTAATAGCCAATGAAACATTTGCTCTAATGGGTCCTTTGCTTGTCCCATCAGTGTATGTAAAATAAAGAGGGGTGCTTCTTCTGTGATTCATTAAACCATGATTAAACTCATGTCGGCAAATGAAGGAAATCTCACTCACTTTGTCTTTGTTGGCAAACGAGGCCTGAACACCTTCCTAGAGCGCAATTGCTAGCAATTCCACTGCTTGCACCCAATTGATTTGAAATGAATTAAGAACATCCAGCCTGAATTTCAATCTGCTTGTTCGTATTAAAAAAGATAATCTGAGCCCATGTGTTATCACAAAATTACTCGTGGAAGATTCCTCCTATGGTTTCAAAACCTGAGACTTTTCCTAGTACCAGGACTAGGGAAGCGAAAAAAGCATTCGATATTGACTCAAGGTCATGTTTTGTCGGAATTGAATCACTGCTTAATGCCATAACAGAACGATCCTTTTTCCCCATTCCTAGCTATTGAACAAGAAAAATCCTCAGGTTTACATACAATGAATGGAATTATAAATTTTCCTGTTCCAGTACTGTTGGCTGTTCGTTGATTTGGTTATTAAGAACAGGCAACAAACAAACAAAGGTACCGAAACAGGAAAATTTGTAGCCTGAAAGATCAGTAGTTTATCAGGCATGTCGGACCCGAAAGGCTGGGTGGGCTGTAGCCCCTACTTTTTCCACTAAAGTATGATTTCAAGGTTGTGGTATCAAAGATAATGGTGGCAAACTACGAAAGAAGCACCCCTACTTTTCTAGAGCCCCCCACTTTAAAATGTGCTCCGGGCTCCCCGACTATTACAACAAGCCCAAGTCTAGAGATTGTACAACAGTCAACACCAATTAGAGAAAAACTACACTCTAACGACTTTGTAACGATTAAGAACTGTGACGATTATGAGCGTCCAGTACTAATTTTCCAAAACTTAGAGATATACCATGCCATGAAAGATATATTCTTAATGACAAAATTCTTACATTCTAACATTTTAAAGGAATCGATGATTCTTTAACATCAGTCACACAAGCTTCCATGTTATGATTTATATTTGTGAACGTAACAGCATTTTTCGTAACAGAGCTGCTTTGCAAGAGCAGATATCGAAAATAATCTGATCAACCCCCCTCCACCTCCAAAAAATTTTTCAACGGATTTCGAGTAATTAGTAAATCGAACTCTTAGAAAACTGGGGTAGAAATATTTATCGTCTAACGTACATTTTGTAAATTGAATCTTCTTTATGTTAGAACTGTAGCATTTTAACGTTCATCTTTGATACATTTCAAAAAGAAAGTCAATTTGAAAAAAGCTTATGGATTCAAAGGGTTCAAGATCAATGCTGAACATTGCTTTTTAATTGCTAAAAACTGCTTTCTACTTATGCCATGCCACGTTTTATTAATTCCTGTGTCCAGAAATGGATTGCAAAACATCTAAAAATGCGATGTTTTTTAAAAGCGATGTTGAAGGGACCGAAAGGAAGATCATTTCTGTGCATTCTGAGGCAGGGAAAGCAATGGAAGCAGAATCATATTCCATAAGAAGGCATAAGGTATGGTTTGAAGATCATCTAATTTTAGTTAATTTTTCAAAACAAATTAAATAAATACAGTACTCGTTGTTATAACAACAAAGCAAGTCTCGGTTATCTCGCCATTACTGCGTGCAGCTGCGTGAATTGCTGCGGTGTTAGAAGGACTTTCCGGTGAGTGGCCTTTGTGTCAGCCTCGTTCGAAGGGAATGACAACCTGCCAACGAGGACTGGGCGAGATCTTTCTTCAATCACCTTGAGAAAAAGACAATATCAAGGGAGCATTTATCAAACAATCTTGTCAAAATTGGTTCGTATCTAGGCCTACAATGCCTGCCAAAAGTCTATGAACACTGAAATCATTCAGCCATCCTCCTCGTCCTCCATTGAACAATTTTGGTTGACTATAAAACGGGTAAGGGAAATAGGAAGTACTTTCTTCTTGTGTTTCTCTTATGATATTTGCCTAAACTATCAACATTGTTTTAGGGAGATGGGGACGGGAAAAGTAATTTTTTGGAAAAAGAATGAAAGGTATAAAATGCAACGCGAATTGCTGGGTTTTCCAAGTACTTTTGGGAGGCTTTGTACGTTGAATTATCTAATGGCGAACATGGAAGCAAGCAAGAGCTTACAAAAGGAGCAGTGTCACTGAGCTGATAAAGTTTTTAAAGTAAAAACAACTTTTCCTGTAAAGAACGACAAAAATTGCAGAGAATTGAGTTTTTTTCAGTCGCTTTGATTCATGAATTTATGCAAAATATGAAACAAAATGAGGTTTTTTAACATTCATGCAATGTATAATGGTCTTGAATTGGGCTGATGTTTCTTGAATTAAGAGCATGGAAGAATTTTGAAAAAAATGTACAAAAACGTAATGCGGGTAAAATTAGCGGATTTAGTTTCCTCAGCAATTATGGCACCACGATTGAAGTTTCTAATTACTGATGCGAATAAATAAATATTCCAAAATTAACGTTACAGAACTCAATATAATAAAGAAATCAAGGCAACTTTTAGTTAATTTCTTGTTTATTAATTATTTTCAGTAAATTATTTCATTTAAGCTTTGTTTGCCTACCTTGGAATACTCCGGCGAATAGAACTGCTTGCACGATGACGCAATCGCTGCTCCAGGAAGCTCCTTGGTGATCACACTTTGGATATTCTTTTGCAACTTTAACAAAGAGTGAATTTATTGCATTGCTATATCTTAATTTTTTAGATCTCAAATTTGAACTTATGGACTAGAAACTGTGAAAATTTTGAACTGTCTTTTACAGGGCCCTCTCCTAATTTACCCAGTCTTTCATCTACTTAAAAACTTATTCTTAACTTCGTCAACAGAAACAAACAAACAGTGACAGACACCTGGGGCGGCGAGTGGGTGGCCCCCCCCCCTCAATATTTTGGAAGACAATGGTATTTTTTTAAAACAATGGTAAAATGTGACGTCATCTTATCAAAACAATAGGCTTGCCCCCAATATTTGACCAAGTGTCCGCCCATGTAAACAAACAAGTTAAAGATACCTCTTCCTTCTGTCTTTTAAATGCCATCAGCAAGTTCTTCGTTTCGATAAACTGGTTCATAGGTGCAGCTTTGCCTGTTGCCAGTTCACTTCCTAAATGAAGAGGTCAACAAAATTTTTACAAACCCATTATCGCAAAAAATTATTCTTTGTGTCTTCAGTTTCACTCTCAGTTTCGATAAAAGGATAAGGAAAAGGACTCAACTAGAAATGCAAAAATACGTTGCACCTTAAAAATCATTAAATTGCAACTGATTTCAGTTTTTATCAAAGGTTAGCTTTAGTTTTTAACAAATATTTTACAACATACTAAAAGCTTTTTTGCCTAGCACTCCTCAGAGTATAAAACGTCAGAATAAGGGTGAAGTCACAAGATGGAGAATTTATACCCTGCATAGTAACAGGGGGAGGAAGGAAGTAGAGATATGGTGTTAAGGGAAAGAGGGTTTAGAAAGAGGGCTAGGGCCCATTACACCTATCGCTCCCGGCGCTAATGACTATTGTGCAAAGAAACCTTATCAAAGCGTTAACGTTACTCACCCGGCTTTCTTTTTGTAATATCTACCACTTTAGGGCAAACGCTCAAAGCTTGGAGATTCTAGCAACAATATAAAGCAGCAATTAACAAACTAAAAAAGACTGTACATAATTGTAGGTTGTACAGATAGGTATATGTTGTGTTTTAGCGATCCATGTGTAAGGTAGCAAGAAAGAATGACCCGAGAATAAACAAATCTTTACACTATTTACAAAATAATGACTAAAACTTCGATCGGCAAGCTATAAGAAATCCACTCTCGTCCAACTCTAAAAACAACTCTACTCAAAACTCAACTCAAAACGCCCTTCTTACGTCAATCTCCTACAGCGTTTCTTTGTAACTCGGTAATACTATTGTGTTACGGATTAATACTTTTCTAATTGGAAAGCCAACAAAAAGTTAGTACATCGACGCGTGAAATTTAGCAAACGTAGCAACGATAATCATAACAAGAAATTATTAGTAATGACGAATTCCCAACAACATATCCCCAGGCATAATACTTTATAGGTCTGCTAACGAAAAACTCGACTAGCTTTTCTAGAACTGCAAGAAACTTTTCAACTTTGATCGTGTGGCGATAAAGATTATTCTGATGAATTCAACAGCAACATACATGAACTGACACTTAACGTGATCTATTTATGGACCCTGCAGCTCACAAATTAGCCTCAAGATCGTTATGAAAAAGAGTGACCAAGACGCCCAGATTTTTTTAATTTTGGGCAACATAACGATAAAGACAATTTTGAAATATCTATATGTGTGCAAAAGATTCATTTGACTCTTTTGCAAATTGGCTGAGACGTGGCCTGTAAAAGACCCTTGGATTTTTGCATGGGTCATAAAATAACAATTTAAGATAAAAAACATCAACACATATTTCAATAGGAAATTTTACGTGATTCCAGGTACTATAAATTTTGCTTTCTTTCTAAATAATGCTAAACAGGAAAAATCTATTAATAATTCAAAAACTAGGAAACTTACATTAAGGAGAGTCGTAGTGTCTTTTGTTACTGTTTTGAATGTCGCAGGCGTTTTGTTGGAATCTGAGTCCTCTGCTCGATGAGATTCATCACAAGCAGGGGGTGAATAAATCTTTGGGAGGGCAGCTAACTCATCCTGTCCAAGGCAACGTAAAGAAGTTGAGATACTACGCCAGCCGATGAAACGGATTGTCATGTCAGTAGACATGCAAACAAATAAAGTAGCTTTCTTACAAGAATATTGCCTATTTTTTACAAGAAAAATAATAAAACCAACGCCAAAAACCAAAGACAGTCTCTAAATATTTTTACAATACGAAAGAATGGGAAAAAATTTATTTGCAAAAAATATTTGTGCGTTAGGAATATCAGAAACGTAAGTAAATATACAAATGTGGCTTTGAAAAAAAGAAAAGATTTTAAAGCATGTTACTAAAGCTATTCGTCTGACACTCTTCAGAGTATAAAATTCCAGAGCTCGTCTGACACTATTCAGAGTATAAAACGTCAGAATATAGATTGAGAACTCTATACTATGAAAATAAATATACCCAGTTTTGGGTCGAAATAGGCTAATCAGAAATGAGACTGACGTTTTATACTCTGAAGAGTGTTGGACAAAAGCTTCAGAAACATGTTTCAAAATTTTTGCTTTTTTCAAGCCATTTTCAATTCTGTACCACGAAAAATTGCTTGCAAATATATTAATAAATGGAAAAACAGATATTCACTGGGTCGTATTTAAAGCATGTTTTGTAGCAAAATCAACGCAGTTTCTTGGCAGTATCACAAATTGAGGTTTGCATACGGAATGGATACGTCACAAGTGACGTCACATGTCAAATTTACTGCATACCTTTAGCTTCTTTGCTTTCAAACGGATGTTTTCTGCACGAACCTGGCTTAGTGCAGTCTTCAACGATTCAAGCTACGAAATAGCAAAAATAATTATAAAACCCACTGGCCAGATTCTGCCCCATATACACTCTGATAACTTTGTGAACAGACAGATAATTCTATGTATGTTAAGCATGACAAATATTCAGATTTGTAAAACTGGGCGCTGGTCCTTTTGGTAGTCTTGAGCGGACGATAGCATTACGTTTTATAGTAAAGATAGAAAGAATAGGCGACACGTTCCATCAAATGGTAGGAGTACTTATCGTAATCGTACCTGTGCAAGAATAACCGGAGAATCTTTGATGATCACTTGAACAGAACCTTTTCCCATTCCTCCGGATTTTGTTGGCGAGCCTACAATAAAAAATGGCCTTGGAAGGTCAGAAAATCAATCTTTGGGAGGTAAGAAAATGCTAATGGCTTTGAAGGTAAGAAAATTATCTATTGCAATGATGACGCCCCGTATGCCATGGTGAAATAATAACTACCATTAATTTGCTTGTTGTTTGTTCTCAACGCGTTGCGGTGTACCTTGTTTTCCACAATTTTAGCGACATTTCTATTGGAGTCCGTCGAGAATTTTGTTACCGTGACCATTCTTTTATTTACATTACACAAGAAAATTAATATTTGTAATAAAAGTAGAACCCCTTTCGTAGAAATCTGCAGAGGTGGATAACTCCGGTAAAATGGTTGTCCCAAGGTGGGAATCAGCAGCTTTTTCAGTGGTCTCCCGCATATGATCTGTGGTCTCCGAAAAATAGAGCTCTGGTGACAGGGGTGGACAATTCCAGTAAACATTTGGTCGCCCGGCGATTACTCTGTGTAACGATAAGCGGTCTCCCGCAGATAAAAACCGGTCATCCAGGGTGCGTGGGAAACCGAATTGTCCACCCCTGAATCTGACCAATGAAAATTTCTAAAAGTATTGAAGAAACCAACTGAAAATGGGTAACATTCAAAATTCAAAGCCATTATGGAAAATGTGCATCGGATAGTGGAAAAAGTAAGAGTTACTATGAAAAACAATTGGCAGTCATTTGATGGTAGGCCAAATTGATCATCTTAAGAAGTAAAACATTAGTGTTTCGTCACTCACCAACTAGACTGGCAATTCCAGAGCCACCTTGAGCCTGTCTCGCAATATCAGTTAACAAGGTTTTCTTAGAATATGCATCTAGCCTTTTCTTGAGATCCTGGTTCTCCTTTTCAAGGCTAACAATGTCGGCTTGTAAACAATCTAATGTCTCTTCGTATTCTCTATAACAAAGTGAAACGGCATTACATTCTTTTTGTTAGAGAGATCAAAACTAAGTAACTATCGAGTTCATCTATTGAAAGAGCTTTAAGAAATTCCCCTACAAACAATTTTTTATCATTTTCTGTAATTATTTATAGTAGTTTTCTGCTTTTCATCTTTTGTTATCTTTTTATATATTCTTTGTTAATTGTTGCCTGATAAATGATTTTTGCTTGTAATGGAATTTTCAAAATAAATTTGTTGAAAAAAATTAAGGAACTGAACATGAAAGAAACGGTAACTATTTATGATACCATTGCAATCCTCGATATGAGTCTTGGGAATCACCATTCACTCCCCCATTTTATTTGAATATAAACCTCCACAACCATCCCACAACAAAAACGGATTAAAAGAATACAATTCTCTTACTTTGTTTTCTGAGCGTGTTCGTTGGAGGCATTATCATATTTCTTGTTCACAGCTTCAACTTTTGCATCCGCCTAAAAAAATCGTAATTGATAATCATGTTTCTTCAATCTTTGATTCAAACAACTGAATACCTGTTATAACCAACTGGAAAGATTCGAAAGTTTCAAATTGATGATGAGCAAACTAGATTCAAAGTTTATTCAGATTACACAAACACTGAAGGACACAAACATTGATATATTTGGCATATCATTGATATATTTCAAGCTAAGGTCATCCTCTGAAAACTCTGGAGGAGATTGTGGGCGTTGTATTGGCTAAGCTTTAATTCAAATACATACATCAAACTGCGATGCCAACAGCTAAAAGTATCAAATATTTCTTTTTCGTCTCATTCTGCCTTGAAATGCAATTTGCGATCCGGCAACGTTTTCACTCTCCATTGTCACTTGCTACCGCTCAAACATGTTACTATCAGGAAATGAGCCTCCAATGGAACAAAATCTCTAATACACAGCTTTGTGCAAATATCTTAAGAAAAAAGCAAAAGAGACTCACGTCGTTTGCAGCATTGTCTGCTCGCTTTTCCAGTAATCCGATGCGAATATTAGCAGCACTAAGTTCTTCTGCCTGTTGCCGATACGGAAAAATGCAGGTAAAAAGATAAATTTACTATGTACAAAGAAGGTGGTATTCTTGGCACAGTATAAATGAACTCAACAGTTAAGATGCGCGAAGTAGCTATAAAATACCCCAATAAATCAAAGCTGACTTTAAAAAAAGAAATTTACTTGGTCGATGAGTCAAGTCATTGAATTGACAAAGTCATCAATCTCGCATTGCCTCTATCGTAACAGAAATATTTTATGTATGAACTATCCGAATGATAATTGTAATTGATTAGAATCTGTGTTAATAAAAACACTATTACTTGTCTTTGTAATATATATGTTGTTAATGCTTTGTTTGTTCTATTATTAAAATGTATGTGGATGTTCGTTGATTCAGGGCCATTTCGGCCTTTATATCTTTATTGTGAATAACATAAATAAAAAAATTTAAGGGGCCGGTCCATTACCAGAATCCTTGGACAGAGTCCTAGTTAACAGGGCATAGCTGCGACAATCGTCCGAACGAGAAAAAGTATGGTGATAAATTCAGCACACAAGAAACTCGCCGAAACTTTTGCATAAATCTTTTTGAAAAAGATAATTTAAAAAAAGCTAGATAACTAGCAGTGAAGAAATTGGATTTTTCCCAGAAATTCAACAATTTACAAGATTTTATGAAAACAGCTTTTTATTGTAAAGATTCAGTCAATCATGTGAAACACTTCTGCCAACGCCTAGCCGACTAAAATAATTGAAAAAGTCTAAAGCCGATCATCTTATTACATGAATATAATCACCCAGCTTTACGCCTTGTAACAAAAAAATTCAATCGCAGTTCACATACAGCGCAAAATGCTATATACAATCGTATGCTACCTATAAACCAGGCGAGGAAGTGGGGGGGGGGGGGGGGGGTTGGGGGTATCATCATCACCCATCGAGGGAATTTGCAAGATCTACTTTTTTTGGTCAATTATGCTACGCTGATTACGAAAATCGATGTTATACGGGGAAATTTGGTACCAGGAAGCCTCTATTTCATGTTCAAACCTCGTTTTGAATGTTGAACAAAGGTTTGTAAATGAATCGATGTTTATTAATTTCGATGGGCTGATTTCAAAATATTATACATGTCTTATATACTTTGCTGGAAATCATGACATATCTATATTACCATATGTATAAGGTTGTTTATTGAAAAGCTAATAGTTTAATTTGAATGATTTCGCGTCCTTCCTCCATATGGTAATTAAAAATGAGGTTCTGAATCATAACAAAACCTGGAAGAAAATTGCTTTTCATACCTTTATTTCGCTTTGAGTAAGCCTTTTCGTTGACAAAAAGGAAACTTCTTATAAAGGAAGGCTTGATGTTATGACGTTATTCCCTTTACTAAGAGTACTGGATTCGATCCTAAATTGGATGAGGGGAGGGGGGGCTGTTTAAACGTGTGGTGCAGCACGTGAGGTGAAAAAAGGTCACAAGCACAAAGCATTGGAATCGCCTAGCAGTCCCCTTTAACAAAAGCTGAATAAACAAAGGTCTAGCAAAAGAGCAAAGAGCAAAAGAGCAGAAGAGCAGAATTTGAAACTATACGCACTTTCAGCTTCATGGCCATCCTTATTTCAAGCATTTCTTGTTCCTTTGCTTCAATTTTCTCTTCCAACTTTGTGGTAATTGACAGCTCCTCTTTAAAAGCTTTCGCGCGTATTAAATAAGGTTGTTCTGGCTGCAAAAACATTTTGAGAAATATTGCACAATTGAAGCTATAAAACTTTATTTTTATTTGTTGAAAAATGACATCTTCTCAGAAGCATTTTAAAAACTGACTTTTGTGACTTTGAAAGTTAAAAGACGAAGACCTCTATTCAACATAATTTGATCAAATTCACGACCTAAAAGAAGTGTTTGGATAAAAAACAAAAAACTTGCCATCTTCGAAGGAGGTTCTGCATCATACTCTCCTTCTTGCAGCTTGATCGACACACCAGACAAGCACAGAAGAATCTTTTTGAAGCCTTCACTAGAAAAGCAAACAAAAAATAGTTAAAATGTGAAGCCACATGCATCAAATAGAATAGCAAAAAATTTACTTTTAGAGTGTTTGAGTTTTGACAGCCTGGTCCAAAAGAGCACAGAAAATACCTCCAATAGGACAACTTAATGAATTTGATGCAAATTGGCTGACATACAGCAAGTACAAGAAAGATATGTTTTGAATTTCGCAAACGGATTACTGTTGTTTCGGTCAGGGTCTTAGAATTTAGAACCACACCAAAATCAAAGACTTGGTCGGAAAAGTGCCTGTGCTCATGTGGTCATATCTCACACTATTCGTAAGACATTTAACTGATTTTCACATTAAGAGGCATTTTATAGTATTCTACAAGATTGCGTGGTCAAAATTCAAAAATTCTAGAAATCGGTTTTATGACGTCATCATTTGGCCACTCGATACTACAAAAGGGAAGAAAATGTCAGCATCCAGTGCATGATATTGCTCTACTTAAAGCTGAATGGGCTCGTAATCTTAAAATAATAGAGTTAGGGCAACAAGCAAGTAAAACTTGAAGAAATTAATATGTTCAGCTTTTAAAAAATAGATGATAGAGTATTTCATATGATAGAGTAAGTGATAGGGTATTTCGAAAAATGTTGCAAGGAGTAAAAACGTATAGAAAGTTGTTCATACGAAGCTTTGCCAGTGTTTCCTACAACAATATGTAGAGATTGATGCTGAACAAAATGAGGCTGTTGATCGCGTTTACATTGATTGCTGTTCAAAATGGTCCAGTCGACTGAAGAAAACTTTGGTCTGTTATATGTCTGTTTTAATATTTTAGTTTTTCTTGATTTTAATCTTGCATAGTATTATTCAAAACGGACACTAAATTTGGTATGTATAGATAACAGAAGTTGGAAGAAGTTCTAAAAAGTTGGAAAAAGTTGAAAAACGTTAGAATAAATGGAAAAACGTTGGAAGGGGCTGAAAAAAGTTGGAAGACGTTGAAAATAGATGGAAGAAACTGAAAAATGTTGGAAGAAGTTAAAAAAAGGTGGAAGAAGTGGTAAAAGGTGAAAAAGTTGGAAGAGGTTTAAAAAAGTGGAAAAACTTTGGAAGAGGCTGAAAGAAGTTGAAAAAAGTTGGAAGAAGTTGAACAAGTTGGAAGAAGTTGAAAAAAGTTTGAAGAAGTTAAAAAAATTGGAAAAAAATTGGAAAAAGTTGGAAGAATTTGAAAAAACTGGAATAAAATTTAATGACGTTTAAAACAAGGAGTTAAAATAATTAGGTGAAAGTTAATAGAATTTGGAAGAAGTTGGTAGAATTTGGAAGAAGTTGGAAGAAGCTGATTGAAGTTGACAGAAAGAAATGTGATGAAGTTGAAAGTAGTGTTAAAAATCAGCTGATCACTTGAGGAGATGCAAATGTAACAAACCTGATACAATCTATTGGCTCACAATCGTCTTTTTCATACACAAGCATCACGCAGTCCCAGGCAGATTCCTCTAGCTGGCCACTCAACAGCACTTCACCCTCTAGTGCGTTTCACAAGAAAACAATACAGCGTGAAAATAATTGACAGATAAATATAGGTCAATGCTCGTGATATGTTGAGAGCTCTGAGTTTGGGCTTCATAAGTTTGGGATCAGAAAGGTGTTTCTTTGTATTGATAAGCTAAATGTACCGTAAGTCCCCGAATAAGCACCTGGGGGCTTATTTTGCAAAAATATTCTCACGTGGGGGATTATGCCTTAGGTGGGGGCCTATATAAAGACTTACGGTAACTCTGTCATTTCTCCAGTGAAAATGGAAAATGTAACGGTCGCAACTTATAAAACAAATCTGTATATGGCACAAATTACAGGCTTAAATCTCAGAATTCAAGATTCTGAGAAGGCAAAAGCCATGTTAAAAATAAAGCAACTGAAAAATAGATTCTTCGTTTTCGAGAAGACTACATATGAGAGCATAATGGAGAAAAAGAAAAATTGCCTAGTATTTCAAGGACCAAGCTTCAGGAAAAGTCTCTGAGAATCAGATTTTCACACAATATAACCTTAAAAACCTCTAGTACGTACCAGCCAACGAACTCGCCTTGTACGAAGAAACATTTGCAAGCTCTTGAACCATTTTGACAAGGTTCGTTTGCTCCGTGACAACACTATCGATCTGACCCATAACCTTAAAAAATAAACGGAATTTCTTGTTTGATTAACATCCTTTATGGGAGAGGTTGATTACAAAAAATCTAAGGTTGGAGGCGACTTGTAATATGGGGCATGAAATCTGCTCAAAAATGAAATTTCTGCTCAAAGTTTTGAAAAAATGGCGGCACCGATCAAGTTTCAGTTGAAGAGGTGGCAACTGCCAATACAGGCTGAATTGAGATTAACAAGAACATTTTTTTGGAAACCTGCATAAATTACTATATTATAAATGACTAAATGCCTTGAATTTCAATTAGAATTTCTTTTTTATTAGAAAGCAAAAAGTTGTCAGCAGATCGAGTTCTCTTAACCATCATCTGAGTTAGTTGATAACGAGGCAATGATATCAACCAACCTCTTTTGGATATTCAATCACACTGGTACCATTAGGAGGCATTCTTCTCTTTATCTAAAACCCAAAAACAAGCATAGATGTAAATAATCTTTGACATGAAACTACAACAATCCACCACAGTGTTTCTAAAAGGTTTCTTTCTATAGAAAACTCACTCCAATAACAGTTTTCTTACGAATTGACAACTTGCAGGATATCGTTGAAGCCTGACAAATTCCAAACTGCACAAAGGGAAACATATTGCCAGTCACTACAGATTCAGTTCATTATCGTAAGACACCTTTTAGAAAGAGCCTATAGTAAGAATCTTTGACCTTGTTGCTCCTAAATTCAGATTTAAGACAGGACCAACACATAAAATGTAGTTCCTTCCTTGTAGGGATTTAACCAAGTTGAAAATGTTTAGTTTTATTTGCAAAACATTCCGCAAAATGTAAAAAACCTATCCCTGTTAACAGCAAATAATTTTGTATGAATAGGCGTGAGTGAAGAGATTTAAGCTGCATGTTTCATTCTGTAAAAGTATGTCTAACTGTAAGCGAGTGTAAGTTTTCCAACATGGCCTAGGCAATTTGCAGGTTTTCGAATTGCTCCGCCAACGAGGCATTCGCTACATATACGGTAAATACTTAATTTAACGCCCATGCTCTTTTCAACGTCCTTTGATTATTACAGCCAAGAGAAATGAACTCAGTCAGAAGCATTGGGCTTTGGGTTTATGGCGTTCATTAATAAACATATACGATCTATTAGTTCCGGGGGTAAAACAGCGGATTAGGTCAAGATATGTTTGACGAAAAAGGTAAAAAACCTTAAAGTGAGGACCTTCATGGTGTTAAAGACATATCAAATTTCTCTTGTTAAACTCTTCACTCTAATCGAATTATCTGTTCTTCACAGCAAGGCCCGGATTAAAATATATTATTTAGCGAACAAGGTGAACTTTACTGGTAGGCCCAAAATTATAATAGAAGAACATTTCGATAATCAACAAATACCTTTTTACATAGCTGTTTTACTTCCATGTTTCTCAATTCAATTGACGCAAGAAAGTTGATGAATTTGCTTCCTTCGTCACAGGTCTATTAAAAAAATCGAGTGAAGCGTAAATGAACAAGAAATGTGAAACAATGGAATATACCTTTAATCTACTGGGTTATCATAAACAGAACTGACTATAGTAAATCAAATATGATATTTAATGGAGAGAGAATAGGTATGAAATTTATTGTATAAGGAGCAGGGGCCGGGAAGGGTTACAGGGGCTTTGGCTTCTGCGATAATTTCCAAAATGTACTTAAAATCATACCAAAAATCGCCCTGCTCTTGGTTTTTAGCATGTTTAGCCCCCCTTCCCAAACGTTATAACCCCCCCCTCCTAAACGTTTTAGCCCCCTCAATATGCCTTGTCCGCGGTAAGGAGATTCGTCAGAACACCTAGATTTGTTTCCAAACAAATTGATCACAGCATAATGAATATTATTTGATATTTACTGAAACGTGAAGTACATTGAATACAAAAAATCTTTTTTCTTTAATTTACTTAGAGAGTAAGTAAGTCTTGAAGCTTACATTAAAGCTTATTCGAATAAAATCTATAAAAAATAAAGTATAAAAACATAAAAAAAATCCAGGTAACTGCAGTATCGATTTCATCGAAAAATACGTAAAAATGAAGTATATAATTCAAAGAATACCGCTGCAAGCGACCGCAGTCTCTGGGTGTCCATCGATAAGCATTCAGCACCACTGCTAATGATTCTAATTGCGTCATTGAGAAATTCGGTTTGGGAGATCTCAAAGTTCCCGAGATGGAGAGAATACAGTGCCTAAAATGTAAGCGTTTTCAATGATTCTTACGGCTTAAATCCAATTTTGTACAGTCGCAGACTCCATAAGAACGCTTTGCTTCGTATGATAAAGCTAAATCAAGCTAGAGCCTCCTTATAACATGAAATTAATCCATAGGGTGGAGATAATTGTAAAGGTAACACCTGTAGTTTGGGTGTATTGCATATAAGGTATTTTTGTAAATAGCTGGTCTCAGTTAGTTACCCATACTTCTAAGCTATCAGTTACCCTTTATAAAGATTCTTCATTATAACTATAATCAGAAAATTGAAGTTTATTGACAACGAAACGAAAACAAAACAGCATATAAATGGAAATGATGACATCTGGAGACACCTTGAACTTTGAAAATTCTTTGAGTTCAAAGGCAAAAATAGCATTCTTTGGACAGCAATTTTCTAATCAAGCTAACAATTTTGATGCAGTTTTAAATTAGATGCTTTTAAACTATCCTAAAACAACCTATTCAGCCAAGACAGAAATGGTTAAAACCAATTTGTGACAAAACTAGTCTCATTTATGTTATTTGTGTGACAAAATGGTTTCATAAATTTCGATTCATAACTGGGTAAATATTTTCTTTCTTGATCTTTTCGACCCTTATTCTGACGTTTTATACTCTGAAGAGTGTCAGAAGAAAAGCTTAAGTTACGTTATAAAATGTTTGCTTTTTCAAGACAATTTTCAAACATTTTACCTCCAAAATTTGTCCAAAAATGGAAAAGATAAATGGTTTTAAAATCGAATTGAATTTAACACGGGGACAATACTCATTTTGAATTCTTCCGTCACAATATTTTGGCTGTAAAGCGGCCAGCAATTAGATAAAAGACCCCATAAATACTCCTTTGAATATTCCAATAAACATTTGACAGTTACCGTGAAGTGCTTGACAGCTTTCTCAAGGGGCTCCAACGACACAGTGTCGTCCAGCTATGATAAAAAAACACGAATTTATCAAATAAAATGAATCTCTAACGAATACCGAAATAGTTACCGTCAAAGAAAAGCCAAAGTTATAAAATCACAAAAAAATTTCAGAATCTGTTTAATTTTGACCACATATCCTAAAAGTATACCATGAAATATGCATTGATTTTGCGGTTTAAGCTTCAACATGTAATTGCTTAACGCTAAACATGAAATTCTCAACATGTATCCTTTCGGTTTATCACCGGAGCAAATATATTCCCTTCTCTTTCCTAGCACTAGGATGCCTTTATATGCCTATATGCTATTGTTCTTTTCAAGAATTTGGAACTATCTCAGATTTTCAATATGGGTCGTGAAAAAAGGAACAGTATTTTAAAAGACGTATAGAATTGTTAGTGCCAAGAGTTGTAACAGTTGAGCTCAATTGAATATAAGAGAGCTGCAAAGACAACAGTAGACAACGTGAAATTTCAATAAGAAACAGGCTGTATTACCTCGTCCTTGGTAAGGAGATTCAAATAATGATCAATATATTTCTCATCAGCAGCCAATTCTGGATACTGTGCTGCGATTCTTGTAAAAACAGAGACATCGCAGGATCCTGCCGCCCTATAAGGAGTAATGTGAGTATACATACATAATAATGTTCACAAAAAGCATGACAGGTAAAAAGAGAAAGTGTGACATATCAATTACTTGATCGGTATATAAGATTTATGAGGATCAGGTCTAGAGCATAAGGAGAGAAGGTCGTGTCAGAGAAGTGTTCGTTTTCTGGGGTTGACGAGAAGCAGGCCAAGGGAGAGAGGGTATTTGTCAGTTTATGATCCCTTTATAGGTTTTTTTTACATTCCAAAAAGTTACACTACAAAGACGATACCCCGGGGAGCATCAACTCTGTCTACCCCAGGGTCATAACATAGAGGGGAAAAATGCACGTTTGTAATTACAAATACTTAAAGATATACGAGGGGCGGGTAGGTTAGTCTATAAGAAGTAAACTTTAATCGAAGCGTTTGGTTTCAAAAAGATACTTGATTGTGAGATTCAAAATTAGCTTGTTAGCTTCCAAGGGCAAATCTTCATTTCCATATAAAAGGATTTTCAATATATTGTCATCTAGAGCCTCAGGTTTACCATAGGCTTCGAGTACATTTTTGACAGCAGCGAGGAGACTTCTTCTAGGTTCATTAAAGGAATGGCAGATCAGCAAGAAGTGTTGTTCCGTATCCTCTATGTCATCGTTTGTTGGACATAGTGGGTTTATTGTATCGTTGAAATTATGCTTGAATTTATGGAAATTTAGTTTTGTTTAGTCCCACCCTTAATTGGGTTAAATATGCAGCACCTTTTGGATTGTGGATACCATATACGGAGTTTTGTGGAGGTCTGATTTGTGAGCCTAATTTCTTCTTAAAAATGCTAACGGAAAGAGATTCTCCCATGTCGGGATCAAGTTTGTTCCATTCAAGCAATGAGTTTGGGTAAAAACTAGATTTATACTTTTCAGTTCTTGCCCTTATTTGCCCTACTACAGGTTGGTTTCTAAGGAATTAATTAGGCTCATTAAGTACTAGAATAGGATTCCTTGTGTACCCAGGAGCCATTTTATTTATGATTTTATAAAAAAGAATGAGACGTCTACTCCATCTTCTAGCACTTAGCAACTCCCATCCAAGTTCATTATATAGCCTTTCTCTAGCCGTCCTCTCCAAGTTCCTGGTACTGCTAGAGCAGATGCAAGTGTTGATGCTATACAACTTTTGTTACGGGTGTTATATTCAAGAGGATCACAGGATGGTCATTTTTTTACATTTCCTTGAAAATATTAATTCGGCAGCTTGTTTTCGAGGATCCGGATTGAATGTCATTCTTCAATTGTGTGCCCATTACGTTATAAGATCCAAGCCATGGTTTAAGTCACTAGCAAAAAGTGATGTATCATCCGCAAAAAGTTTCACCCTGCACCTCAAGTTCTGTATTAGATCATTAATGTATATTAGAAACAGTAAGGGACCCAAAATTGAACCCTGCGGAACGACAGCAGCAACATACGGTTGATAGCGATAATAAAGATAGAATGAACAGAGAAGGTACAGTCCAAGACTTGTTGGGGTAACTGAAAGAAGGATGTCTAAAACCTCTCTGCATCTTAATTAAGAGAGCAGCCCAAGCAGCAGAGTAATGGACACAACAAAATAAAGGGGCTGGATTTACAACAATCTAAACATATAGAGAGAGACCTTGTCGAACAGCGCCCTTTTGGCAGCCCAGACATAATGGTAACAATATCAAGCATCTCTCTAGGACAGGAGCCTTATAAGTAGCAGCCGAAATATGTCTCTAAGCACAAAACGTGTGGTACGATCCCTACCTCGTGTACTCTGCGATTATTTTCTGATATAGGTACAACAACATTGTCATTTGCGTTGCATGGCTTAGAAGATCACCCCGAGATCCCTTCAGTGGTTGGCCATCATCAACGATTTCTCCAATGTCGTGCTAAAATAAAAATTCGATATACTTATATTAAAATGACAAACCTAAGAACAGTAGACTTTGAGGAAATGAAATGTGAATCAACCCCAATTCAGTGGCTAATGCCTTTGTTATTTTCTGTATCCGAATTTTTCTACCTAGCATCTTTCTGCTTTATAAAGGGAATGCGCTTAATAAAGTTGACTGCCAAAAGAGAGATGTTTTCTAAAAGTAACTCATATTAGCTTAGATTTCAACAATATAAATTTCATATAAATACGCAGACAGACACGTTTCTGAAACTGTACAGCTCACTCCAAAGAGCAGTTGGAGTAAATAAAGTTATGACTCACTGGAATCTAACAATTCATATATAGAGATAAGATTATTACGTCATCAACTGAAGTTACAATCGCTGAAAATAAACGAAATTTTCTACAAATAAGGAGTGTTATATGCAGCTTTCAAAATTTTTTAATAAAATATTGCATTAAAAAATCTAGAGAAGTTAGTCTTGTGAGAATTCACAGAGGCAAAAGCACTTACAGAGTTAATCTTGGTAGGGAGTAGCTAGGTGTTTTAAGCATAAGAGTCAAATCTTGATTGACTAGGAAAGGAATAACCGCCATGGGAATCGTCTTCAAACTGAAAACAATTAAGGTTGCGATAAAGTCTTTGAGAAGCACGTTTTTGGACTTATGTACCACCAAGCGAAGCATTTTTTGCAGAGAACATTGTAACAAGCGTGAAAATGAATGTTTGGCGTTTCAGTTTATATTATACTGTTTATTTAAGTATTCAGACTATTAAAGTAACCATAATGTTTCGACAGATATTCATCAAAATTGCAATAACTTTAGCAAAACGTGAGATCGCGCGTCTGATCTTTCTGGAAATGTGTATCAGGATCATTGGAATAAAATAGCAAAGTTTTATTCCATTCCCCCACTGTATCTGTGATCAGATTTTAACGGGAGGGGTTCATACGGCCAAAAAACGTGCTTCTTGAAGACTTTCTCGCAACCTGATTGGTTCAATTCGAAGACGATTCCCGTGGCGGTGATTCCTTTCCTAGCCAATCAAGATTTGACGCTGGCTAAGGAAGAAAATATTAGTAAGGGATAGTATGCGCGAATTTGGTCTAAATGTTGATTTGGTTATCAGGAAATTGGAATTCATCGTGGTTTATTTGGGGTTTATATTTCACCCCACGACAACTGACTTGGTAACTGACAAATATTTAAAGGCAATCAGCGTTTAATTTATCGCTAGCTTGAGTCTGACAAGGCCGACAAACTTCAAAGATGATACAAACACATAATATCTGCAAGTAAACAAAAATACCTTCTCTCGAAGCTGGTTGCTGAGGAGCTCAGTCTTAAAATTAAGTCTTGACAGCAGCAACAACAGTAACACACCATCGTAATCACCTGGAAGGTTAAAACAAATTATGATGCGCAATTAAGATTTCTTAGGAGTCAAATTGTAGATTACCTGTTTCTAGAGAAAGGTAACGTTCACAGACACTTATTGATGATACCTAAAATATTATAAAGGCATTGGTAACATTCATCCAATAGATTAATAAACATGGCTAAAGAAGTAAGATAAACTTAACATCACGCAATTTATTGAGTCATCAAGAAGTTTCAGCACATTCAGGAATGATGAAGCAGAACTTTTAATGACTGCCTGCACAAGTTATAAAAGCAAGGACTGCAACAGATTCGTATAAAATGGTTCTGAGTCCAGAACATTTTTCATCCTTTCTCCAGAAAATTACCCAAAAATTAGAAAAAAAACAATGAATATATGGCGCAGGTGGGACTAATTTTTTTTCTGAAACAGATAATTTGGCTTACACAAAGAAAAGTCGTTATAGCAACATTAAAAATATTTCATGTCATTGCAAATAAGAACAGGCGCGCTGCCTTTACACAAGGCTTAAAATTTCGATTATTTGACTATTATTTGCATTAAACAGAGAAATAGGCAGACCCCTTTTCAAACGAACATACCGCCTCGTCTTGAGAAATAATCTGGCAAGTATGAAGACAGCATTTTCACGTGTTCGTTCGCCTCTTGAACTTCAAACTTGCGTAACTCAAGTTCAATTCCCTAAGAAAAGACGAGTATATTTAGATGGACTTGACTTAATCAATCAGTATCGGATAAACTTCAATGAGACAAACAGGCATAAATAGGCATAATGTCGTCTTAAAAACAAAACGAAAATCCAAAAATTTCATAACACATACAAATACCTATTAACAAACCCTTGAAAAAATTGTTTGTTCTTTTGAGATTGCATTTGTCGTTTACATTTGACATGATCAGACAAGGCGTACAATATGACACAGATAATACTGAGAGGATAATCACTCCATGGCAATTGCATACACCATTAGTGTAAATGAAAATGCCTAGAAATCGCTTTACTTTGGTATAAATCTAGAAAATCATTTGCATGAATGAATCGTCTTTCAGACAATACTAAAGCCAAAAAGTAGTGTAATTTTTTCTCCTGTCTTGAGGAAGCTCCCCCCCCCCCCTTTAAAACATATCTACGGTGATTTATCTTCAAAACGCCTATCAATCAAACTGCTTAAGTGTATCCTTATATTGTTAAAGGGGCAGTGAAGTGAAAATTATGAAATCTGTAAAAACTTATTTTTGCGCTGTCTAGGGTCAGATAAAATGGACAGGTTTTGTTTCTCGTTCAAATTTGATGTAAATTGCACAAAACGGCCATCCAAAGTATGACCATGACGAAAATTTTTGCTGAGAGTTTGTACTTCCTTTGTGACGTCACATGGTTCAATTCTTTGTTTGAATTAGCTTCGTTGAACGAATCATCATCAATTTCGTGACTGTCCAGTGAGAGGAAATCTGATAGTGCATCTTCATTAGCTATTTCAGATTGGAATACCTCATGTTTTCTTACTTCCGGTGACAATAAAAATCCCAATTTATATAGGAAAACGCCTGCAAACACGCAAAAGACCTATGTAGGGTTCCTTTTATACTATAGCTTAATTATATTAAGCAAAAAAATTTTCACTTCACAGCTTCTTAATCAATTGTGCGCATACGACAGCATCTGCTATTCAATCATACCTTTCGATTTATTAGTACTTAGGTATTCATTTCCATCATTCTATTCTATTGTTAGTAACCACTTTGAACGCAAGAAAGGAAATGAAGAATAAACGAAGACTAAAGCCCCATTTCCATATTTAAAATATTCTTTATCGTCTGCAATCAAACGACAATAAGAAGTATTTGTCTTCTGCAATCAAACGAAATTAAAAAGAACGATAAAATACAACTCAATATTATTGCAACTCACTCGAGCATGCTGCTTGATTTCAGCAAATTTGATTTTGAAATCAATCTCCGGGGCAGCTTGCGACAACAAAGCCTGGTCGCTTTCTGCCGATTGGTCTTGTTGCTGTTGTTGCAAGTCATGGATGCGAATCTGTTGTGAGGATCAAATTTTACTGTAATTTTCAAGGCAGATATGATGCAACATTTCAACAATTGGTTTAGGCTACTTAAGGTTTACAATCCTATAACAACTATTAGCAGTCCCGAAGAATGGATAAGTAGGCACAAATTGAAAACTTTGATTTGAGAGAGCATGTATCTTTCTGAAATTCTCCTACCATCTAAATAGAGCCAGCGGATAAAAAGCAGAAAGCAGAATTGAACTTTTTTAAACAATGAAATTGTTTTAATTACAAAAAGATATTCGAATTGTATACAACGTGAGTCAAATAAATTATGACATTAAGTTTGCTAAAACAAGCCATTTCAAGAGTGTTTGCTAAAGAGAGTAAGTTTGCTAAAACAAGCCATTTGCTAAAAACGATAAATGGCCAAAAGGCTTTTTCTTATCGCGGTCCAAAACTGTGGAACAGTCTAGAAAGGGCTACCAAATTGGCCCCCTCCCTGAAAACCTTCAAAGAACAACTATAGTCGGGGACAACTTTTATTTCATCTTTACGTTCACTTTTTATAGCCTTAGTATTATTAAATATTGTAAATTAGGTTTGTTTGGTAAATTTCTTTTGTTATTAGTATTATAACATATCTATTAGCGCTTATTTCAATCTTTTAAACAGGTCAGGTTGAAAAACATATATGTATGAACCTTTAACCTGTATACATATTATAAAATTAAAAATGAAAAGAGTCACTTTACGTTATAAAGTACAGCAACAACAAATACGCAATTCAATTTGCTTTGCAAAAGATAGGATTCATTTCTTAACAAGTGGTAATAAAGATTTGAGATATAGAAATGATATCATTTGCTAAGCTTTCAAGGGAGGATACATTGCTACAACACTCAAAACTGAGTTTGAGCGTGAAGACAATATGCTTCAATATGTCAAGAAATGTCACAAACATTACCTGGAGATTATTAACCAAATCTCTGAACTTCGTTATCGTCCCTTGATAATCGGCGATTGTTTCATGAGTGGCATCCAATTTTCTATCAAGCTAGAGAATATACAAAGCAACAATATAAGCTAAGCTTCATATTAAAACATGAGTATAATACACCAATTCGACTTACGACCTCGTTTTGGAAATTTCTCCAAATTTAATTATACGACTTTTTTAAGCTCAGATTTGGTTTTATCGCCATAATTTTAGGCGGGATACCATTTTTCATATTGTTTCAGCTTGTATTTTAGGTTTTACGGAGAAATGAAGTTTGAAAACTTGTAAGGGATTTGACCGCAAAAATCGTTCCGGGGGAAACTTTACCCCCCTAGTCGCCAATCACGGTCAAATCCCTTATAAAGTTTTTATCTTTGTATCGTCATAAAATCAATACCGTGAGTAATATCATAATGAACACATACAATTAAGCTAAAATCATTGCTCTCAATCTGAATCTGAGGTCAAAAATTTTGAACAAAAAATTATTGAAGAATCTTTCAAAACGATGCCGTAGGTTGAATTGGTGTATTTGCTATGAATTCTTTACCATCAATCAAGCTAATATTAGATGCAATAAAGAAGGTATTGTATAACAGCGTGAATATACCTGGTTGCTATCATTTCTTATCTAATGACTTTGATACAAGGATACTAGCATTGTATACAAATGAGAAAATTCCACCTTTGCATAATTTGTCACATTTGCATCACTTAGTAAGTATTCAAGCTTGAAATTTTAGTGGGTAGATCAAAGTACATTCAATGATTATTAAACATCTGTAAGAATTGCTAACCTCAACTTCTTATGACTGTAATCGGTATTACAATCAATTAAATCAATGGCATAATTGATTAGGCGATTAACTTTGCCTTATACAAATTGAGAACTGAGAATCACATCATCAACAGCAGTTGCTTCTTCTACAAGAAACCTTGCTCTGAATTCTGCAACTTCGTACAGATTGTCTCTTTTTTGTGAAAATCTTATAGGATAGCAACTTCTAAAGTTTTTTACTTTTACTGACTGATAATCGCTTTATTAAAACATACTATTATTCCTTGAGATATACTTAACATCATCAAGTTGGCAAAACGATAAGGATTGCAATTCAACTTTCCGAAAATGGCTATCTAGTCAACATTTGTTTATATTTCAATTACCTAATCTTTTTTAAAATAGGTTCTTTAACTGTGAAAAGATCAACAGCAGACGTCTTCTAGTGCAGTATTATAACCTTCTCAGAAAGGCTCCCAATTTTCGCAAAGAATTTTTTATAAAAATGAAGACTTTGTTACAAAAAAGACAAGGTGAAAACTCAGATAGCACTAACCTCTCTTTTCTTATTCATTGTCATGTCAAGTTCTTCTCTTAAATCATGCTCAGTTTGCAAGTGGTTTTCTTCCAATTCTTCATTCAGGTCTCGTAGAGCTTCCTGTGAAAAATGATTTCGGATCGAATAACTGTGAAAACTACGATCATCAAAAAGCAATCACATCTTATACTATGTGGAAAACTTGCAGCAAAGACTTTGCAGATGTTGCTTTGACATTTTTCTAGGGTAGCCATGAGGCAGAGGCCATGGGGCAATGGCCATGGATCAGTGGCCATGGATCATGGGGCAGTGGGCATGTGGCAGTGGCCATGGGGAAGTGTGCCATGGGGTTGGCATGAAAATACAGCTCCTTGAAGCAATAAATTTGTGCGGAATTTTCGGCAAAGTAGCAAAATTAACTATGCCCCAAAAAATTGAATTCTACTGGCTAGGCCAATTCGTTAAAATTCCAAGCGGAGGTTCAAGCCCGTAAGACCATGGCAGCTGGAACCTATGTCGACCAGTGGAATGGATAAGCTATCTCTTCGACGGGTATTTTGCTATCAAATCCAAGCACTTCTATGAAAGCTTTTAGGCAACAAAAAATTCTCATAACATACCAAATCTGCAACAGTCTCCTGTAATTTATCAATCTCTTCTTCCAAAGCTAAATTTTTGTCGGTCAGTGTTTCAACCATTTCTTCTGCTCCAAGTGCTGTATCGACCTATATCATAGAAAAAGAAACGAATCAAAAATATGACAAAACAATAGTGAATAACACTTCTAGCACTATCGAGCTTTTCAAAGAGCAGGCCTAAAAAGCTGAACAATTCAGTAAGACATTAGGAAAATCGATCATTATTGCTTGAATTGTCTCTTTGAATATATGATGAACTCGGCCTCAACAAAAATCATCAATTGACTACATAGGTATATACAGAGCTTACATATAACCAGATATCAAATCTGGCTGGCGTCTGATGTATCTCCTTTTAAGTGAGTTCAGACTTTTATCCAGAGCCAAGATAAAGTTAGGGACACATTGATGACGTCTATGAGGGATTTCAAAGCATCAAACTTAAGCTGCCATACCCATACAAACCTTTCTGTGTTTTCTTGTGAAAGGCAATAACCGTTTTGGTTCATTGACAAGAAAAAGGGGCATCACTTTACCCGATTCTATTTTTTCATGCAAGAGCTATTGTCCCATATAAACTCATACCTGCTCTTTAAGCTCGTCGATTGACTCCTCGGCGACCTAAAACATAAAGTGAAAATGGCTGTCAATTTATGATTCTTTGAATTTAGAATGGGAAAAGGTTGTTATTAAGATAGCACAACCACAAATAGAAGTTCGAGACAGTGCTAATCTTCTAAAGAGGAAAATATCATTCTGGTAATAGATAACTAGTGGTGGTAGTTAAAATCAAATTTTGTTAACAATGAAAAAATAAATTATGAAAACATGCGCCTTATCTCTAATGTTGACTATTTTTTTGTTACAAAATGTTTTATCACTTCTTTTTGGCGCAATTAATCAGTTTAGATGCAAATCTGACCATTTTAGTACATATACAAATTGCAATCTAGAAATACCACAAATTGCCATACCTGTAAACGTGACTGTAGTTTGTCTCTTTCCGCAGAGATTTCACTGAGCTGGTTACTCATTTCTTTAAACTGCTTCTGAAGTTGTTGCAGCTCCGTCTTGTCACTCACAGAAATTTCCTTCATTCTATACAGAAAATATGAGATTAGTACGGTTAATGAACGATCGCACGCTTTATTCTCCTAAAACCAACAAGTTCTTGAAACCACAAAATTTGACGATGGCACGAAAAATCGGAAACATAACATACTGAGATACTTTTTGTCAGGCACTCTTCTTTCATCACACATGTCTCCTAGTTTTTCACGACATGTTCTACATTCACGATAAAGCTTTATTCGGATGACATCGGCGTTTGAAACAGAGAGATTTTCCAGATATTTAAACGGGTTTTTGGGATTTATACCTTATTTCCTATCGTTTTCGCTGGCCGCACTCAAAACTTTTGACCAACGACCATCATGCTTGTGTTTTGATGTTTAATTAACTTACAATTAACGTCCAAAAAAATTGAATTCCATTTTTTAAATCTTTGCTGAATACACAAAAATCCAATTATTGACCAAGTATTTGTTACAAAACACCTATTCGATACAACCAAGTTTTAAGAGAAGCCAACAAAAACATACTTCACAATGGCTTCCTTTAATCTCGTGTTCTGCTGCTCATACTTCTTTACTTCCGCATTTGCAGCCACACCTTCAACCCCTATAAGAAGCGCGTGCAATGACGTAACTGATCATATGAACGAATGACAGCAAGAAGAGGTACGTACGGCATTCTTCAGATCCAAATATTCTCAACAAAACAGCCCGGTACATAAAAAAGCAATGATTTAATAATAATATCACCCTACACACTGGCAGATAATGGGAATGACACATCTAAATAATGCCTGGTCACTTCAAGAGAGCCATAGCTCTTGCTTCCCTCTAGGTTCCCCTCAAATGCCGAAGAGGAGCTGCAGATTGGTCTCTAAAGCTGCTAAATAGGTAACTGCTCTTCTTGAAATTATTTCCTTTGCTCTAATTTTATCTGATCTAAGACGATCTACTTTATTTTTCACTTGATTAACTTCCGTATATTCTCTCTGTCCTATTCTACTTTATGTTTTCGCAGAAGATTCATAAAACCAGCAACCATTGGAGTGTAATTTACTAATGCCCAGCTTATGAACGGGTAGAATATGTGTACAATTTGAAACAAAATTAGGAAAATGGGCTTAGTCAGGATTGCCAGTTCAAATTGCACAAAAAGAACTAAACATGAATCATAAAAACATCAAAACAAAAACAGCCTGACATGAAAGTCAAATGAAATTGAATAACGACAGGGTCTTGGGAAGAACTTGCCTCCATCACTGATCTCGTTTCTAAGTATTTCCAATTCAAGAGTTAGTTCTTCGATTCTCTCCTTTAATGATTCACTTTCAGCTTGAAGACTTTCACACTATAAATAAAAATTGCCAATACATAAAATCTCAAGTTCACAAAACCCTCCAAAACAATGTTCAGTTGTTTGATGATCGTCTGTTAATATCGTGAAGTCTTGAATTTCCATTTGACAGAAAACGGCTTTAGAACTTAAGATGGCACAATCTAATACCATATAGTTTTCCTGCCATGCATACAGGTATAGGTATTAGCAAGTTACATAGACATTAACAAATGTAGGATTGATATAAAACAAAGAGATATGAGGAACAATAAGATGCATAAACGCGAGGTACCTTTTCTTCTGCCATTTCTTTATCAAGCGTTGCCATTTCAACTGCCTCTTGTAAATCCACTGAATCATCACTATGTTTCGCCAACTCCTCTCTTGCTTCCCTTGCTTCCTGTTAATCAAACGAGCCATTTTATTATCGCCTCGTTTACAAACAGTTGCTAAAAAACCACTGATCTATAAAAAGTCTTTTTTATAGATCAGTGTAAAGAACCCATTATAAGCAATTTGACACAACCTTACAGTATTATTACGACTACACGTTCAATTCATATCAGCTTGAAAAATGGCTTTCGTACAATGTTGATGATAATCCCCCTGATATCATAGCAAACATCGCATTAATTCGAAATGATGAGTAAAGTCATTCAACATGATCATCGACTAAAGATATCTGGTCACTGCTGCCATCCAATGCATCTTTATAAAGGTTTAGCATTTGACGTTATAACATGCGAGAGAACGCAGCACATACTTACCCAACGTAGTTTAACTACAACTGGGAAGTGAGTACATTTCAACATTGCGGAATATTACAAAGCCTTTTATTTATGACAGCAAAAATTTATTGACTGTTAAAGCACTTCATACTTTGATTTACTGGAGAAGCTATCGAAAATGGAAGATCAAACTTGAGAAATGCAAAAACTCAGACGTAGCAAAAGGGCACCTCCGTGGGCAGCAAGGAGGTACTTTACCGTTTCTGTTAACCGATATGGAATTAACAGGGGATTTCAAAAAGAACTGAAACAGTATCTTTCTCTAGAATCTTTGAACATTTATGGACAATCCCCTATTTGTCTCGGAGCATATCCGCAGGCATGCATTCTGTTATAATGTTTGCTCTAGGGTTGTCTGTCCAAGGTGGACTGAAAGACCGAAATACTGCAAAGTCACATTCCATATCATGATCTGGTTATCTTCAACATAGATTGTTCAGCTACTTTATTTTATATCCATATAAAATATTACAAACATAGGCTACATTCTACTATGCTTTAAATAACTATGCAACACTATAGAGTGATGCCATGGGAGCAAAAATAAATGACTACATAAAGACATGGAACTAGACTAACATCTATGGTACAGTTTGCTTATACCCAATTCACATTGCCAAGCCAAACCAGCCCAAACCAAACCAGGTCATTGATTGTGCATTTTGATCGGATTCACTTGATGGTTAAATCTAACCTGGTTTAGACAGTTGTACGGTGTTCAGCTATTCTGTGACTATCCAGAAACGCTTTGCTAGGATAGGGAAGAGCATCACACTTTATATGGCCCCGGTCCGCTTTATAAAAAATGCACCAAAGAAATATGATGTATGATAGCACGCCAAAGAACTAAACAAAGAGAAACAGAATTACCTTTTGGGAAGTTCTCAGTTGATGCAATAGCTCTTTCTGTGTTTCTTGCCATCTTGTCTTGTATTCAGTCAACTGAATAGAAAACAATATGAGGCAGTTCAAACAAAACCTGCTGCAGACTCAAATATTGACAAAGTTTATCTTCAATTGTCATATCCTGCTTCAGCAAATTCAAATTAAATAGTTTTCAACTAGGCTAACACTAAAAATTGCCTAATTTGGCTTAGAGCATTTATTCAGACCATTCTGCCTGACAAAAAAGGTTCTTACAAAGTGGCTGGTAAATTTACATCAACTGACAAAAAATATTTTTATCATAACACATGTAGTATCAGATTGAAATCCAAGACTCTGTATATCAACAAATAATTTATGAATCTATTTGCTACCTGTTGATTTTGCATTTTCAATTTCTCAACTTCTTTCAGCTTGTTTTTATCTTCAGCCCTCTTTTGCTTCAGTGTTGCCAGCTTCTCCTCGAGATCGATTACAGCTTTATCCTTTTCAATTAGCTTCCTATGCAATTCAGTCAGTTCCTCAGAGGCAGCTGTAGATCTTGAAGATGTCATTGGTGATTGTACATCTAACTTTGAAGCAGGCTCTGGAACTGCAGATTTTATTGGAGTTGGGATGGGTGTGCTGGCTGGTTGTGAGGTTGGGATACTTGCAGTGGGCTGTGGTGTTGGTGGAGCTACTGCAGGTTCACTTTTCTCTTGCTTTGGTTTTAATTCTTCTTGGCCAACAGCCTTAAGAAAAAAAACATAGGACTTACTTTACATATCTCAATTGAGATAAAAATTGAAAAGTACATTTGAAATACAATAAATTTAAGCTCAATTTCTGAATATCTAAAAACAAAATTCTTAATTGCGGTGTGTATCACTCTTCCTAAACAGCATGCAAGATCTTTTAGAACAATAGGACTTTTAGGGATTTTTCCAAAAGTGTACAGGATGCCCCTGGAATGAAACACATGATATAAATTCACAAGTCCATGAATGAATTTTAGTGATTTTTAGTCAATTTATATATAAGCAATTTATATATATAACTCAAGAAAGATTAGGTAAAATCAATCATTTAAACAAAAAAGCATTGCGAAAAAGTTATTTTCTAAAAATAAAGGCTGCAGGACTTGAATATTAGGCTATACAAAAGAGGAAATCATTACCAAATCACTGAAAGTTTTTGGTACAAAAATAGTTTAAGGATAACTGTGCTCTTAGTTTTTGAGAAAATACTACCTTTTTCCCAAACCCAGGTCGGACTAGACCACTTTTTCCAGGCAGCCGGCTCATTTGCTGTGTTGGAGAAGGAGAAGGGGAAGGGGACAATGATGCTGAGCTATCTGGTGACTTGGAAGAGGCTCCAGATCGCCCCTCATCCTCTTTTGAAACAACATCTGATAGAACAGCAAGTTGTGACTGTCTTACAAATATTCCATGATTCGGAGGACAGGTGAAATATCTTTTTTGTTGCACTAGAGAAAAGATTAAGATCAATTTATCTCTACTTGATAAAAAAGCTTAAATTTAGGTACAATGTTATGAAAATATGCAGCTAGATATTAGAAGGTCAAAGCAAAATTTTTTGTAAGGGCTTCACTTATAGCAAATTTCAGGAAACTTATAAAAGGACTCATAAAATTTCAGAAAGAATTATATTTCTTGCTAATGCAGAGTATTGGCTTTAATGGCTATGTAACAAAATTTGTACACAAAGTAAAAATACATTTCTGATTCTGATTGTTTTTTGTTGTCATCACAAATATTGGAAATGAGTGTCACAGAGATAGTGTGCGGCCTTACTTCACTCGTTTTTTCTCACAAATCTGTTGTTACAAATAAGAAAAGATTCCTTAAAAGAAGACAAATCCAAGCGGCTCACACGAAAAGTTTTAAAAGGCCTACCAGGATATTTCCAGAATCCCGATGGGCCACCAAGCCCCTGCATATAGAAAAAAAGGGTCCCACTGTAAGCTGCAAGTAGGCACTTTACCCTTGTTTCCAAAAAGTATGGGGCTCGTACACCTGATGGAATTGCCCTTATATATTCACCTCAATTCAATCAACTGCCCCTCTACAAACCAAATTCAATAAGAAAACATACAAAATTAAAAAAATAATGTAAAATAATAGCACAGATATAGAAAAATATTTTTGGCCATGTCTTTATTGTGTCCTATTTTTAAAAAAATACTTTTTTCTACTTAAAAGTCGACCATCTGCCTTTCTTAGGCCAAAATCGAATCGACCTTACCTGTACCGTCATTCTTGCCTTTTGGCTCGTCAAGGGCAACACCGATCCATTTCCCAGAAGCAAAAGCTGTCATTCCAGAATACTGTACAGTTCCGACCAATCCTTTTCCAATTACTTCAACTTTGGTTCCAATTTTAAGCGAGCCGCCAGCGGCGGGAGTGCCACTTGCGGCAGCCATTTTGACGAATATTATTTGTTACTGCGAGGCCGCCTATTGCACTAGATTAGATCCTTGTTTTGAAATCAACGAGGGACAGGAGTATCCATACCCCCAAAGAACCCCATTATAATTGAAGCAACCCAGGTACTTTTATTCCTATTTCTATAAATTCATCGAGATACTGAAAGGACATCTAAGTCAATAAAGTAGAGAAGTTTCATAAATATGTAGACGCTGGCTACCTGAAAATCACAAGATCTTGGTAAAAATTGATCATGGAATTGGAATTTTCTTGTTGAAATTAGTATGTGCCGAAAATTTCAGGTTGTTTGGGCCACCAGGCTGCGAATTAACCCGTTTTTAATAACATTTCAATGGAATTTGTTGCTTTACTTTTTCACTGCAGCAGCAAATTACGGTCAAATCTAAAGAAATATCTAATCATTCGAATCATGGTACCTAGCGACCGAACGGTCCAAACTCCAAACAACATGATTTTTCAGAAGATTTCAATTCTGAAGTCCATTTTTGTGAAAGATGTAGATAGCGAGATAGAAAATCGATGACATCAACCCGCAACGGAGTAAGTGTTTTGTCAAAAACTTGAGTGAGTTGGTGGCTCATTTAGCAGCAGCCAAAAACATTACCAGGGTAGATTTTCATCCGCATTTTGAGGCCGGTCAGTAAGTTTCAAAATGCAGGTATAAAACTATTGATGTAGAGGGAATTCCTCACCCCAAGGGGACGTATTCGAGGGTGGAGGCTTATTTCACAAAAATTATTTTAGTGTAGGGATTTAATTGAAGGGAGGCTTATTCGAAGGTGGGGCCTTATTCGGACGAAGGACAAAAATGTCTTGAATTCAAGACTTTTTGTTCAAGACTTTTTTTGGATCAAGAAAGTTTCATGCCGCACGGTATTCATATTCGACACTTTTGCTTGTCCTATCGGGCATATCAATGGCGGCGCCAGCCACTAAGCTCTGGGGGGGGGGGGACAAACCCAAAACAATTTAAACCACGCCCATTTAACCACCAGAAAATGCCCTTTTACCAACAGGGAACGCCAATTTTTCCGAAAGGAACGCCTATGACTAACTTTTGTTGAAAATTGGCAGTTTGAAAATCATTATATTGCCTTAAAGGGTTACATCACAAAAAGTACGGTGTTAAAATATTACCCCTCCCCCAACATTTTCTCATCGAATTTAGACGAAATACAACATCGATTCTGCTGAGAACTGGGGGGGGGACGTGTCTATTTATAGAGGGTTCTCTTTTCAGCAACAAAGGTGCTGCTATCAATGATGGCCCTGTTTATATATTCTTCCTTCTACTTTCATGGTGGCAGTGTGTGGATTGGGTCAAGCATCCTTTGATGGTTGATGTTGAGTTAAATAATAGAAATTTCAAAAACGAATTTGGGCTTTGGATCTTGATTTCAATGTATTTCTATAGGCGTACCTCTTCTTTTCCGAGAGTCCTTAGGGCGTGGCAAGGTGAAATGTTCTTGGAGGGTACGCCCCCAGAACTCAGACTTTGGGCAGGGCCATCACCTACAACATGTTTTCAGCACTGGCTGAACGACGATTCTCTATTTGCTTTGGCAGCGAACTTCGACACACTAAGTCCCAAGTGTCCAGGGGCGTCGTGGCCGGAGGGCAGGAGGGCCGTGACCTCCTCTGTTCTCAAAATTTGACGGGTTGTCCGAAAAATCCTTGTTATGTCGGAAAACTCTCTCAAACTTGAGTTGTGGGTAAAAACGAGAAGCAAAACGAACCTTCAACGGCATAAATCACTCGGACTAAAGTACATTCCGTATTGCCAAGGGGCAATTCACTTTTGTAAAGAAAATACTACTAGGTTTCGATAAATTAAAAATGATTTCTCAGGATTTACCAATTTCTACAATAAAGTGATTAGCTGTTTGGATCTTGTCAGTAAAAATCCGAATCTTCAAAAGGGCCAAATTTGTTTATGAAAATTTTCAATATTGGTCATAAATTATATCTTTATTTGATATTGAAGACCGGGACAGTGCCAATTTTGTGCCAATCACCAGATTTGAAAATTTATGCAGTTATGTTGCATAAGGTAAAACATTTGTAATACATTTGTAATTTATGCATAAGGTAATAAAAACGATAACAAGAAAGTCAATCTTAGGAGTACGATTTTATTATTAAGATTTTCTCCAAAGAATGTAATTTCCGGCAAACTTGAAGCATTAAGGTAATAAAAAAAATTTTCCCCTTTTCTTGTCTACCGATCTAAATGGTTGCAAGGAATCAGAATCGTTCAAAATAGATATCAAGAAAATAAATGTGCACTTTTAATATCTTTGAGTTTTTGTGAACAATTTTTTGGCAGTACAAAACTTCAAAATGGCTTTGAAAAAAGCAAACACTTCACAACGTACTACCTAAAATTTTTTATCTGAAACACAAAATATTAAACGTCAGAATAAGGGTCCAAAAGAACACGATGAAAAGTACAAATAATAGCCAGTTGTTGATCGATATAGGCTAATCAGAATGAACTTTTCTGCAACCCCCTCCCCCTCTTACATTTGCATGAAATTCTTCTATTTAATAAAAATAAATCAAATAAATTTTGTCAGAAAATTTTTCTTTTTAACCCTCTCTAGAGATAACTGGCCACGATGCCCCTGCAGGTGCCTTTTTTGTGGTTCCTGCCACCCGCATCATGAAGCTTCCGGCGCTTGTGAAGGGTGCTCTTAAAAAAACAGGCAAATTTTAGCCTGCTTGACGTTGGCCTTTTATGACAAACAAATGCAAAAGAGAAACACTTTATTCTCCCAGTAATTTTAACTTATTTTCTAATTGCACATCATCATATGGTAGGCTTGCTAGCATAATGAAGCGAAACAGAATTATTGCAGAAAATCAAATGAATTGTCAAACAGAATATCACTGCATCCTGTTTCAATCATTTACTATGAATCAATAATTCTAGACATGTAAAGAAGCACGACTTTTTTCTGCTTTACAATTTTTATTTACTGAAGGAATAAATCAAATAGAATAATAGTTTCATGATAGTTATATGTCTGATGTAGATCAACCAAATCTCAAAGACTTCAATCTGTCATATTCAACAATTTTACCGTTGTTGCAGATGCGGCCCCGAAAATCATCGTATTCTATGAAAGCCTTATGTGGGTATGTATGTCCATTCTCGTTGCAAGAGTTCCCATTTTCAGAAAAGGGGGCGCAGATTCCGCCAACCTTGTCGTGATTTTTTGTAGATGCTTCCTGGAGCGCCTTGCCACCAAGTTGCATTTCCCGTAGACCTTGAGATAAGCAGCATTCAAAATGGCACACATTGCCTGATACTATAAGACCTTCGTTGAAAGTGTTGCACGTGGTCTCTTCAGAACCCACACAGGCCACCAAAACTGAAAGCAGCAGTAAGATCATCTTAGCCTTGTTCGGGGGAAATACTGAAATGCAAAAAAAAGACTCGATACCCGCATTGACTAAAAGCTGCATTCAAATATCTATTCATTCAGCCTATAATGTTAATAATGGTAATATCGACTGTTGCTTTAAACTTGTTTATTATCATACTTTAAGCTCCGTCACAATTTTTAAGAAATATCATAATAAATTGTAAGAATTTACCTGTTTGAAGCAGCCAGCAGAGCACCTTGCAGAACTGTAGTTCGTGATGTTTGTCACCTGTTTTTATACCCAACAAATATGCAATTGTTGTTTTTATGTAAATATATTTTGTTTTAGGATCCGGGGGAATGGTAGCGATGTAATTATACGAAGCACGTAAAATAAACAGAAGAAAAGCTCTCATTTATCCAATGTATTCCTAGAGCTATCTGAAACATATGAGGATCCTAGTGACAAAATGAAAAAAAGGCATGCTCAGTTAACTATCTTTGCATGAAAATGTTTTGCTTGATTTTGTTGTTTAATTCGTAATTAGCAAAAGTTCTAATTTTGTTCCTTTACATAGAAGGATTTCCTTACATAGAAAAGTTTTAAGGTTCAAGCTGACAGCGCACCCTATGTTGTGCCAAGTTTCCATAGCTACCTCAGAGTCGATCTGAAATTTCCTTTTGGCAAATAAACAAATGAAACAGTGAAGCCGATATATTGAACAGTAACCATCAAAGTTTTCGTTTAAGAATGCCTGGATAATACCAGAAACTGTTATTTCAATCTGCTTGCAACTCAATCCTGTTACATGTCAGTATACCCTGGGTACCAGAGCCGCAAAAATTAAAAAATAATATTAATTTTTGCGGCTCTGGTACCCAGGGTATTGTCAGTACTTCAACCCGCACTCCCTTCTATTGTCTTAAACATTAAATTCTAAGACAGCTCAGGCGAAAATCTGTAGAAGATGTTCGTTGTTTCTGCCAACAAAGGACACAGTCTGAACATTTCAAAAGACTAGAATTAAAGACTAGCACAGAATGATATATTATCTAAAAAGCATGACCACTTCGGCTGCTTTGCTATTAACCTTTTTGCTTAATCTAGCAGAGAAAAGCCTAAAGAATTGCGAGTTCTTCGGTAAAAACCCAGTAACATCAAGAGATTAAACCACTAAATTACTAAAATATAATAAGTAAGGTAACTCACGACCTTGAGATTATCTTTGTGAGCTTTAAAGCGGATGCTTGAACGATCTTGGACTTGAGTCTGAACCTCGGGTACGGCAAGTGTTTCTGGACTTCTACTTCGACAAAAACGTCAAATCTTTTTCACCAACAAAGTTTCTCTCGTAGCGGCTGGCCCATCAAGACTCACTCCACCCTAAAGCTGGCACGCTAGATGCGACTGTATAATCGGATTAATCTATTGTCCAATTAGTGTCCTAAAAGGATGATACACATAAAATTAACCAATGAACATTAAGACAATGCTCAAAGATCAACAGAACTGTTAAAAATTACCAAATAAGCAGCAAAGCAAGCATCAAGCGAACACATGGAAATAAAATGATGAAGACGTGATCGAGTCAAAGGTCACTTCCAATGTAACGGCGCCTCCATTGCGTAACATACCTCCCCCCTTAAGATGAAACCTCCTTGTTTGCGTCAGGGGCAAAGTCTCGAATTATTTCTGGTGTCCAGGTGTATTCTGGGCGTGTTATGTCAGGTTCATTTTCCGAAGTCACAGTGACGGGCGATTTTCGAGGCACGTAAACGACTTCGGCGGGCTCAGGAGTGCAAAAGCTGTCCGGAGGCAAGTCTGAGTCGCACAATTCCGAAGTCTCACGCAAATTTGCAATTGGAGGATCAAGCGGACGATCAGCTGGGTCGCAGTACGGTTTTAAACGATATTCATGCACGGGTACGGAGACAACACGATTTTCCAGCGTGCGAAGCTTGAAGTGCACTGGAGACAATTTCGAAACGATACGGTATCGGCCGTGATAATTATGCAGCAGCTTTTTCGATAAGCCTTTTCGATGTTTAGGCGTGTAAACCCATACGCGTTGACCGACTTCATAAAGTAAAGGGCGACTACGTTTATCGTGCTGCGCCTTCATACGCTGCTGAGCAAGTTGCGTGCTCGACGAAATAATTTCCTGAGCATCTTCTAGTTTCCGCACGATCCGAGCACGGTGTTCTGCCACAGACAAAGAAATGTTTTCCGAAGATGGAATCAAAAAAGCTGCATCAATCGGGAGGCGTGGTTCGCGACCATATAACAGATAGAATGGTGATTCGTGGGTGGTTGCGTGTGGTGACACACGATACGCGAAGAGAATCATTGGCAAATGCTTGTCCCAGTCTTTTTGGTTACTGCTCACATACATGGAAAGGCCTTCAGGGAGAGTACCGTTGAAACGCTCAACCAAGCAATCAGTTTGTGGGTGGTAGGCTGTAGTATGGGTGCGACGCGTGTTCATTAGTCGGCAAGTTTCTTTAACGACGGCTGCTAAAAATTGGAACCTCTATCCGACAAGAGAGTTCGAGGAGCACCTCGACGAGCAAGGATTTCGTCGAGAAGCAGGTTGACTATTCGAGAAGTTTCGATAGATGGTAAATCAAAAGCTTCAGGCCACCTTGTATAATAATCGGAGAACACGATTATGTATCGATTACCATCATGTGTAGCCGGAAAAGGACCCTAAATATCCATGGCAACGTGATCAAAATCTCCTTCAACTGGTTTAGGCAAATGAGGCGCTTTACCACGTTGGCGCGGAATTTTCTTCATGGCGCAATTGACACAGGAGTGGCATCAATGCTCAATGTCTTTGTACATGCCATGCCAATAACATCGACTTCTACCTTTCTCATACGTTTAGATTAGACAGTACTTAAGTGGCCAGCAGATGGATCATCGTGACATGCAACGAGAACATCGTGTCGTAGAGAAGCGGGAATCACCAACTGGGAGACAAGAGAATGTACATGGCGTTTGCCAGGCGTCCACCAATGGCAAAGAAGGCCTCATTTATCAAGATAATACGAATCAATAGTAAGCAGCAAATTGCGAGCTTTTGTGTCACTTGAAGGAAATTGCGAAGTTTCGAGATATGCAATAATCATAGCAAGATCTTTATCCTGACGCTGCAGAAAATTGAGTGACTCTGCAGGTGGGCAAGGTGGAACAAGAACAGCAACAGGCACAGAAAGCATGCAACCTTGTTCAACAGCGGACAAAGGAGCATCATAGAGACGACGAGAAAGAGCGTCAGCATTACCGTTTAAGCGTCCTGGCCTATGGACAATTTCAAAATCATATTGCTGAAGCTGTAGTGCCCAACGAGCTAAACGACCAGTTGGATCCTTGACATTCATAAGCCAAGAAAGGTTACCGTGATCTGTATGTACATAAAAGTGATTAGCGGACAAATAAGGCTGGCACCTCTTTATCCCGTTAACAACAGCAAGAGCTTCCCTCTCCGTAGTGCTGTACCGTTTTTTTGCACTGCACTGTTCACGTCCACCATATGCAATAACGTGCTCCTTCCCATGTATGACTTGACCCAGAACGTATCCTAAAGCTGATTGACTAGCATCGGTATACAAATGGAATGGTTCTGCAAAATTTGGGTATTACAAAATTGAAGGAGAGCACAAACAAATCTTCGAAAGCTTGCTGACATTCAGCAGTCCAATGGAAAACAGTATTTTATGCGTTAAACGATCGAGTGGAGAAGCAATAGCCGCAAAACCTTTAACAAAACGGCCTTAATAGTTGCATAGGCCAAGTAAACTATGGACGTCCTTAACACATTTAGGCACTGGAAAAGACTTTACGGCAAGGAGTTTATCTGGGTCAGGCAATATTCCATCTGACGACACAACAAATTCAAGAAAGTCAACAGACCTGCTAGCAAAGCGACATTTCGAAGGCTTTAATTTTAGATTAGCTTTGCGCAAACGATCAAAAACAAGGTTTAAACGTTCAATATGTTCATCAAATGTTGAAAAAAACTGGATTATATAGTCGATATAGATAAGGCATATCTTCCAATCAAGTCCGTGCAAGACTTTATGCATCAAGCGCTGATAATTAGGTGAAGCATTTGTTAGCCCAAAACTGAGGACATTGAATTCGTATAACCCTGAATGAGATATAAAGACAGTTTTCTCCTTAGAATTTTGATGCATAGCAACCTGGTGATAACCAGATTGAAGATCAAGCGTTGAAAACCTGCGAGAGCGTCCAGAGCATCATCAATACCAGGCAGAGGATAACTATCCTTACGCGTAACAGCATTAACTTCCTATAGTCCACGCAAAAACGAGTGGTACCATCTTTCTTCTTAACTAATACTACAGGAGAGCTCCAAGGACTTGTTGACACACTAATAATGTTTTGTTCAAGCATATTAGAAATGTGACGGTCAATTTCCACTATTTGTGTATTAGGGACTCTGTATGGCTGTTGTTTTATAGGCCTAGCATCACCAGTGTCTATATTTCATTTTCGATTATTTGTGCATGTCCTAGATCTAAGGAGGACGACGCAAAAATATCAGAATAACTTTTCCAGAGTTCAACAAGTTGAACGTTTTCTGCTACTGTTAGGTTAGGGCTAGGCAAAGGTTTAAACTGCATATATAAATTTTTAATAGACTCAGGAGTCGTAAAAGACTGCGGGCTAAATTGACTCTGTGAAGGAGCTTCCTTTGTTGAAAACTTGCTTTGATTCATGATGCTTGTAAAATTGTCAGTGTTCCATGGGCTTCGAGGCAGGATGGAAAGAGGGGAATTGGTCAAGGGATAATTTAGCAATCAAAACAAAAGATTTTGAAAAACGCTCTCTTGTTTTGCAAAAAGTGGGGGGGGGGGGGGGGGGGTACTTCAGACTCTACTGCTGCATCTCGAGGCAAAGATAAACATATGCACGTCGAGCTCGAGACAAAAGAAAGAAATGTATATATGTTGCTGTTGCTTGCCTCGTTTCTGTTTTGTTTTCCAAACTGAGCGGAGATTGTAAAAAAGATAAGGGAAAAGACCACAAATTAAAAAACCACGCTGGGGCAAAGAGGAGCAATTGAAGTGCGACCTAAACAAAATTTCCTTATTTGCCCGACCCATATGCTGGCAGCCATGAATTTGCCCAACAAAATCTGTTTTTTTGAGGATTGGGGGGTGCAGCACCACCATATAAGACCCCACAGACCTCGGCTTATTCCTTGGAATCTTAGCAATAACAGATTGATTGCACTATTCTTTTTATCTATTTAACTATATATTTTTTTATTGTTAAAACTGGTTTTAATTGAGTTTCACACGTAGGTTGATTTTATTTTCTCATTTGACTCTCGATTATAGTTTGCACTCATTTGTCTTTATTCTAAAAACATCCAAATCAGTAGTATTTGAAGTATTTCAAGCTGAAAAGTGAAGTAATTCATCCCTGCACATTTTTCAATTCATCAATGCACACTTTTGATTCCTCACTGGACCTTAAATTAATCCTTGAATTTAAGTGCAATATAAGGCCACTCACCAAATTTCACATCAATATTCAAAAGAGAAGTGAATGCAAAGGTCAAAGATTGCTTCTCTTACCAAGTACCTACAAATTGGTTGTGACAAAACGTGGCCTACGCCATTGACGTTCCTTTTGGCATAGGGTTGGCGTACCTTCTGGCGTACCTTTTGGTGTAGCAACATATCAATTTGGCATAGAAATCGCTTGCCATGATTCGGTCCAAAATGCGGAAAGTTCAGAGCACTAGTAGTCCAGAGAGACAAGGGGGAGAATTACCGCCCGACGAGGGACTTTACCAGACCAACTTTTTCAAGACCAGTTTTTGGTGTAGAATTCAAAAATAAATATTGATCGGGTGCGGAAGAGGACACTTTTCCGAGATACAGGGAACAGTGGAGTCTGGTCAGGGTCAAGGAAGGTCAACGCTAAAATTTTAGAAAATTACCCTCAAATGGTAGTGCCTTTTGACAAAACCCCTCAAACGGTAGCAAAAGAACCGATAATATTTCCTTGCTAGTATCCATTTCTTTGTGCTCTCCTGGTCCTTTTTGCCAAATTTCTTCATCATTGATTGTTGTTGTTTTGGGAAAGTTAAATCTTGTTAATTTTCTATAAGAAATCGCAAGATAAACTGAGCAGTTCAGTTATTATCGAAAATGGGCCATTTGGTAGCCATTTGTTAAGACCCTCAAACGGACTGGATCCTCCTATCAGGCCTTAATGGGAGTCCTCCCCCCCCCCCCCCGGGACATAGACTAGCACTGCTATCAGCACTGGGGCTCTTGGCTTAGGGAGGGGGATGAAATAAGGGTCATCTGGTTTGGAAAAAGTAATTATTGAATCAGTTTGGTCTGTGAGTTATCTCTACAGCATTCAAACTTGAAACCATAACACATTTACATTAGCTTATTTTGCCCAGATAACAATTTCAAGATCATACCGGGAGGCCGGGGGCATTAGTATTGGTAAATTGGTAAATTTGACGGGTTTTCGGAAAAATCATTGGTATTTTGAAAAATTTGCAAACTTGAGCTGTGGGTCACGAGAATCAAAGCGAACCTTTAGCGACATAAATCATTCGCATTAAAGTACATTACGTATTGTCGAACTGTCAGGGAACAATTCACTTTTGTAAAGAAAACACTAGGTGTCAACAAATTCAAAATGATTTCTCAGGGTTCTCGATTTCTACCATAGAGTGATTTATCACTTAAAATCCGAATCTTCAAGGACCAAATTTGGTTATAGAAACTATTCAGTATTGGTCATAAAATATTTCTTTATTTAATGTTGAAGACCGGAACAGTGCCAATTTTGTGCCCAGATTTAGAAATTTTGTCCTCTTGAGAAATCAGGCAAATTTTAGTGTGCTCGACGATAGCTTTATAACACAAAGAAATGCAAAGTCTCAGCAAAAGAGAAACACTTTATTCTTCTAGTCATTTAAACTTTTTTGCTAATTGCACATCATCATATGGTGGGCTTGTTAGCATAATATAGTGGAGTGGAATTATTGCAGGAAATCAAATGAATTGTCAAACAGAATATCACTGCATCCTGTTTCAATCATTTACTATGAATCAATAATTTTAGACATGTAAAGAAGCACGACTTTTTTCTGCTTTAAAATTTTTATTTACTGAAGGAATAAATCAAATAGAATAATAGTTTCATGATTGTAGGATGTCTCGTGTTTAGCTCATCCAAATCTTAATAACATCACTCTGGCATAATTAAAAACTTCACCGTTGTTGCAGATGCGGGACCGATAGTCATCGTATTCTATGAAAGCCTTATGTGGGTATGTATGTCCATTCTCGTTGCAAGACTTCCCCTTTTTAGCAAAGGGAGGGCAGTTTCCGCCAACCTTGTCGTGATTTTTTGTAGATGCTTCCTGGAGCGCCATGTCACCTTTGGTCCCCGAATCGTCTATAAGAAGCATTTCCCGTAGGCTTAGAGATAAGCAGCATTCAAAATTGCACACATTGCCTGATACTATAAGACCTTCGTTGAAAGTGTTACACGTGATCTCTTTAGAACCCACACAGGCCACCAAAACTGAAAGCAGCAGTAAGATCATCTTAGCCTTGTTCGGGGGAAATTCTGAAATGCAAAAAAAAAGACTCGATACCCGCATTGACTAAAAGCTGCATTCAAATATCTATTCATTCAGCCTATAATGTTAATAATGGTAATATCGACTGTTGCTTTAAACTTGTTTATTATCATACTTTAAGCTCCGTCACAATTTTTAAGAAATATCATAATCAATTGCAAGAATTTACCTGTTTGAAGCAGCCAGCAGAGCACCTTGCAGAACTGTAGTTGGTGATGTTTGTCACCTGTTTTTATACCCAACAGATATGCTATTGTTGTTTTATCAATATATTTTGATCTAGGATCCGGGGGAACGGTAGGTCTATAATATTACGATGCACGTAAAATGAACAGAAGAAAAGCTCTCATTTATCCAATGTATTTTTAGAGCTTTCTGAAACATATGAGGATCCTAGTGACAAAATGAAAAAAAGGTAGCTCAGTTAACTATATTTGCATGAAAATGTTTTGCTTGATTTTGTTGTTTGATTTGTAATTAGCAAAAGTTGTTTTTACTCCATTACATAGAAAGATTTTCCATTACATAGAGAAGTTTTCAGGTTTAAGCTGACAGCGCACCCTGTGTTGTGCCAAGTTTCCACAGCTACCTCAGAGTCAATCTGAAATTTCCTTTTGTTTTCGTTTAGGAATGACTGGATAATACCAAAAACTGTTATTTCAATCTGCTTGCAACTCAATCCCGTTACATGTCAGTATTTTAACCCGCACCCCTTTCTATTGCCTTAAATGTTAAATTCTAAGACAGCTCAGGCGAAAATTTGTGGAAGATTTTTTTTTCTCCCAACAAAGGACACAGTCTGAATATTTCAAAAGACTACAATTAAAGACAAGCACAGAATGCTTTATTACCAAAATAGGATGATCACTTTGGCTGCTTTTCAAGATGTCTTCTTTGCATCTTTCAAAATTTACTCATAGACAATTTAAGGATCAAGCTAAGTGGCCAGCCTTTACTGAGTAGGACAAGAAAAAATTCATTATCATCTAAAACGAGGTATGATTTTAAAAAAGAAAGCCTTAAAAAAGATTCTTGGTGGATCTCACTTCCACGAAGCGATTTTCAGATTGAACTATTTTATCGTTTTTTCGCCGCAAGATTTCCTCCGGAGTCCGTCGAGCAGCCTGCTATCGTGGCCTCTCCTTTATTCGCACACTTTAAGATGGAATGTTGTGACCACTAGCAGGTACGACACGTTTCTCTAAAAATATCTTTCGAGGAAATGCCCCGGCTAGGGCTCAACTGAAGAGCGCAACCTCAACTGTGATCATGTCACACTGATTAAGTGAATCATAAGGATATGTTGTAAAAGAAAAGAAACCGTTTCTATAAAAGAAAACTGTATTATAAGAACGACACGAGATGGCAGCTCAATGCATTTCATCATGTTATAACAATATTCAGGCTTTTTCCTTAATATCAGCAAAAAGCTATACCATGAACTTATCGTCCTAATCTTAGCGTTAACAATGATTTTCTGGTACAAGAAACGCAAAGTTACACAATTTTGTGCTAACTTTTTTATAGGGTTTATATACTATGCTACAGTTTTGGGCTTTTCGAGAATCTCCCCCCCCCCCCCGCAAGAGAGCTACCCTGGCCTTGAGCCTGTGACTCTTTCGTGTATTCCAAATTGAGGCAATCCCTCCAGCATCCTGTTCTTCCGTGCCATCATTGGCCTCCCTCTCTCACTTCAATCATCCACATTTTCAAATCTTATTTTATGAAAATAAGTAACTGAACATTGAATGAATAAGAACACGAAACAAAAGGCCTGCTTATCATATTCTCGGGCCCGGCACTCGAAATACTTAAGAACCCCTGCTTTACATTCTGCTAAGTCATGGAGTAGAGATTCCGGAAGAAAGCAAGCCTAGCAATCTGAAGTAGAGCTTATGGCCCTTAGTGTCCACATAAAACTTTCTTTTTATTGCCAAATATGTTACTTAGTCAAGGGGCAGAGTCGTGGCTTATTCTGAAAAGATGGCTTATTCTGTTCATAGAGGGATCCGTCCCTCCAAATTATAGGAATATTTTGTTTTCAATTAACAATCACAGAGAGGGGGATTGCAGGCAGTGTGTCCCCAAAGGGAGGTGGTGAGGGGTGTGGTACCCCCCAGCACCTCGTCGGGCAAAGGAAGCAATTTCCTGAAACCTTCATGCAGCAATTGCAACGTAGAAACATTTCTGTAGAACAGGCAGGGCCGTCATGAGGCAAGCCTTGTTGGCGGGGGGGTAATAACGATTAATGTAAGTAAATTTTACCAGGAAAAATTTTTTTTCAAAATAATTAACGATGTTTCGAGCATAGTCCGTTATCAGGTAAAATTAAAAACGATGATAGAACTAAAAAACGTTAAAGGAATATGGAATTCGACAAATTGAATAGGAAGACGGATAAAAGAGCATGGAAAAGAAATATATGGAAAGAGCTAATAAAAATAAATATATATATATACATATACGCAAATACAGAATTTATGTATATGTAAAAATATGCACACTAATATGAAGAAAAGAAAAAACAAAGAAAAGGGAGGAGGGGGGGGGGGGTTATTGAAGATACGTAAACTGTCTATTAAGTCCAGAAGGATATAAATTTCCAAGTCTAAAAATTATCTGTTTTTCCAGTGACATTCTCTTTGCACTGTCCGTTGGGGCAAACAAAAGGCCAAGAACTACCATGTCATCTTCTGTGTGATTCGCCAGGTTAAAATGTTTGGAAATGTTGCTATCAGGATCACTGTCGTGTTTGTTGTTGAGGTGGATTTTGTTCCTGGCATTACGTAAATGCTCGCCAAACCTGTTGTTAATCTGGCGCGATGTTTCACCAATATACAGAACATTAGATTTGGTGCAATAGATGCAGTATACGACACACGAGGAAGAGCAGGTGAAGCTTGATTTAACAGTAAATGACTTGTTTCCATTAGAAATGATGGTAGATGGGTTGATGTGGTTGCAGGTTTGACAGAGGTGGAGGTAGTCTTTTATGCATTCTGTAGGCCAACAGAGGTGGAGCTTTGAATATTTCCTTTTGTAATTGAGTCGTTGTGTAGAATAGAGAGATTGTTGTATATAATTTCTTTATTTGTCTGTTGAGTGAGTGGTAGGTGAGAGCAAAAGCTATACGGTTATCAGCATTTGTTCTGTTGACTGGTTTAAGGGCTTTATCCTGAGTGATGTTGTTGACTTTAGTGATAGCAGACATAATTATCTTTTCAGGGTAGTGATTGTGATGGAAAAAGGATGTCATTTCTTTCGCTTTTTCTTGAAAATCATCGTTGCTGGAGCAGATGCGACGGAGATGACGTAGCTGGGACTATGGAATGGAATTTCTGCATTTTTGTGGATGGGATGAAAAGTAGTCAAGAAAGCTGTGTGAATCTGTTTCGTTATAGAAGATAGAGGTAGTAATAGAGTTGCTTTGGATGGTGAGCAAGATGTCAAGAAAGGGTACACTGTATTCGGAGATGGTGTGTGTGAATTGAAGCGCTGGATGGAAATTGTTAGTGTAGTTGATGAAATTTTGTAGAGATGCAATTGGTAATGATGTAGCTCCGACAGTATCATCAATGTATCTCCTGATTAGACAAGGGAAAGGACCATCATATGAACTGTAGGTCAAGTGTTCCTGATAACCAACAAAAAGGCATGCATAGCTAGGACCAAGTTTACTTCCCATAGCAACACCAGTTGTTTAAAGGTAAAAATCACCATTAAACGAAAATGCATGGTAGTTTCTTGGCCTCTTGTTTGCCCCAACGGACAGTGCAAAAGGAAAGTCACTGGAAAAGCGAATCTTTTTTAAACTTGGAACTTTATATCCTTCTGAACTTAATAAACAGTTTACGTATCTTCAACAAACCCCCCCCCCCTCCCCTCCTCCCTTTTCTTTGCTTTTTCTTTTCTTCATATTAGTGTTCATATATGTACATATACATAAATTCTGTATTTGAGTGAAATTATATATATATTATGTATATATATATAGTGACCTAATTTGAGGTGGTTTAGCCGGACCCGTGTAAACGCAAGGCCTAAGTGACCAAATATTCGGCCGGCCCCGTGTAAACGCAGCCTTATCAGCTTTGAACATCCCAACGGCATGAACAGAACCACCGACCGTTAACTTTACAAAACAACTTATCACCTATCACGCCGCCCTCACAATCCACACCATATTTTTCCTACCACTATTGATCGTCATCACCACCATTACTATCATCAACATTACATTATTCTCAGTTCCATAACAATTATTATTATTATTATTGTTGTTTTTCTATATTCATATTCATAGTCATCATTATCATCCCCTTACATCACCCACCTCCCTTCCCTCCCCCACTTTCATCATCCTTTTTTTTCTCCACTGCGCTGCATTCACACCATTCACATCTCACATTTCAAATTCATTCACTCGTTCGTTTCATTTACTCTGATGACGCCCTGTTTGCCGGGGCGAAATATTAGTATATTCCTTAAATTTAATTTATTTTGGAAAATGTTATCTCGTGACATTGGATTCTCGTCGTCGTATTGCTTTGTTCCTGTATATCTTTCATTTTAAAATCCCATTGCAAGATTCACAGAATCTGGCGGACAGCCTATTCTGCGGTTCCTCCTTCTTACACACTTATCAGCTTTCCCTACTTTCGTTGCTAGTTCAGTGTCATTTTGTTTCAAGAACCAACTATTAAAACAAACTAGGCCTTATTTGTATTGACAATATCTTTGGATTTGGTCTAAAAGAGAAGCAGATGATTCTGAGGAGAGTATGAAGTCTTTGTACGTTGGCGGGAATTTTGTTATTCTTTTGTTGCCCAGAGAAGACTTCATTTTGGTTGTTCTGTGCATGATTTAGGTCATGTGACTGCAGTTATCCGGCACAGTGTAAACGGGAGGGCAAAATGGACAAAATTTGTGCGGCACAGTGTAAACGCAAATCAATCTGAACAAGTTTTATGCGGATAAATTTTATCCGGCACAGTGTAAATTTTATCCGGCACAGAAGAAACTTGTTTTGGACAGCTCCAAAAGAAGCATGAAAATTTCCATATTGAAAAAAAGGAATACAATGAAAGTGCTGCTCTTTTGTTTTGGTGTTGTTTCATGCAAAACTAGAAGATAATATTGAAATAAACAACTCTATTCTTCTGCATTTCCTCAATTTAATCCATTAAAGGACAAGTGACACACTTTTCACCCTATCTTTTCTTTTCATTAACTTGTAGATCATCATTTAAAAGCAAGTTTTTCCTGGTTTAGAACAAAAAATTCTAATCAGGGGGCGCAGGGGACGCGATTTTGCTTTTTATCACGTGACCCTATGACGTACATTGTGATAACTCAGAATTTTCCTGTAATTAATAGAGAGTTTACGAAACACGACGCGACAGGTCCAGACGAACTGAATTCGTTTAGAAGCGTGCAGTAAACGTTAATATTGCACTGTATACCAGTAGCAGCAATAACAAATTATCACAATCTACGTCACGGTGTCACGTGATTCATTTCCCGCCATAATTTGAAAAGGGTTTTTAAGTAGGAAAATGAAATCCGAATAGAAAAATATTTCAACAACACTCTCATACAGCATTTTACTTTTAGTTAAAAAAATTTGGCGCCAAAAGCGTGTCACTTGTTTTTTAAATTTCATATCAGTAACGTGTATGCGTAAAGAGGAAAGTATTTGTTCAATATGAGAAAGGAGGTTGAAAATATTCAGTTCGAAGAGCATAGAGATCTAAAGCTTGCATAACAACTTTGAAGAATTTCACGTTGTTGGATAACTGGTTAATACTTTCCCGTGCAGTGAAACTATTTTATTTTATTGGCACAGAATAGATTCTGTGATATTGGGTCTGTGAAATAGATTAAAAACGAAACATGGATAAAGGTCTGTTTGTTAACACAGCAGGCTGTACCTGCTTTTGCTTTCACAACATGTCAAGCTGCTTGAACAGTTGAAATCCCAGCGTAATATTGCTAAAGATAATGACATCTACGCCCATGCCTATTGTTTTTGCGATGTTAAAGGGTGTACCGATCGGATCCGGGCGTTTTCAAGGATTTGAAGCATTGGAAGACGTTCAGCTTCTTGTATCAAGGTTTTTTCAATATGGCTGATCGACCTGATGGTTATGGTTTCACTGCAGAAGTGAGGGGGAAGCTGAGCAGCAAGTATGATTCAGGAAGGGAGAGAGAGGCATTGCAATGGATCGAAGCTGTCCTTGGTGAAAGGGTTTTTGGTGGGGTGCAAGGCTCTGATGCTGTGCACCAGAAGTTGAAGGATGGAGTTATACTTTGCAAGTTGATAAACAAAATCAAACCAGGAAGTGTGAAAAAAATCAACGACTCGAAAATGGCATTCAAAATGATGGAAAATATTGGTAATTTTTTGGATGCATGTATGGCAATAGGGATACAGAAACTTGATACATTTCAGACAGTTGACCTGTATGAAAACCAAAATATGACGCAAGTGATTGACGGCATACATGCCCTGGGCAGAAAGGCTCCGTCAGTTGGTTACAGAGGACCAGGTTTAGGCCCCAAGGAGGCAACTGCAAACAAACGTGAATTTACAGAACAGCAGAGGAGAGCAGGAGATGGTATCATTGGTTTGCAGGCAGGATACAACAAAGGGGCAAGTCAAGCTGGGCAAAATTTCGGAAAGACGAGAGCCATAATTGACTGAGAAATTTCTTCGTTCCGCTGAAGGTATGGTTATTTCTTTACTTTCCTATACATTTCAAACTTCCGGGTAGTTTATGAATTCTAGTTTTTGAATAAATGTATCAGACGGGGAATCCTGATTTCTACTCTGTCTTCCAGAGCCACAGAATTTCGAGCGCGTAAACAGAATGCAAAGCAGAGGACACGCTCCTCCGCTTCTCCACTCCTATCTTCTATTTCCGCTCTCGGAATCTATTTGGTTCTTATACTGAGGGTACCAGATTTCTACTTTGCATCTGGGATATTATCAATTAATTTCATTTAAAAACACAATTACTTACAATATAATACGGTATATATGAGTATCAAGCATATGATTTTAACAATGATTTTAATTACAACAGTATTTTAGTAATACTCTCCGTTCCGGGTTGACGTCATTGATTTTGTATATCGCTATCCATGGATCTTTCGCAAAAATGGACTTCAGAATTGAAATCTTCATCTTTGAATTAGCCTATACTGAAGAAAATTATGTTATTTTGCTATTTTGCGAGTTACTTTGTTTTAAATATTAAAATATTTCTTTAGATTTGACCGGAATTTGCTGCTTCAGTGGAAAAATTTCACTACAGCAACAAATTCCATTGAAATGTATAAGAAAAACTAAATCTTGAAAATGGGTTAATTCGCTGTCTAACAGCCCAAACAACTTGAAATTTCAGCACAGACTAATTTTAAACATGAAGATTCCAATTCTCTGATCCATTTTTACCAAATGTGAAAATAAAAATTGCCCGGATCAGAGAATAAAGATAAAAGATGTTGTCTTGGACACCGCGATAAATCATAATGATTTTCGAGCCCAGTGCCCTAAGGCTTAAAGTAAATCGGTAATAATTGTAGTTATTTCATTTTGATAAAGGGGGGAGACCCGTCGCTAAAGGGGGAGGCATGTGGGGTGTTACATATAGGGGGCTTAGTTGGCAAATTTGCAAACTTGCCGGCAAAGAAAGGATCGCCCACCTACTTGGAAATGTGCCTGGGTATAACTACAACATAAAGCAAGGAATAAACAGCGGCCACAAATGCAACAGCGACCAACCGAGCCCTTATTCGACACGTGCGATATTGACGTTTTTGGCAGATTGTAGATCCCAAGAGGAAAGCAGGGACAGGGGTAGTTTTAGTGACTGAAGCGAGTCCAAGACCCTCGAGATTAATTTTTGGTTAATTTCTGCTTTTTAATTCTTAAGTTTCAATCTTATTTTTGACAGCCTCCTTTTTGTGATGTAATCCTATGATTTTCAAACTGCCTCCACGTAACCAAAAGTTAGTCATGGACGTTCTCCTTCGGAAAAAATTGGTTTCCCTGTTGGTAAAAGGGCGTTTTCTGGTGATAAAAGGGTGTGGTCGAATTTTTTTTGGCCCCCCTCAGTGCTTATTGGCTGGCGCCGCCATTGATGGTGAAAGCGAACCCAAGATGCTGGTATGGTAGCGCTAAAAGTGAAACTTATGTCAGGCAAAATTCAATTTTACCAAAAGCCTCTCATATTGATATTGTGGATTATATCCAAAATAGTGTATTGCTCTGCGTTTGAAGAAGCCAATAATTTCATTTCCAGCTTTGTAATTTTTCTACGTTTTAGGTCTTCTGCAATTGTGAAGACATCAGAATAGATGCGCCATCAAGAATTGGACTGAATTGTTGATAGAAAGAAAAACTAAAGAAATATTATTAAACATGATGCAAAATACAATTGTTTCCCCTCTATTCTGTTTTTTTTGCCTTTTCTTAACCGTCAAATTACGATACAAAAAATCGTCCTAAAGGCCTAAGAGAGAATACCATGTTGCTTACGCAATTTTCTTAAAAGAATACAATTAATTTTGTCCCGCCTCGATATTATTGACAAATGTTCGGTAACTAGTGTTCTTAAAGTTAAATTCATTCTTAAAGTATTATTTTTCAAATCTGATATGTTTTCAAGAGAACATCGCATTGCCTCGTTCCCGAATAGAAAACCACGTTTTTTTGAAAAAGTCAACTTTTCAACATCGAGACAGAAATATGCGAGTATATTTCTTATAAAAATGAGTGTATCTGATATCTTTTACATTTTGTATGATTTTAATGGAAACAAAACAATATCTGTTTGCTTGTTGTTTTCCAATTTCCAATATCAGCAAGTTTTGTTGAAATTTGCAGAATATCAAAGGCTTTTAAACTTTTCGATTTGAGGAGAACAAGCAAGGCAATTTGGGTTTACTTACAGCAGCAATATAACTGTAACAAGGACAGTTTTGCGCAAAATAAGCCTCGTTTTTTGTATAATTAGGAGTCAAAACGCAAAGATCTTCTTCAAAAGAACCCGTTCTTTGACCCAGATCAAGTGCAATTTTTCCGCGCGACCTTTTTGATTATTTACCGAAAATCAAATAAAGATTTTCAGTCTTCTGGATGAAGTTTGTGGTCTTGACACAGCACACCCTTGGCTTTTCGTTAAATAGGCCAATGTACTACGCATTTGCAAGTCAGGCTTTGCAAGAACATCGTAGTGTCAGAAATGTAACGATTTGAAACAACGCAAGAAATTTTAAAACAGTTCTAAGATATGAAAATTGATTGGAGCTTTGTTATAACGTCTATACTATTTTAACAACTTTCCAGAACTACAAAGTAAACGACGCTGGTTATTTGTCACTTCAAGGTCCGCTTTTATTTGTATTCTCCAGTAGTAAAGAGAAATTGAAGATAAAATTCAGTGACAGCATGTGTTGTGAGAATATTGGCATAATAATAAGTATTGCATTGTATTGTATCGTACTGTATTGTATTGTAGATTATTTAACGTTAGTTTTTACAATAGTGAATATACACTAATTAAGACTAACATGAAGCAATTTCAAGGATTGCATAAGACAGTTCATTTACTGCAAAACGAGCAAGTAGATGCAGTCAAAAGCCGGGTTATGTTCCAAAATGTGGAGAGTGTGTGGTCTTAAAGGGTAGAAATCTTCGGACTTGATTAATGGAATAACAAGGTATATAAATTCATAGAGCACGCACGAGAATCTCAATTGACCGCATGTTCATGAAAAGCACGAACGGTAACTTCAGAATTCTCAAAACTTTTTACGCTGTCAATAAACAGGTTCTTACAAATTTTATTATCAACATAGAAGCTCTTTATTTGAGTATAGACTTTTAATGTAAAATGTCTCTTGTTTTACCGTAATTCACACCAGAAGCATTGGCACCTCTATTTGAACCCATTTGTAGGCCAATTATACCCTGACCAGCTTTGAGTTGCTCTTCTGAAAATTCTCTGACATTTTTCTCGGACTCTCTTGGGCCTAATGATGGCCCGTCATAGCCATTAGCTCTAGCTTTTCTTCCAAGTGCGTGAATAGCACAAATCACTTGATGCATGTTTTGATTGTCATAAAGATCAGCCGTTTGAAAAAGATCTGTCTTAGAGCAGCCATATTTCTCGCATTCACTCAAAAACAAACCTATGTTTTCCATCATTTTAAAAGGCATTAACTTCTCTTTATCATTAAACTTGATTTTCTTTGATTCTGGGTTTAACGCGTTGATTAATCGGCACAGAATTCGCCCATCTCTCAAGGCACAATGCACCTCCTTGGCGCCGACTGCTCCATTGAAGGCCTCTTCGCCAAGAACACTCTCTATCCACCACACTGCCTGCTGCTCAGATTCTTCTGAGTATTTCGAGTTAATTTTACTTTTAGTTTCTGCTGTTAAACCATAGCCAAAAGGCCTTGACGACATTTCGTAATATTCAACGAGTAGCCACGATAATGAGAAACTGCAAGAGGCCTTGTGTGATGAGCCACCTGTCTACATGTGAGCTTCAGTCTTTGTTTGGTTTCTCTAGATAATTCGCGGCAGGTATTGCCATAAGTTTGTGTCAACATGTACAAACCAACAAAACAAAGACGATATCTCAAACACATGCCTTAAACGTTCGAATTAAGTTTTTAATTGATCAAGACTCGATCACGTTCAACTAAATTTGGCATTGCAATGACTTCAGTCTAATATAAAAAACATTGCTATGTCTCTTAACATCAACGTCATTTCAAGCTTTGCAGTTGCTTCTTTATATCTTATATTTGTCATCAATAGGCTCCCCACCACAGAATAGAGATTCTGTGTCCCCATTTTATTCAGTAACAACACGTTACTGAATAGCAAAAAACGTTAAAAGAAAAGAAATCAGTTAGGGGCAGGAAAACAGGCAAATACATCTTGAAATTCGATGCTAAAAAGTACGCTATTTAAACATGACTAATGAAATTGTTTATGCAGCGTCGTAAACATTTCACAGTTTGCTGTAACCTGCTCGTATTTGCAAGAAACAAAGGTTCGGGAGACGAAACTATCAGTCCTTTGTTTTGAAACAATACCGTCTTAAACCAATCAGTGTTGCGGGGTCACAGCACATGCGCATTAATAACAGTATTCCCAAAGCTGTTCTGCGCATGTGCGATGACCCCGAAACGGGGGCTAGTACATGTCTGGAAGACGGGCATGATTCCTCTCCAGAACAACCCTTACTTACACAAGGGGCATTGAAGTCCTTACTCAGAGGGTGAGGAAAGGGGGAAAGGGGGAAAGTGACTATCGTAAATTCTCTTTTTAGCCCCCCCGGGGGTTTATTGTTTGTCAGCACTTATAAGGGGGCTTATAAGAGAGGGGGGCTAAATTGAGAGAGGGTGCTTAATAAATATTTTGTAATAAAAAATCATTATAGTGATAAAATAATATTTTGTTATAATGATTAGGCTATAATATAACGATTAGGCGTTTCAACCATAACATTAATGTTACCCTGGGTGCCAGAGCCTCAGAGAGTCAAAGAACTGAGAACGGGGAAAAGAATTGCGAAGGAGAATGGAAGAGGAAAGGGGATTTCTATTTGGAAAACATTTATTTTGAAAGCAGACCATACCATTTCGGGATACAGCGAGCTTCATCTGCTGCAATAAGTAGAATATTCGATTGATATGCAGTCAGCTGTAGCATACTTCACCATTTGTCAATTTTAACCCCAGCCTCTGGACCGCCAAATACCAACTGATATTCGCCATTTATTAAGCCTTCTTCCTCGAATGTAGATATGCCCGTACTAACAACTGATTTGACTTGTACTTTCATTAGTGCACGCAAAGATGACATTTCCATAACAATGTTTCTTTTTTCAAATTGCTTGCCATTAATGCGATCCAAAGATACTAATTTTGTGCAACTACCAGAGATATTCCGTGGCCCATTGGGAGGATTGCAAAGACGTCTTTGATATCAGTAAAATTGATTTCATTTTTTCTATCTGCTGTACCAAAAGTGTCCTAATGTGAGGAACAAATTCTTTTAGAGCCTCGTTCACTGCCATACTCAATTCATCTTCCGTAACAAAGTCAGAGATCATATGATTCGATCGATGATTCTTGAAAATGATTGTAAAAATATTTTTCTTTCTGGGACCCTAGGAAACAGGACAAAAGTTCTGTTAGGTGAAAGTATTGTGTACTATAGCTCTACCAATTGTTACGCAAGGGCTTTTGATTTATTGGGTTTTGCTAGAGAAATTTCCAATGAAATCACTAATTTGGTTGTTTATTGCATCTTTTTGTCTTTGGTGAGGATTGACTATGCGAAAAAGGTAAAACTGATTTGTGAACCAAATGGGGATATATTCATTGATTGGCAGAAAACTTCAACATGGTGCTCTCCACAAATACCTGATGTTTGGGAAAGGTAACAGATGCCAGCTTCAAGGAAGATGAATCTCCGTTACCTGTTTATACTTATCAGTCAGCTTTTTTAGCCTTTCATTTCATATGATGGGTATACATGTCAACATGATATTTTACATTAAAAAATGGTGATATCTCAATATTCAAAGCACAAATATGATTTTAAAAAAACATCGGAATGTAATTCAGTTTCAATCAAAAACTGCCAAGTCAGCCAAGAACGCAATCAAGTCTCAACACTTCGCCAAGTCTATCGAGGCCCCAATCAAGACTCAAGTCAAGTATTGTATTGCTAACAAGAAGAAAACTCAGGATACATGTAATTTTCGTAGCTTTTGATTTTTGAAGATCCAAAATCATAGCTTGATATAATGCAACTAAAACAGCACTTTTCGAAGCACAAAAAACAAAAAAGCCTACTTCAAGTCTTCAGCTTTATCTGTTAAAAAAATCCTGGACAAGGAAGCTTAAGGTTGCTTCCAAGTTTTACAATTTTTTGCGATATTTGACAGACAAATATAAAAGTTTCAGAAATATATGTATAAACCTTTGTATATATAGACTTTTCATTTGTATAAATGTTTGAACTGTTTTGAAAAAGTCAAGAAAAACAGCTGTTTTTTATCAAGTTCTGCTGAAAATTTTCTGCCAGGCCAAAAATTTTCCTGGGAATCTAGTCCCCAGGCTCCGATACTTTTTGCGGCTCTGCCGATTGGTAGAAAAGTAGAATTTGAAAGGAGGTTGTTGAACGATGGATCCAGAGCTTCGTCTCTCCCCTTTCCTCTTCCTTTCTCCTTCCTTTCCCCGTTCTTCATCTTTGACTCTTTTAGGTGCTGGCACCCAGGGTACATTAATGTGTACCTGTGGCCTAGATAGAAAAATTCATTGGAGGGGCAAGAAATTTAGATTTTCAGACAAAATCTGGTAAGTATTTTTACTTTTACCTATATTTGAAGATAGCATAACGACACAAGAACTAAAGTAAGACCAGAGATAAAGTCTTATCACTTATTCAAAATCAAGTGTCATAAATCATACGAAATAAAGATTTTTCTGGTCTTCCCCTAAAAAGTATCATACCTTATCGAAAGAGATTGCCAATCTGATTCAGAACAGCGAAGAAAATGGTTATATTAAGCTTTAAAATCTTTTCTCTCGAAATGTAATACCTAGATACAAAACAAACAGCAATGTTATAACAATGCTATAAATTTTTTTCCAGCCTCTATATTCTTAATAAATATTTCGTTCTGAGCCTGACTATATTCTTAAAGTATTCTTACGTTTTTCAAATCTGATACAGTTTTAAGGGGAACATCGCCCGTCCTCGAATAAAAGCCACGCTTCGAAAAGGCGAGATCGTCAGTCATGCGATTCTGACATATCAAGCAACAGACAACTGCTAAAAAATGAGACACGAATTTGCGAGCTGAGGCTACTCAGCCTCACTGGGAGACAAGTCCTAAAACTTTCAATTCAACTAAACTTAGTTTCATGTAACTAAACTCATCTGTTGAAAAACCAGATGAGTCTGCGCGCAGGCTAAGGCTGAGCGAAGTGATCCAGATACTGCACCACATTCCTGTTGTGTTGTGTAACCACCAAATGGATCTCTACTTTGTGCCGTAACTGCACCCCATATCCGATAAGAAATCGTTGGGGATACGACCTGAAATGGCTCTTGTCTTTCCTATCACAATGACCAGTAGATAGTGGGAGACATAAGGGTGGGCAGACCACTTAAGGAATTCACAGTTAAACAAACATCCCCTAAAGCAGGAGCGCGCACCAGCCAGGGCGGCTGAAATGGGTGTACCTGAAAAATTGTTGAGGCCACGCTCTCTTCTAGAACGCCGGAAAAGGCCCCTTTTAGAAATTACTTGCTTATTATACTGAATTTTTATAAACAATCTGGTTCAGATAAGATATCAATAACTATAAAAAGAGTAATAAAACACCAAGCTAACCAAGTTAAAAAATACTTCATGCCATTGAACAAGATAAAACACCTAGCAAATGAACAAAAAAGGTTCTTAACTGCTACTGCATAGGAATAAACTATCCAAAGTTGCGTTAGAGTAAACTTTGCAAAAAAATTTCTAGCCATTTATTGCAAAAAAGTGGTGGGGGGGGGGGACTATAGCCCAATGGCTGAGCGGTGTCTGCCCTAAATCATGCTCGTGCGTCTGCAAAATGAGAAATGGTCAATCAGATAACCCCAGCAATGTCATACATGATTTATTAGGGAAAAAGGAGAAAAATTCAAGAAATAGAAACATAATTTATTGGTTCTTATGCGGGTAACCTAAATACTTGTTTATGTCTGCTAAGCTTGTAAAAATTGCATACACAAAGCATGCAGCATTTTTCAATAGCACAGAGAGTGACAGACTTCCACTTTCTAGCTTTTTGGATAAGACTGAAGCTTTGTGCCTTCCTTATTGTGAACTGGTGTTACAGTGTTGTTGGAACAAATACATGTTAGGAGGGGGGCGTAGTAGTACTTTCCATTGACCAAATGGTTATAAAGGAAATGTAGGACAGCATAAGTGAAAATTCACTGCTTTTAAAAAAACCCAATGCTACAGTTATAAAAGGATGTTATGCAGTCAGTAATGACCAACGTTGTTTCAAATTATTTATAGCGCGGGAAAGAGTGCATTGAATTGGCCAATTTAGAATAAAGTCTACTGTTGGATATGAAATAAATTTTAGATACTTTGACCAGTGCAAAAACATCCTAGTGTGCACATACATCCCTTGGTAACTTTCTAACTGCATTGATACAGCAAAATATTTTTCTGAAATTTTGCCAAATACCCACTTTGTACTTAGGCCATTTAAAATCAATTAGTTGATTCTCATCAGAATTGCGCCGAAAAAATCAGGCAGGCGGCGGTTTTATATTCTATATATATCCTAAAGCTGTTTAGCCTTATATATGGCCCTAAGAAGCTGTTTTGTCCTCCGGTTTTCCGTCGTAGCTTTTTACAAAGTGAACGCCAATTGGTAATGGAAAAATCATAATATCATTAAGATTTTTAAGAATGGGGTGCTGTGGAGGGGGCTGGAAGAGGGCCTCAGCCCTATGTTGTTGAAATTCAAAGATATTTTTTAAGGGTGCAGCCCTCCCTTAGTATGCGAAAACATTTTGGTAAGGCAAATTCTGTGTTTATAACCCTTTATTACGCCAAAACTTTTGCGTGAATGAGCAGTTTCGTATCCGACTTTGAGTTGGTGAATAGTTGGACTATTTCACATCCATAGCAGAGAATCTTTGACACAAATGCAAGTACCGTAAAAGCTCTGAAAAGGGGGGCTTATTTAGACTATTTTAGAAAATTTAATATTATAAACGAACGACTTTTTTGTTTTTTTTGTTTTAATTGTTACTCGAAATTTCAATGAAAATAGCAAAATTGTTCTACAAATTCATCTTCAGCATGATTTGAGCCCATCAGCAAATCAGAAACATTTTCAAGACTGATTTCTGGAATTGATTCAAAGGCTCGATCTCCGTCTCCTCTTGCCCTTTGAGACAGTGTCGTGGTGGCTGAGGAGGCAGGGGGCACGTGCCCTTCCAGCGGCGCCGAAAGGGGATCCAACTCTTCAAAGGGGCGCCCATATCACGTGGAAAACAAATGAGAACGAAGAAGGCCACTTGACATAGCAGAGCTCTGAAAAGGCGAATATTTCGACCTGTTTAAAACCCTTGAAGCTCTGGAACCGCGGTTAGAAATGGCATCCCAGCATCCCTTGACAATCCACTTTAGTCACCAAGACATAAATACTATGGGAAATTTTAACGATCAAAGTTTAAAAAATAATGCTTCAACTTTACAAAGATACTTTGCCTCGTATTTTCAATAGAATTGTTCTTTTGTTGATATTCTTATGCTGATATTTTATTGTTAAACGTCTTCATTGTTAAACTATGGTACATAATGATAAAAATAAGCTTATGAACATTTTTTATATCTCCATTGAGCCTAAAACGACGCATGTTGTAGAAATTTTGAGTTTCTGATCATCCCATACATTCAAAATTTTTCTTGCCGCCAACCATGGTTGCGGCTTTATTTTTCGTAATGTTAAAGAAAAAGTTATAAACATTCCATAGGTCTTCCTGGTTTCTAAATCTATGTTGTAAATATTTTAGATGAGCTTTTAGAGTTTCAAGAACGTCATATTTGTAAAAATTTTCTTGCTGCTAAAAATGGTGACGCCCTTCAGTAAACCCATGCACCACCTAACCATTATGGCATAATGATAAAAGACAGTTGATGAATACTGCCTAGGATTTATCTTCCATTCCACCATGGTGGCGGTCTTCATGAAACCCCTGAATAATGATACTATTGTGTCCCCCATTCTCAATTACATTTCGCCCACCCGGATAGAGTTGTACCATGAGCTCGACTTTAGGCCCCCCCTCCCCGCAGCCAATTTTGAGGAACCACGCCACTGCTTTGAGACCATCAAGTGAGTTCTTACAAGGGCAATGACAATACTTTATAAACATGATCTGATCATCATCGGAGCCATCATATGAGATATAAAAAATGATTATTTATGCCTAAATAATGCATTTATTGCACGTCACTTCAAGTGTACGAGATCGGGGAGACTAGCAAAAGAAGGGGGCGTATTGGAGAACTATCTTTTTTGAGACGACTGGACTTGGGCAAGGATATGGCAATGGGCGTAGCTTCTAGAAGTTACCAACATCAAAGCCCCTTCCTCCTAACTTTTTAGGATAAAACCCCTGTGTAAGAATAAGGCCAGTTCTTCGGAAAATCGACTCTAGTGCGACGTTGCACAAATTTCTTTCCACGATCATTGCAGAAAAAGCAGCAGGGAGAGTGTTGCAAGCTAGTTTCAAAACTATCGTGGGATCCACAGAATACGCAGATGTCTTCACTTTTTGCACTGTAGTACGGGAGTTTCATACAGCTTGAAAATCATCAACATCTTACTAATTGCTTTCGTTCAAACAAGATTTCAGTCTTCAGCCTTTTAGACCAGGCGTATATTACGGTAAGGGTAACATCTCTCCGAACTTTTGGCCACCATGATATTTAGCTACTCTTACTCTTTGGCAATGAGAAAATTTTTGGTAAACGGCGAATACCTGCTGCGTTTCCTAAATATGGAGATTTTCCCAAACGGGGGGTTGCGCCCAATTTTGAATCATGTGCACTGCAACCTTTACTGTTTCTAGCCTTTACTAACTCTACGTATAAATAACATGATTCTATTATAGTTACGAAGTATTTTAATGCAGTCTGATAGTAGATTATATAAAATCTTGAATTGACACCTGAAAAGACGGGGGTCAAATCTTTAATCAGCGCCTTTTTAATAATACAATTGTCAATTACAAATGGACGAAAAAATTAAAAATACGTAATATTAAAATGTCATTTTACAACGAAAAATTTGTATAATCAACTAATAGATAATTAAAATAAGGGGTTTGAACATTTTGGATATTAAAATTGTTCTACTGTTAATTTCAAGCAACGATTGTGGTTTTGAAAGGGTGTAAAAATATCAACAATTATATCAAATCAAAAATTGGTTGCTATATTTAAATTCTGTTGTTAATACCCAAACATTATAATCTGCCCTATTTTCGGCTCTTTCTAGAATTGGGCCTAGATATTTCATCGCAGTTTCTGTAAATCAAGAAAGAAAAAATAACTAAATCACATCTTTGTACAAATATGTTGAGAAAATAATTTATGGAGTGGCTAGAAGTTGTTGCTGATCCGTTAGAAGTTGATCCGTTTTAAAACAAATCAATCATTATTTTCTAGAGTTTCAATAAGGCAGAAAACACCACAGCAAGCATCGCGACTGTAAATGCTTGGAATTTGCAAACGACGGCTTATATTCCAAATATTAACATCAATTCATAAATTTAATTGCAATATAAGGCGACTCACCAAAATTTACATCGATATTCGAAAGTGAAGTGAACGAAATCAATCCTTACTTTTATCAAATTTATAGGGGCTCATTATGGAGCTAGTTCCTTTTTGCTACTATCTAAAATGGCGAAAGTAAACAAATTTGCCTCACAGCGTCTCTATTTAATTGTCGTCTGTTCCTATCCCCAACAAAAAGCAATCCGGTGTAATATGAATCCAAAATCCAATATTCAAGTGTCACTCAATGATATAGAAGCGCCTATTGTCAGTAGGAACAACGTGTCACAAGGTCTGGTTTTCTATAATGGCAGCTATGCTTTCGTTAATAACTGTGGAGCCTTTCTTGTTTCTATGTATGAATGTATTCTTCCTTAATATATTTGCACTGCCGCAGGTCATACTAGAGAACGTGTGCTTAAAGAAACATAACGGGACGAAATGCTCAGCCATGTATACTGGATTTTACAAAGAAGATTACGATATTGTGCAGGAGGAATCAAGCTTATGGTTCGGTGGATATTTGGTTTTTAGTACTTTCATATCGGTTTTATCCTTGCCGTTTATCGCAACTATGTCAGATGCATTTGGAAGACGAAGAACCATGGTTATACAACCATTGTGCCTGTTGGTTCAAAGCATTGTCATAGTTTGCATACTAAGTAGGGGGTTAATTTTCCCCACTTGGGTTATGGTGTTTGTTGGGTTAATTCCTGGTTTAGCTGGCGATGCGAGTGGCCTTTACATGCTGACGTGTTCCTACATCACAAGGATAACAACAGCGAAAACAAGGACTTTGCGACTTAACCTCTTGGAAGCATCCTCGATCCTATCTTCGTTCACAGCCACACTCTCGAGTGGGTTTATTATAAAGAGGTTTCGTTACATAGGTATCTTTGTTGCTTGTATAGGGTTAGAAACGTTGGCCATACTTTACCTTGTCCTATTCATAAAACCAATAGGAACACCGAAAATGACGGATGAAAAGACAGATATGTTTAAAGATGAGACTGGACTAGATTGCAAAGAAGATCAAAATATTGACATTGATGATAAAGATAAAAATGAAAAGACATCTATAACACAGGAGCTTGCCCATCAGCACTTAAACAGCGAAAGTGTGCTAGAAAATTACTCCAAAGAGCGTGAAAAAAAGCAAAGGCGAGCGGAAGAAAGTATGGTGTATAGGGTCATGTTAATACTGAAGGCCTCAAACCCTGTGGGCAGCTTCAAGAGAGTATACGATCTACTAAAGATCTACAAGCAGGTAAAATATTCCCTTGTGCTGTTCCTTCTCTTGATACTTGTGACTATAACATACTCAGGAGAACTAGCTGTGGTGGTTCTGTATTTGAAAAATAAACCATACTACCTCAATTCTGTTGATATTGGCTACTTCCTTGCATTCAGAAATGCATCACGTTCAGTGCTTGGCCTTACGGGTTTTAACTGCATTCTTACACGTGTTCTTAAACTGAAAGACCACACAATTTTGGTAATGACAGCATCAACCTTTACGGTCTATTACATTCTCATTGGATTCTCCAATTCAACTTGGATGCTTTATTTGACTCAAGTTATTTTAGCTCTTTCGGCACCTAATGTCCCCACTATTCATGCAATGATCACAAAACTAATCCCACCGTCCAAAGTCGATACCATTTTGGCGGGAACTCTTATACTCGAAACAATTGCTTTTCTGCTTGGCTCTACAGTCGGCCCTCTTGTTTACTATGGTTTTGCTTCAGTGCATGCAGGATCTGTTTTCTTCCTTGATGCTTTGTTTATGTTTGTTACTCTTTGCATGTCTCTAAGTCTGTTTCTAATAAACCATTTTAAGAGTAAGAGACAAGCGGAAACAAAAACACCTGATACTGCAGCTCAACTTCTTGGCGAAACTGAATTGAACGTTAACAGCTGAGTGGCGGTATGGTTGCCTTCCTGTTCTTTTATGGATTATTTTCTGGACACATTTAGCCTGAAATTTCTACAAAGCTATGTTTTCAAGTAAATATGAGGGTTTCCCAGGGGTTTTCGGGAACAGGGGAACAACTTAAATTTTCAACTGGAAACACGGGAACATTATTACTAGTTTAAGTGAATAAAGGAACATCTTTTTTTTCTTTAATGGGAACACAGGAACATGGCTGTTTTTTACAAAGGTAGGGTAACACGGAAAGAAGTACACCCCTAACCCCCCCCCCTTTGGGGACCCTCAGATATGCTTTATTTTGTTCACTCTTTCGACACGTAATATGAAATAGAGATCTGACTTTGCGTGACTTCGCAAAACAGCTAATTTTATAAACTTGTGTAAATGTTGAAACTTCATAGATGTGGTAAAATATCAAGTTATAATTTTTTTTGGCTTGCAAGAATGATTTTTCGAAGGTTCACAAATATTGAATGAAATCTATCGATTCAAAATTAGAAAATCTAATATTCTCATCAAACCTGGGAATCATGGAAAGATTTTCTCACAATCCTTTGTCACGAATTCACAGGACAGCAGAATCTTGGGACTGGGCGACATTTAGCAAATGCAGCAAGAACGAATCTTACTGGGCCCACTCATGGCAGTTGAGCAGGGAGCACGCTTGTCCCTTTTTGTCATGTCTCAGTTGCTAGTGTGTGCCGGGGGTGGCTTTATTGGATAAATTGGTGTTTATTCTTAAGTGAATGGTCTGAGCTAAACATGATCGGTGGATAATACTGTATTTCCTTGCTAGGATGATTTCTCAAAACCTTGAATCACATCCTTTTTAATTTTGTTGTTTTGTTTCAGTTTTGCACTTACGATTGTAACAGTCTTATCTAACGTTGCAAACTATCTATGTAAAAGAGAGGTTTGTAGTTGTAGTGTAACTGAATTAAAATGAAAGTCTTTCTTTATTATTATTATTATAATTTTAGTAAACTATCGCATTCGTTTTTCTTAGTACCTTTGGCCCGCTTAAAAAAAAGTTTGTAGGATTTGGCCTAGTCTACAAATAGGTTGCCCACCCCTGTGTTAGAGCGAGGGGTTGCGGCAGTTGCGGTTGTATAGGGTTTCGATTTTGGCGTCAAACTGTCCATTCTTCATGAAAATTTAATATTGTATGTTCAACAGTGTCTCAGCTTGTTGATGAATGAAAACGTGCGTGAGGAATGAAATCTAATAATAGAAGGAAGTACTTGATCCTTTTGGCCTTGTGGGGAATGTAAACTGACCACAACAAAAGAAGAAAAAGTGAAATAAACCTTTGCAGGTACAGCCCCAAGAAACTGTTGAATGAATTATCTAAATGTCATAATAATTCGGGGAAAACAAAAGAAATCGATACAACGTCTTTTAATTGACCCAGAGTGTGCCAAAGTCTATAATGACGACATGTTTCAGAAAACTGGCAGAGCCTGGTCGTCTTTTCATATGGAATTTCATATGGGGCTTTGGAATCGATATACATACAAACAGAGCCGTCATTTTGTAGACAGAAGGAGTTCGTTTTTTCCAGATGGGCATATCACTTTACAAAATTCTCGTATACCTTTGAAAAAATCCAATTCTCTTCGAGAAAAATCTTCTAAAAATCCCTAAAGATCCTTTAGTTTTATCGTATGGTGTTTGGCTAGAGCGATACACCGCGCGGTTTCTCTCTTGGACTCCTGTGGTAATTTTCCTATAGACACACGGTACTGATTGGACAACTTTACTGGTCACGTACTCGCGTTTTGCTGCTTGGCCTACTTCGATCCATAACTGGGTATATATTTTCCATCTTTTTCTTTCGGAACCTTATTCTGACGTTTTATACTCTGAGGAGTGTCAGACGAAAAGGCTTTTAGCATGTTGTGAAATGTTTGATTTTTTCAAAGCCATTTCCGATACAATGTCCTTATATATAATAACAAATACAGCTTTTCGTATTTTGAAAATGTATTTCAGAAATGTCCCGAACGGTTAGGTTGTTCGAGATTATCACCAGTTTACGTTTCGTTCATTCCAAAGTGACTTTTTCCTACACGTTCATAAGCCACATCGATCAACCCTAGTTTGGGGGCTATCAGGGATTTACAAAAGAAGGCTAGACGGGCACAGTGGGCCCAGATCACGTACTTTTTGGAAATAGGGTCATAAGTCAAGAAATAATTGTTTCTAGAAAATGACTGATACCTCGTTAGAAGCGTATAGGTGAGAGAAACAATTCGAAACTACTATGCGCTTTATTTTTTGTAATTTTGGGGTCCTGGCCCCCAAATTCCTTTTTTGGGAATATTTGACCAAAATTACATTTTCGATATATCTCGACTAATAATCATCACAGGGAAATCATTGAGGGCTCATTAAAAAAGTATAATTAAGACAAATTACATGAAACTACTATGAGCTGTATATTTTGTAATGTTGGGGTTCTGGGCGAAACTTTCCTTATTTGGGAATTTTAGACCAAAATTACATTTTCGATATTTCTCGACTAATAATCATAACAGGGAAATCATTGAGGAGAAAGGTATAAGTAAGACAAAGCCTAAATAAGACAAATGCTATTCAGAAAAACATTCAACATAAGTGTCAAATTCGTGTTTGGGTAGTCCAGTATTTTGACCATGTGACCTAATTGTATGATCTTTGGAACCACAAACACTACATAACTTTTTGTTTGTATCATTTCGAACTTGATCATTAATAAGGGGGTCTGATCTCTCCAACAACCTATGCATGACATCAAAGAGTTGCTCTATTGGCGATGTTTTCCAACTGTGGGTGAGAAGAAAATTGCGAATATCCTTGTTGTTTGCTTCCAGGCCTTCCTCTGAATATGCTCCTAATCCGTATCCACTATTTAACCTAAAGTTATCAACTATATTTAGCGAGATATCCATACTAGATCAGAGGTGAGAGGGGGAGCATTATCACCTGAGCTGGCAATTAACCAGACTAACTTTTTCTGACTCAACTTTTTGCGTAGATTACGAATCCGGATGTTGCTTTGGCGTTTAGGAGGGCGTTTTCTAGATAAAGGGGTCACAGCCCCAAAAACACGCGATGTGACCTAATTTGACTGTATTTAATTATTGCACTTTAAGAAATGTTTAATTTTATTAAAAATTGGTTTCTTGATCAATGCTCTGTCAAATTTGGCCTTTTCTGGCATTGATGGGGGGGGGGGGGAGGCAATTACAGGGAAGGGGAATTTCACTATTACTGTATTCTTAAAGCGTTTAGTTTAAATTCGCCTTCTCCTTCTGATTCGCTTTATTTTTCTTCGCTTGCAAACAATAGCTCCGCAATGTCCTCAGGATAGTATAGTAGGGCTCCGTGAACCAATCAATTAACAGATCATCTAACCAGCCGTGATTGGCTGGTTCTTTTTTGTTGATTATGCTTTGTAAAGCTTGTCTCTTTACTCTTGCTACAAAGTTTGCACGCTTGAAGTGTTTTTCGAGGCTGCTTTTACATGAGGGCAGCAGTGACCGACCAGTTACTTTGTTTTCCTTTTGAAAAGTCCACCAGAATATAGCATATCTTGCTTCATTCACTGACAGCAATCGTTTCTCTCCATACAGTGTGCAAACAAACCTTTCTAAGCCGAGTAACAAATTACCACAAGTAACAATTTTTCTTGCCAAGCTCTGATAACATTTTTTGGAATTCTTCATCGCCTCCAAAAAGCGTTTCCAAAATGCAGGCTTTCCTTTCGCAAGAAGGATGAGATGTAGAAATTTCCCAAAAATGCATGCAGGCCAAGGAGCGCTTGCTTTCGCAATAAAGATAGCGCAAAAGCATTTAGACCCAGTAGTCTCCTGTATTTTCCTCTTCCGTACTACATAAAGAAATGCAAGTTTTTAGCCTCGTTGGCTAAAAGGATAACAAGAATATCAACATCTCCAGAGCGCACAATGCAAACTGTCTCCTGTCCATTATTCATCCGTAGGGCATGGTGAAGTAGGTAGCAGATTTTGGTATCTGCTTTCCCATGGTTTGTGTTTGACTTTCCCACCTGAGTTACATCTTTGCTCTTAATCTTAACACAATAATTTTTTCTTGCAAAGTATATTACTCGATCGTTGAGTTGAGACTACTTATTGTGGCGCTAGAAATTCTCTGACGGAGGGGCTTGACCTTCCGATAGGGGGGGGCTATGCAATTGGAGAGAAAGCGTGGAATCCCAATTGCAAAAAGACGCACAATCATTAAGATTATGACAGGACATGAATATAACAGACAAGAAAGAACAGCTACTTAGAGCGTGATTAATATTCTTTTGTGGGGAACTCGCCTTTATAACAAAATATCCCTAAAAAGACAAAAGACATATGTTAAGAAAGTTCTTTGTAGGTCTTTTTCCATGATTTTTCTATATTCACAACGCTGTAAACTTTTCTGAGTAATAAAAAAAGATTCCATTTAATCATTAAACAGAATAGAAACCATGACACGAAAGTTAGTACCTGAGACGGCACCATGGTTGCCGCAAAAGGTGGGGGAAATTTTCGAACTTTGATGCTTCCAGTTTGCTGGAAAATTCACTCATTCAAGACATTTTTACTACTTTACAATACAGTCTCATTCCTAAAATAAATATCCGCGGGTGGAACGCTATTTGACTGTTTTAATCGATTTTCTGGTAGTCATTCTCATCATTCGCGCAACCAACGCTGAAAAATTGTAATGTGGAGTTTCGCTCCCAGTGGTTTCAGTTTGCAAATTAACGGTTGAAATATTAACGTGCCGAGGAGCGAAGAGGAACAAAGCGAAATGAAAATAAAAACAATCAAATATACCATCGACTATTATTTATTTTTTTAACTACCACCACCAAGTTTGCTGAGTAAGTACCAAAAATGTCGAATCTGATGAGAACAGATTCAGAACTCTTGGGGGGAGGGGTGTTATCCATGTGTCCCAATGTCTGTGTGGGTTATTAGATCTCTTTATGTCTTTTTAATGCTATCTCTTTATCTTTTGAAATTATGTCCCAGTGATTTAAAATTTTCCTTACATTGATAGTTCAACTGTCTCTTGGTATGCATCAAAGTATTCGATTTTTGCAATTTTTATGATTGTGTTCCAGATAATTCTATGTTGAAGATAAAAACTAGAAATAGCTCTTGCTAGTACTGCCCGCAAACAATTAGTTCCTTGATAATGATTGTTTTGAAAATGTAGGTCAGGATATTCGAAGAAGACACCATCTTGGGTTTTCACAATTCTATAAAAACAGCTGCTCTAGTTGATGCTAAACTATTCTTTTTATCAAGAATTTTTGGTGTTCAGTTTGCCTTTGATTTAAGTCCAACGCCCTTTTGAAAATCATGAAGTTTTTCGAGGGTTTGACATTTATTTTTCGATAATCACGACAATCATAACTTTTGCTCGTACGGTCCCGAGTTTTTGGGAGAAAAGTGTGGCATTCGACTGGTTTTGATTCCCAAAACTTCGAATCAAAACTTCAATCCATTGCGGAGAACAGAGCTGTGATGCAGCACCGTTTTCGTGCCAAAAAAACCGAAGGCCTTTAACAGAGTCTTGGCAGAGCAACGCTCCGAAGATAATTCCCTTCCGCACAAAGAGGTGGCGGTTAACGACCTCCTCGACAAAGCCGATTGATTGACAATGAAATTGATTGACAGTTGTCATGGCAGCAGAAAAGTGACAAAATCTGCTGAAAAAGTGCTGACAACATGAACTGAAGCTTCCATATGCTACTTATACGCGGGGCAGACTATAAGCCCTTCACTCGCGCGCTATCGCGCGCGAGTTGCGGGCAATAACTTACAGAAAGTTTTTCGATTCTTTACTCCGAAGATTTTTCAAGTTCTCACCGAAATTTCACCGATTATTTTTCCAGATTAATTTTTGGCACCGGGTTTTTTGGTACTATGATTGATTTTAATGCAGTATGTAGTAGCATACTTTTGGCTGTTTGGCATCTGTATCTTCAGTTGTTGCAAGGGCAAAAGGATTAGTAAGAGCTTTGTCTATATCAACGGATCCCTTTTCTTTGAACGATGTTGAACAACAAGTTTTTAAAACTTCTTAAATTTCAAGAACATACGTAATTTAAAACTATTATCACTGTCTTTTCGTTTTCGTAATATTACTACATCACCAGATAATAACAAAAACTACCAATTTTTAAAGTGTGATAGCAGAAAACAGTCAAATTAGGTCAAATCGCGTGTTTTTGGGCTTTGACCCCCTATATCTAGAAAACGCCCCCCCTTAATGCCAAAGCAACATCCGGATTTGTAATCTACACAAAAAGTTGAGTCAGAAAAAGTTAGTCTGGTAAATTGCCAGCTCAGGTGATAATGCTCTCCTCTCACCTCTGGTCTATAGTGGCCGTACTGCATTTGAAGCATTAGATGCATCATTTTCCCACATAACTTCATCAATGTTGTTTCTAGAACGAATCATCTTCAAAGGAACCAAACCATATTGAAAGATGTGTGATTTGGAAACAAACATTGCTTTGCTATGCATGATCAAATGTTGACCTGATCCATCTCCCCCATCCTTGAAATAAAATTTGTAACAGTCACCTTCATGTTGTTTGTACGCTCTTTTATGTCTAACCATCTTGAATGATTTAAAATCACATTTTACACCTTTTTGGTCTAAAGTAACTTTCAGTTTCGCTTGTGTTGGCCGCAACTTTTCACGAGCCAAACGAATTTCATTTGTAGTGGGAAATATGATTCCTTTTGTTTGCAATGTTGATCTAATTTTTCGTAATTGTTCTTTTGTTAAAACTAGCGTGTGCATCATCACAACTGCATCTTCAACAGTGAAATCATGTTTATCGTCAAATTCATTTTCAAATATTTTTTTACCAACCATGGACAGACTTTTATTTGACTGCACATTTTTTCTGTAGATGATATAACCCATCAATTCAGTGGCAGAAACATCATCCATTCTTTCATTATCCATAAATTCATGATTTCTTTCGATAAGTTGATTCGTTCGTTCTTTTTTTGCTTTGAAAGATAGTTCCCTAAATGGTTTACGTGGAGTAGAATATTGGGACAGATCAGTACTTTTTCGTTTTTTGTTAGCATTATTTCCAGTGAACCTAACTTCATCTGACGCCTTTCCTATTTCTGCTGCTAACTCTACTCCAGTTCTTTTCTTTTTTAAATTTCTGTACTGTCGCAAACTAGCTCTCATAATTTCTTTCTGGCTATCTGTCAAAGCATCTTGGGCCTAACAAATCTAACAATACAGGTTCTAAATCATCTTGCTGCAACTTTCTTTTCTTTTTTACAACTTCATCATCTTGACTTGTAAACAACTCAAAAAACCTTTTCTCTGATACCTCTAGAGTCTAATATATCTATAGTTGTATGAAAGGTAGATTGTAATTTTCCATGGCATATAAATCATATTATAGAACAGAAACCATTACAATACAGTAACATGTGTTCATATTATAGAACAGAAACCATTACAATACGGTAACATGTGTTCATATGATAGAACAGAAACTATTACAATACGGTAACATGTGTTCATATAATAGAACAAAAGCTATTACACTGTTCTTACTGTAATTTAGTCAGAAATCATTACAGTGTTTCAAGGAAGGTTTCGATACTACACATGTGCATAGAATAGTATCGAAACCGTTAAAATGCAATAAACTATCTGAATAATCTATCCATCTATCTATCTGATGAATAATAAACTATCTGATAGACATAATGAACTTATTGGAATAATAACATCAGAAGAAAGGTTAAAGGTAAATGGTGTGGAAAAGGAATTGTACTGAAACTTAAGGTTTCGCCACAGAGCTAAAATTATCATTTTTAAGGTTTTTACCTGAGGGTCATGTTTTTAAAGTCAAAATGCTTTAAATCCTAGGTTTGGTTAAACAAGTATTCTGTGTTATTGTAAAGAGCTTACTTCATAGATTTTAAAATATATAGGGTTTACTATTACCAAAATAGCCATTTTTGCTCAAATTTCAGATTAGGATTAAAAAATACCATCAATTTGTGCACATGTAATATTATACACATATAATGTATTTTCTTGAATATTAAGCTATAGTTTAGAAAAAAGATATCAAAATGAGTTTTTTGGATGAATTTTTTACAATATATCTACTATTTTTAATTATGGATGGCAGTTTCTGCCAAATATCAGACAGAAAGATCCCACCTAAGATTTTTGTCGATTTAAACAGACTTCAAATTATCATAACTTAAGATATTGACATAATTATTTTTGTGTTTTGTGGGCAATTTATTTGGCTTTCAGAAAAATATCAATTTAAGAAAGCTTTGATAATTTTTTTTGAACCTATTTCCACCTCTGGGCCCACTGTGACGGGTGACTAACTCTGGCCAAAATGCACATAAAAAGGCCAATTTAAAAAATTCCCCAAAATACACAGCGCAAAGTGAAGCATATATTTCCATGCATAGGCCTGTTGATAATCTCTAAACTCAAGCAAGAAACTGAGAAATTTTCTCCTTCAAAACAATTCCTTTGCTGATCGTACGGTTAGCTGATAATATTTGACATTTGAGTTTACACTGTGTAGTATTGCTATTTCAATTCATAATTTGTTTGTTACTTAGGGAGTTAAAGTTTATATCAAACAAAGGAATGACCTCAAAATGTTTAAAAAGGCCAAAAAAGGCCACATTTAAGTAGTAGACCAAAAACAAAGTTACCAGGAAATTTTTTTTATGAAAAGGGCCAAAATTTGAAAATTTGGCCTGGAAAAGGCCAATCTGGCAACCCTGTAGGCTATGTGGGATAGTCAGAAGATTGAAGACTGAGCAGGAACGCTTTCGAACAAGGAGCTGAATGAAGATCGGTACTCTCCCGCAAATTCTATTCCATCATTCAATAAATTATTTCAGTTAAAAAAATCAATAACGATATTCACACATTTAACCATAAATTACATAAACAATTTAAATTCAGTAATTTTAATCAATTCAATGACAAAATAAGGTGCTATGATCTAATATAAATCATAAAAGAAAAAATAGAGGCATGAAGAAAAAAATTGGACAAAAATAAAATTGAAACCATTTTTGAAGCCAATTTTCCTACATATACATATTTTTCTGGAAAATGTAATGATATTTAGAAAAGTTTGTCTCAGAGTTCTACCTTATAGAGAGCGATGCACAAAATCGTATAAAGATCATTTTCCATAGTGAAAACTCACGGACTTTTCTCAAGCTTCTAAATCTTGCTTGAAGCTATAACTTCGTTTCGAATGCAACCGATCTCATCTATTTCACATTCTACAACATCTCCAACCTGTGGATTAAGTGATAGAAGGGAATATGCAATTAGCATTGCAATAAATTACAAATAGAGCGAAGAAAAAAGGCGTTTAAGTGTGATTCTTATAGCTAGACAATAGAATTGACCCCAGGGAAACGATGTTGAATAGGCACCCAAAACATTGCCACCTCCATCCCTGAGGTTATTCTGCAAATAATATTTGTTATTGCAAACAAGTATTTAACTTAGCTACAATGACGAATTTGCTATAATCGACTTAGAGCAGGACTGCAAATCTCTCCGATAGTTTAGCATAGAAAAGGAGAAAAAACATCTTGATGTCTACATGGAAAAGAAGGCTGTGGATTTCCTATCTGTGTTTAAATGTAGCATTTTTGGGTGTTAAATGTAGTTTAAATGTTGTTTAAAATTGACTGAGCAATATATTGTTTAAATTCCTTAGTAAAAAAGAAATGCTCGTACAAGCATTTTGCACAGTTTTGGATTTTGCAATGTTTTTAACTTAGTGTGCTCAATCTCTCTTTTTCGTATCCAAAGGAGGCCCATTCCTTCATAGAAATGCTCGCCAGGCACTTTTAACACGTAGATACGTAGGATTTTCAGTTACATCCCTTACAACTGCGTCTACATATACGGTCTAGTTTCTGGGAAGTTGACCTTTCCATGGACCATCAAACACAGTGAGACCTATTATCTAAGGATGAGCAAATAGTGTGAATTTCCCGATGACTGTATGAACAGATAATATTGCAAGTCTAAATAATGCTCAACGCCTTGAATTTGAACTGCAAACGGCACCTCTGCTTTGGCAAGCAAGTTATTCAAGACTCCCAACCGACAAAAATACCAGTTAATAGCATTGTCAAGAAGGCATAAACTCTAACGTGTATGCTGCACAACTCCTTCAAATTCCCTCAAAACAAAAAATGAGAACAAGAATTGTCTATTAAAGATGAATTTTATTATTGTCTTCTTCACGAAAAAACACACCAACATCAAAACTTAGTTATATAACACCGGTACAGGATCTTCCTACACAAACACGCCTTCGCTCTGTCATTGCACGAGAAAGGAATCGATTGCTATAAAGTAGTGGAAGTCAAACAGTCAAATAAATTTCGGAAGGAAGCCGTCGCACGGCAAATGCAAACAAGAATTTTGCAATTTATTTGACTTGCATGGTATCAACTGGGAAAAACTGCTTTAAATAACTGAGATTCTTTCTTTGAAACAGAGTTAAAGAATTTTCTCAACGATTCTTGCGATAAATGCTTCCATATAGTAATAAATAAGAGTTTTTTATGCGTTTTAAACCGTCACAACGCAGGAAAATCTTCTCTTTACTGTTCACCTTGCAAAATATTGTCTGGTTATATAATGGCATCGTTATGATAACAACATTGGAATGGGATTTTCTGAAATTCACGCAGTCATAAAGTAATTATTTTAGAAACAGCTGATGCATGTCAGAAGTTTGCAAAGCAAGCCTTCAATTGAAGGTTAATATTTCTCTCTATTGCAGATAGAGAGCACGGTACGAGGATATGAATAACTTATATGTAGAAATTCTACTCCTGTCTTTACACAATGTCTCCTGTTATTTTTAACACGCAATGTTTTCCACACATTACGACATAGATTCGATACACTAAAAAACATACAGAATTAGAAATCAGAATATATAGGTCAATTGACAGCAAGCCATCACCCAATATTGCGATATTTTCATTGAACTCGTTTAAAAAAGTGATTGATTGTTCAGCCCGAGAGAAGCATTAATACATTTGAAATAGAAAGATTTGAGAACAGTACACCCTTTTTCAGCGAAGCTATACGCGTTTTTAGCGATTTATTGAAAACTTGAAATTTCTATTCCGTAAACCGTAAAACGTGCTTTCAAATGAACGCTACCTCAAATGAACGCTACATCAAATGTACGCTATCTCAAATAAACATCTCTTCGAAAAAGCGTTTCTTACATTGAAATGCAAAAAAGAGCCCCCTCTTTTAGAAAACAGTCTTACCTTATTTATCTCTTCAGTAAAGACATTGAAAAGTTTCCTAAGACAGATTTTACTTGACGTGATGCACACACTAAACATGTCCTTTCACAAAATACCATAATTTTTGCTGAGCCCTTAGGACATGTTTGAAACTCTCTTCTCAAGCTTCAAAAGCCTCTCACAAAAACAATAAGCAGATGGTTTCTTGGTTGACTGCGCGTATTTTTCATGTTGTTAGAATAAATCAAAATAAATTAAACGGAATGCATACCTTCAAATAGGTTGGTGGTTTTCTAAAACACCCGACTCCAGGTGGTGTTCCAGTGACTATGACATCGCCAGGAGCCAAAGAAAAATACCTGAAATATACAAAGGAGTATTGGTTGTTTACATCATGCCAGTGAACCTTTCAGATGGTGCAGATGTTTCATCTTGAACTTCCAAGCAGGGATGAAGATAAAACATAATAAAAAATAATTATGAATTTTTAACAATCATCTTCCCAAAAGATTGGAAGCACGTCCCTTGAGGCAAAAACCCCTCAAGGGAGAGTTGTGTACGTAATTGTTTAAGTGGCATTATTTTTGGATGTCCATTTCATCAGTGTCCCAATTGCAAATAAGACATTAAACGGACATATTTTCAGGGTCATCATGAGCTATAGTTTTGAAACACAGAATTGCAAAGAAAAGTATCAAACCAAAACATTGAATGTTAAAGCAAATAAAACCCAACGCTATAGGAAATAAAGTCAGGTAATACCTGCAAATTTAACCAGGAAGTCAGTAAGGCATTCATTAGGAGTTATGTCGTAAACAATTAAAAAGAGGAACTCTATCAATAGATAGACAAACTGAGAACAGCGTATTAATGATGCATGGAAGGGCATTTATACTGGTCACTTTAACAAGTGGTAAAACATAAACATGGCAATTTCCTACCTGGATATATATGAAATTATCTGTGGCGTTTTGAAAATCAAATTCTTCGTTGTAGAATTTTGCATTGTTTGACCATTTACACGACATCTAATGCCAAGATTGTGAGGGTCTTCAAGGTAAAAAGTTGAAGCCTTTAAAACATATCAATTTTTTGATAATTCATTAAAATAAAGTTGTAAATACATACTTAAGGATGATCAATTTCGAATGAGCCATCATTAAGAATATATAAAGAATGAAACAAAGTCCAGATTTTCAGGCATTAATGATCTTTGTATTTGGTTGATGCTTCACTGCATTGTTGTGTGCTTTATAGTACTTGTAGATGCTACTACAATAATCAAATGTAAATAAGTAAAATACAAATATGATTTATAAGAATAGCCTAGCTAATAATAATTGAAGACTTCTTAACACATTTATGAATTTATGCAACAAAATATACTGTAACTCTACTAAATTTACACTACAAAAGGGTCTAAGGCGGTTAAATGGTAGCATGAATAAGAAAATAGTAAAATGGCTAGCAAATGTTATCTGGCTAAAAATTATAGTAATGCCTGGATCAAAGAAAATATCTCAGGCAGCAGAATTTCTCTTCATATATTGTTATAAATAGTATTTCTTGCTATTTCTTTGGGTTTTACAGGAAAACCCTATAGAGTGACTACTTAGGCTCTAAAACATGACTCAAATTTAGATATGTATTAAGTATAAGGGCCCAAAAACACTTTACTTTAATTAATTAGGGCCCCACACTGTTGGGTTACACCACTGGGTTCAGCTGTAAATACTAAAGCTATTGTGCAACAACAGGTTCGTTAGCTGGGAAATTTAAAGGTACAATTTGCACAGATGAAATAACAAAAGGCCTCTATGATTCTTTCCACATTTCCAAATAATGCATTTAAAATATCAATGCCTATCCACAAATGAAGTTGCAATAGTCAGGATTTGAAATTCAATGTTATTTCAAAACAAATTTCACTAACCAGAGATTTGGTCTGGGGTAACTAAAGCTGGTCCAATTGGACAAAAGGTATCAAAGGTTTTGCCAAGAAGCCATTGGCCACCATTTGAATGCAACTGTTTGTCCCTTGCACTGACATCATGGGCAACACAATAACCAGCTACGTAACTCGATGCATCAGTCTCCTGTTAGGAAACAATGTAGTTTCTTAAGGATAAAATAAACAATAAAAAAACATGGTCTAAACCTTAAAGTATTGACATAGGACAGCACTGAATTAATGCAACAAATCAACGTTCTGAATCCACTTGCAAGCACAGCAAAAAGTAGGTACCTAAACAAAATCTAATGCTAACAAAGAATCTGTATAGAAATCAGGTTTTTTTGTGCGCAGGTTTGAATACATATTGATGAATAGCATATAAATATATAGCTTTTGAACAAAATGTTGTCTGATGACCACATTTAATGTGATATTTGGGGTTTCAATATAGATTTAGCAGCTAAAGACAATATCATTGGACATTATCTGATGCTCATACTGTGACAAATGTCTAAAAAAGTACTTTAGTTTGATATGATATGTTTCCAATTTTCTGTGCATTTAGCGCATTTTCTGGAATTTTCAGAAAAATTTGCTCCTCTAAGAGGCTAAAGCCCCCCTTAGCCTCCCAGCCACTGTACCTCTGAAATCTTTAAGGAAGTCCTCTGATGTAGGAAATTTCTTGCAAAGTTTTAGAATAACCCTGTTAGTGCAGCGAGTAATCATGTTTTTCATATATAAAGTTAGTTAGCAACCAAAATAGGACCAGGAAGATAAATAAACCAAACAAAGTTTAGCCATTAAACAAAAGAACATAAGAATATTAACAGAAGAACTACATAAATCAAAACTAAAAGATCCGAAATAAAAGGATTTTGTAAAGTTTGGGTATCATCTCTTCCTAGCTTCCTCCTCTTTTTCCTTGCTAGGGTTTAGCTATATGTCCAAAGGTATTTTTCAACACTACCAACCAAAGAAAGCTTCCAGGAAATTGGAAAAAACTGAAAAAATGAATGAACTTGTACCTTTATGTGAGTGCCATGCTTTCCAATAACAATTGCCAGCTCAACTTCCCAGTCAACAGCCTGTAGATGAAGAGACAATACATTTTTATAGAGAAAATAAATTCAGAAACATCCCTAAGCAAAACAAGGACATTGTTAGGAGTTGCCATTAGCAGGGGTGTATCTAAAGGAGGACTGGGTAGTTTGTGGGTTAAACTATTTCTGGGCTGCATTAGTAGGTCAGTGAAACCACATGACAGTGGGTCAATAGGCACAATATGCCTGCACCTATTACTATACCAGCAATTTATTATTTTCATAATTGTCATTATCAAAGCAAAATGCAGATTTGCTTACTATGACTTAGGCTTAAGGTAATATGGTAACCAATGGACAGGGGCTAAAATACAAATGAGCTCTATAAAGGTTCTGGACACCTTGGGTTTGGCCACTTCCCACTTCTTCTATTTTGCTTATTGAAAACGAATTTTTTTAGGTATTTTTTACAGTATACTATTGATACCTTAAATCCATCATCATTGAATAGTAGAAATTCATGACAGGGCAATACTCAGCTTTGCAAAATCTCCTACTCCATTTACCCTAAAGAGAACACAAATGTTTCCCCTGGGTGACATGAAACCCTTCAGGCTTCACAGCCTACTACGGGCAACAAACTAATGGAGACATTCAGTGTTAACTATAGGATTGTTTAAAAATAGCATGAGTAAGTTAACCATTGCAAAAGATTGACAGTCTGGCATACTTGCTTAAGACAAAAAATAATCCAAGATTTCCTTGAAAAAATTTGAGGCCTTCGGCTGGTCTTGAGATGGGCAAAAACCTCACATGACTTGGTATGGCTGTTGATTTCTAAGACCTGGCCATGACTTTTGCCTCTGAACCAAAATTATCGATAATAAAATTTTCATTACTTTGATGTAATGTAAAGAAAAATATAACTGAAAAGATAACAAAGCTCTTTAGTCCTAATAATAACATTTTCAATGATTTAATTCCCTTATTATAAAACTTCCAAATACAACTACATTGCTATGGCTACATACATTTGACTCTGTTGGATAAATAATTGGCCCAAAAGGATCTTGAATAGTATTTGGAAACTTTCCAAAAACTATTGGTTCTTTTGGGATTGGTGCATTTTGCTCCTCACAATGATCAACATAATTCATTCCAATGCCAATAACTTTTGATGGATTAACAGGTGCCTTCAGCTCTACACTTGATCTTTCAACCAAATTGCTTTTAGAATCCAGTGCCCTAAGATGGAGTTAACAGAGATAAAAAAATAGTGCCTAATCAAAAATGAGAACTTAGTCTGTTTATTGAATTTTAAATGAAGGGAATTGTTACATGTTAAACAACCCTTCAAAAAAGTAAATTTTTTAGATTTCTTTGAACTCCCTCATAGCACACTAAAAATATGAAAAAATTAATTGGGCTAGATCTATGGAGGGAGTTGGTAGCCCATCAAAAGCATACCTAGCAAAATAAATAAATTAGAAACACATTAAACCTCCTTACTAAACAACCTTCCTTGAGAGCTGAAAAATTAATTGATGGTTTTAACCATATACAACTAAAACCATATATAACTTTGTATATTATTGAGAAAACAACAACATAACAACAACAAAATAGATATATTTTTCCTGCTAACAAGGTCTATATGATGATCTCATTGTCTCTCCTTAGCATGTCTTGTTTCACAAATTCAACTCAGCATTTCCTTGTTGACTCTTTTTCTGCTTTTCTTGCATCTCCAATCATTGCTTTTTATTCCAGGTCATTTCTTTTTTCCTACCATCATAGCCCCTGCTTCTGTCACACTACTATGACACCTTTCACTTTTCTGCACTTTCTCACCTTTTATCATGTCCTCCAGTTTATCTCAAAACAAAATCCAGTGCATTTATTTTTGCAATCTCTCTATTTCCATGGCTTAGACCTTTGAGTAGCTTTGCACACCACATGCTACCAGACATATGATGTTTACATCTCTCCCTGGGCATTCTTCTGTTAAAAAATAGGCCACATAGTTCCTTGTGATAAAGGCCACTAGGCTACTCAGAATTTTGCCAGTTGGCACATATTCTCTACCTTATAGCCAGTGGTATTCTTGATGTTTGCTCCAGCATGTCTCTAGAGTATCATTTTAACAACTTACTACTCTTGGCTACTTCAAATCACATTGTGGTTATATTTGCATGGCTTTGGGTGTCAACAACACGTGTGGCATTTGAAAGTACCAGCAGGACCTTTCAAAACTTCTCTAATTTTGCTGCACCTCTTGTATATGCACTAATTGAAAAAAGACTATATCGTCTAGATAAATTTCTAACAGCTTGAGGTCATTTACGATCTCCCTATATCATTTTATTTTGAAGCATTCAGTACTGTCTGAATCAAAGATAATAATGTATGATGCTCACGGGGAAAAGCTATACACGCGGAATAAAACTTAAGATAACACTGAAATCGTTAATAGAGAATAAGTACCTTTTAGCAATCTCGAGTGTCCTTGTTCCTTGCTCGAGGAACTCGCGCATGTTGTTTGGGACGGACTCGTCAAATTTGCACAAGTCAACGATCGCCCCATCTTTCTCTACTTCGACGCCAACACTTTTCTTTCCCTCTGCGACAAACTGCACTAGTCTCATGTTTCTTTTTAACAAAAAATTAAAGCAGTTTGCTCTTAGACGCCTTGAAACTTCAAGATAACCTCTACACAAGAACATTTGTGTTCGAATCTCCTGGAGTTGCCTCGTTTTGAAATCGGTCACGAAACTGTTTGTATGGTACTGGTTTCGCTGGTCCATTTGATAGAAAAATTTGCATTTATGGAAAGCAGAGCAGTACTTTTTTCTGAAAGAAGCGTCAAATTTTAAAAGTACTTCGTTGTCGCAAATTAATTGATACGCAGATCATTAACCTTTTCGGATCCAAGCAGAAAATAGAATCCAGACTAATGTTGGTTGCTTTGAAATTTGGAAAAGTACTGCAGTCAGCTTACAAAAATTGTTTCCCAGGTAAAAATTAATCCTTATCGTACATCTTCGAACTCACTGAAGTCAATTGAAGTTTCATATATAGAACATTTGTGAAGTGGAAGGTTATGTGCCATTTTTAACCCTAGTCTTGCCTACAGCCTGAAATTAGCACTGCAGTCATGAACTATATAAGCAAAAACAGAGCAACGATTGTGGTATTACTTTTCTCCATTTTGAATGGTTATGTAGAAGGTCTATTCCATGAAAATGCTTGCAGATAGAGAACAGGGGTCGAAATTTTATTAATTTAACAATGAAATGAAAACTTGTCCCATTTTTCAATGGCTAACAAAGCTGCATCACGTGACTGGTTCCCGCCATTAAAAAAATTTGCTGACGCTATTTTCAGGGCGTTTATTGCAGCGATAAAAACACAATAGTTTATTTTTCTGCTGTAAAAAAACTAGGCTATTCAGCAAGAAAGACATGAAAATTGGTCTTTATCGAGTGTTGAACCACTAATATATGCTGTTTCAATACGTATATCTTTATAGCCACCAAATCCTCACGACGATCAACTCGGAAAGCTTCCACCACCAACTCAAAGGGTAGTCAAGATTTTTAGATTCGAAATGATTTTTTGTGTTTATTTCCTTCTGGTCGCTCTTGCTGACAACATGTTTTGCAATAATGGAAACTCAATTCAAGCAGCGATTGCTTCTACACAGCCAAATATATCTTGTTCAGTTATTCATGGGGAAGATAAAAAGATATTTTCATGGAATCCCAACCAAACATATCATATAGATGTTATTTTATACGAAGCAGCTTGGAAAACTCTCATCAAATGTGTTAGTGACAAGATTCTTGCATTCAAATACGAAATTAAAGTATTAAATACCGTTTCTAACAACAGTCTTGAATCAGAAACAGTCCTCTCAGCAACCTCAAATACATCGGACACAGTTTTATTTTCTTTCGAAAAACAGTTCCTTGAAATGAGTGAGGGCACAAATATGCCTTTCATAATGAACATTATTGAATCAAACACGACTTGGCTGTTTTTACAAGGAAACTTCTCTCGCCTTGCCAAGCTTCCAAGTTTTTCACAGCTTCCTCTTAACCAAAGTTTTCTTGAGTCTGCTTACAACAGAACCTCGTGGCAATTCAAACCGTATTCATGCAATCCCAATTTGGTTATTGTTCTTCCGGCAAACCTTTCCAATTTCAAGAATGGTAGGTTGCATTTTCGGCTATTTTTGATTTAATAAATTTTAAGTTTAGAGGCCCAATTAGTCAGTATGTGACATATCTTCATGAAGAGAAACCCAAAACTCCCACTTTCCACAATAATTATTCATTGCTGACTAACTCAGTCACGAACTACAACAATACTCAGCACTTGAATGAATTATGACTTTTTAAATTACCAATAGGCCTAGTGTTAAAGTTGTAAAAAGTTTAATAACCAATAGGCCTAGAGCAATTAGCGGCACCTTGAGCTTCAAAAATATCTAACAGAAAAGGTTTGATTGTCATCATAATGGAAATATCTTATGGAGAGATGCAAGAGCCATGACCCTCTGCTCATTCTTAGAAAGATTCTTGCTTATTTACTCGCAAGAGGCTCTATCCTTTCATAATGCTGAACGTTTGGAAGATAAGAAATCATAAGAAAACGTTTGAAAGAGTGTAGTTTTTAGTTATTCCACAATTTCAAAACGTTTTGCAAGGTAATTTGAGACATTCTTTTAATGAAGTTCGTAAACCAATGCGCACACGATCTATTTTTCGTTTTTCGTGCAAATTTTGAATATCAGGTGTGATCTAGCGGTACAAAATGCTTATTTAGAATATTTTTGAATCAACTGAAACGCTTTTTCTTGTTTTCAAAGCATTACTCTCAGGTGCAAAATTTTTTACAATAAAAAGTTTTTGAACCTTTTCAACAATTAATAGCACTTTTGATACCCAATCCCAATTTTTATATAATTTCACATATCTTATCCCTTCAGATAACAAAACCTGATTTATAAGCAAAAAAACACAATCTTAAAATGATATCGATCTTATCAAACCTTATAATGAACCTTTTTCATTTAAAATTGTATTCAGTAGACTCTGTTTATTTCAAGGTTTCCCTTTGGGCTTCGCATTTACTGCAAATCAACTCACGGTGTTAGAATGGGAAAACATTACATTGAAAGATCTTAATTATGAAATGCTAGTCACGGTACAGAATAGCAGCTTGTTGCTACACAATGAGACACAGTTATTCTTCATTCCAAGCATCGCTGAAAGTACTTCACCGGAAAGCATAGTTCAGGTATTCAAGGTATGGGATAGATTTGTTGGCACAAAAATGGGTACCGGTATGAATTTTAATAAATCTGTTTTGAATGTAAACACTACAGTTTTTTTTTCAATTTTTGAGCCTACATATGAAGTACCAAGAAAACGAGCTGCCCAGCGACCAAGACAGCTCGGGTTCGAGGTTAAAAAGTATAATGAGCCTCTAAGCACGGGAGAAAATTGTAATAAGCAAAAATGGCGGCCAATTACGTATCACGTGCAGTGCAGTGTGTTGCTGCGCTGCGACGCGTAGAGACCAGACAAGAAATACAAGATTATATCTACAAAGAATATGCATTACTTTGCTTTACATTCAAAACTAATAGAATCTTCAGTACATCAACAGAAGCAAGAATTATTAATTTTTTAACACCAGTCAATATATGTTTGGGAAACTAGCAGCTTCAACTACTTATTGCTTCAAAGCTGAAAAGACAACATCTCTGGCCTTTAACGATGCAGTGAACAAGGTAATTTTTATGGCCTCTGAGCCTCTATGGCGTGGTCAAAAAGAATTTGTTGACAAAGTCTAGCCTTAACATGTAATCAAGATTTTGACTTTGCTGACGGATTTCTGATATTCTAACATGGTTCATAAAGTTATGAAACAAGACCAAATTAAAAAAGGTTTGATGGGAAAAGAGCATGTGCTATGTGGCTGAATCTCAGTCAAAATTGAAAAATTCTAAAAATAGATTTTGGTGACATCATCACTTTGGAACTCTGTACAGCTTGATTACATCCCTGTCCCCTCTTCTCCTTATTCTTTCAGTATGTTTGATTTTGAAAACTTGCCTATCGATTTAAGCACGTTAATTCTTTCTCAAAACAATCGATTCTAGTGTTTTATTTTCTAGAAAGATGAACTGTCTTCGCTGCAAATTTCCAAGATCCTTTCAATATCATCATCACATAGATGTAATGAAAATATCCACGTCTCCTGGTTTGATGTTCTTACCCTCGTTCAACTGAGCAACAAATCCATTAGAGTCTTGATAGGATCAAGCTGGAACCAGCACCAAAACTGGAAGGCCTATAGTCTACCGGACTGGCTCTCACAAGTTACGTACATTGAGACACAAATAGATTTTGACAGACACTCCTTCATCCTTGCGGCAAACATAGGCATGGTAAGCAATCTACCCGTTTATAATCTTTGATTTTGGTTAAAACTTACTTCTAAGCATAAAATATCCCCAGGCTGATAAAGAATTTCTTCAAGGAACTTCAAACTTAGCAAGTTAGGAAAACTAAAAAAATTAAATAAATTTGAGAAAAATTAAAAAATAAAACAATGAAAGAAAAATAAAGACCATCAAAAAACAATTAAAAGAATTAAAAAAACCTAAAAAAAATAAATAAAAAAATTAAAATTACAGTGTGTGTAGATAATGTAGCCTGTGGGTCTGGAGCACAGGCTAAGATAATGGGGCTCTTGAAAGCTTGTTTTTGTCTTGAATGGGGTAAGGAGAAATTGATGGCTGTCATAACAAGAAATTTTAGAACATATATAATTATTTTTAGAAACCTCAGTTAAAAATTGTAGGAAAAATCTTCAAATTATTTTTCCATGTGAAAACTATCTTATAGCTAAAGTGTAACTAACGTATACTTTTCATCCAGCTTGACAAGGAGGACAAAAGATAAAATAATAATTAACAGTATAACAGAACATCGCCCCCATTTTGAAAATTGTTTGTTGCTATATATTTATAGTAATAGCGGTTCACAAACAGTGAGATTATTGTACGAGGGCTTCAAATAAAAAAAGATCTATAAATAAAAGCATTCAAAATTTTCAAGCAACTTGCGTTACGCAACGAGACTGTTTTTATGCTTTAGTCTAACTTTAGTCTCAACACAAGAATAGACTAGCCAAATGTAAAGCAACACGTGGAAATTTTAGAAAGATAAAAACACTTTGACCTGTATAAAGAACATTTTGATAGCAAAAAAAAATCACCATGCTTATCACTCAGTATTTACTTTGCAATCTCTCTATTTCGACCTTCATTGTTACTATAGCACGTTTAATTTAGCGCTTTATCGGCCGTTCGTTTGCACTGTTGTAGTATCATCTTATCGATGACGTAACTGAAAGTCAGTTTTCATAAAAAACAGTTCTCAAGAATAAATCCAATCTTGTTTTCAAATCTGCAGCCCAAAAGAACGATTATTTTGGTTTATGACCTTGCTGATTCAGAGAGGAAGGAGCTTAAGTTGACCTCAACTCCGTTTTTTCTTGACCACGCCTTAGAAAAGCCGAAGCTTAAATTGCTAGCAAAAGTTCCAGCAACTCTGCTTTATGACCAGTTTGAGGTATGTTTATGCTAAAAATAATGCTGAAATTTGTAAACAATAAAGAATTACAATATTCTAGTGTTATTATGATAGCTATATTATGTTATTATTTTTTTGCCAACTTAAAGAGAGCTTCCTTTTTATTTCCACTTTAGGACTAGCAGGAAGTTCACCCTCAAAAATCTTTTAAGTAAGACTTTAAGAAAGAGCATCATTTATCATTCCAGTCAACCAGTTTTTTCCTTTCGTACATTTTCATTGTTGAAGACAACATAAATTGATCTGGTATTTGCAGGAATCTTGCAAATTTTAGAAATGTGATTCAAATGCAAAATAGAATTAGATAAAATTCTTTCATTTTTGACTATGTTACTTTGTTTCGATAATTGTTGTGTTAATTGCACACATTTTGTTTCAATAAATGCCGTTACATCTCTTCACCTGGATAAAATGATACTTAATCGCACAGTGATGCCATCCTAAAGATGCGACAAGACTCGAATTGAAATCAAAATTAAGAACTGCCTGAAAGTTAAACTAATAAATAGCGCCAAAATCTACTACCTCTGACAGAAACTATTTCTTTGACTCTTTTAATGGTCATGTAGTGATTTGCTAACCATTTCCCATTTTTAAACAATTTGCTGAGCCATGCTATTTAATATTGAACATGCACTTTCTTGTTAATTGAACTATTGAACATACAATCTCTAGTACACATTGTTGAAACGTCACTAAAGTTAGCATGTTGTAAGTGGTACTATTTTGCACAATTTCGATACAAACAGCTTCCAGTCTACACAATTTCCATACAAACAGACATGTGCGCGAATTCGAATCTTTTCACCATATGTGCCTAGGCATTTCAAAACATCCCCTATAAACTAAACTTGAATATTTGCTCTTCGCTTTGATTCTTTTCTTATACTTTGATAGGCTCCTTGCTTTTGTCTTGAATACAATCAAAAGATGATTCCATTGGAAATTACTCTTATTTCTAGATGTAGTACCTGCTTCCCTTTTGCCTTTTCTTTTAAGAAAACTTTTCTTATTCTCGATTTTTACTGAGAAAAACATAAGCCTTGTTCTTGCTATGTTTATTTCGATTTAATTCATCTACCGCGTTTTCGCTTGCTCAGAAATATTTCTCGCGAAATAATTTGAAAAAAGAAATTGAAGCAAATCCATGCTCATTTTTGATTTGAAACAAAAAGTATATTTCAAGTGTGGAGTCCATGACAGCAAATGTAACTTCGTTACGGTTAAAAACTTTTACTATTTATTTGAATTTTCACCACTTCAAACGTAAATCTCATCTGTAAGGAGTGTTTCTCAGTGTTTTGTTTACATTATGTGAAAATTTCTGGTAGGAGTTTCTTTTCTTATCCTGTTCTTCCCGAAGTCTCATCACTATCGCAATCTTTTATCTTAACTGAAGACTAAGAGATTTTCTAAAGCAATGGTTTAACCACAACAACTTTGCTATGAAGAGAAGAAAAGTTCAAGCTTCGAAAATATTCAAAATAGAAAACGTTTGCTTGAGGATAAATTGTAAAGAGAAAATTAGATCATTAGATCATTAGAATTATTAACACGGATAATTTTGAAGAATTGACAATAACTTTGAACACGGATATTGTCTCTGAATGAAGAGGAATTATTAGGTGGTCGAACTATCGAGCCATGACTGTGAAAAGCTGATTTGGTGCTTTGTTTTGCAACGCTGTATTGTTTTTAAAATCTCTGTAGACGTGCATGTAATGTGTGAATGGAAAATCATATAGTAAACCGCGTTGTAATATCATATGGCAATAGCGTTACTAGTAGCCTATGTTCTGTTCATTTCAGATATGGCTTTCAAGAGATGCAGGACACAATTTCAGGCAAATATTTGGTGTCCAAAGAGACGAGAAAATACTACAGGTAGAAACAGCTACAGAATCTCAAAAAGAATTAGTCATTATAACCACAAGCAATGTCTTTAGATACAGCTCATTTGGATTGCGAAGGCAGTTGATCAACTCGGATCTGCACTGCTTAGCTACAAGCCAATCCGTATTTATTTCAAATGGAAGCGAAAAGTATACATTTTTTTGCAGTGACTCAGTCTTTGGTCCGCCAGATATTCCGAAAATTGTGAGGTTTGATACTGACAAGTCTCTTATTTCTTCCATGTCAAGCAGCATTGTAAGTGATTTTGAAATGAAAGTGAGCCTGCCAGATGTGTATAACAATGTGCACGACATTATACTAAATATGAACATTTTTTGTGAGATTTCCAAGTTTCCGAATATACATCTCTGTAATGCGAAAGGAGAACAACCTCAATCACATACACTTAAGCTCCACCCAGAGATGCAGTATTACCCAAACTGTACATATAAACTCAAGAACTACAACAACTCTATGTACATTATGACAGCAGCTCCAAACCAAGAAGGACAGTTGTGTAAACTTTGGACTGCAAGCATGATTGGTCGTTCTGTAATACTTTTGAAAGCTCAAGCATCATGTTGGGTGAAATGGCTACTGAATGATACGATTGCTATTGTCAACTGCTCAGCCTACAACCTGAAAGAAGAAGAAGAATTCTTCAGTTCCTCTGATATTGCGATTGTTGATTCAAGTGGTAGTGAGAGATGCCAGAAAAGCAGCTCACAAGTTTACATGGCCGATTCACCTGGATTATTTGAAATAAATTCTACTTTGTTTTCCTTTTATGATCAGGTAATAGAGATTGGTGCAATATATGTTCGATTGGATAATGCGGTTGGGAAACTGTCATTCCACGAAAACAGAACATTCTTCGCACTACTGGGCAATGTTACGTTTGAAAAATCAGCATTTACCTATGTCTGCTTCATTACTGATCATGATAGCGATGATAAAAGCAAATCGCTCTTTAAAAATAGTTTAAAACCATGTCATTTTGATGTTGCATATCAAGGCCTACAATCTGCAGATGTGTTTCTGGATGCAAATGATGAAACAGAATTCAATTTGACATTGTCAAAGATTCTCAATGAACACCCTTACTTGGACCAAATCCCGCCTTTTGCAATACAACCGATTGAGCCGACACACGTGAAAGTCCAGATTAAGTCCCGTATGAAACTCACGCCAATGACTGTTGAGGTTCTGATCAAGCAGAAACCGTACAGCAATGGCACTTCACTGCTAAGTATCTACGCTACTACGCAACCCGCGCATTGCAAAGGATCTCATAAGCTGATCACTATTCACGGAACTTGCCCACCTGGTAAACATCTTACCTTTGAGTATCCTCTTGTTTATGACAGAGACACGTGGTTGTATGGGAATCCAAATGACCACGAAGGCTTTACTCGCCTTGCTACAATTCCGTTCAACTACCAGCCACCTTCAATACTCGGTAAAGCGATTCCATTGACGCCCAACATCTACAATGCAGACCCAAGCAAACCTATGCACAGGTCTAGCTACAAAATCAGTAGGGATATTGCCAAATACAAGCAATGCCATGGGAAACAGTCAAGGTGAGCTTTCCTTTTTCAAATTATAATGGGAAGAAACAGCCTTTTTGGAGAAATCCGACGTGTTTCTGTTTAGTGAGTTTTCCTGCGCACTTATAAAGGCTTCGTCTATACTGAACTAGGCATGACCAACTTACAAAAGCATGTCAAGATTGCAATGGCATTATCTTCAAATGACCCATATCACTTTCATACCCAGTCACTCTTGGGTGAGACATTTATGCAAAGTCTAATGAATTTAGTTGCAAAAATTGCTTGGTATCTAGAATTTTGCCAAAATGCAAGAGGAAAAACGCCACTTTTTGTTTCAGTAGGTAGAATAGAACTGCAGCTTAAAGGTTTTAGGACGCTCAACAGCGTTTTGCAACGTTTTCTCTCCACTACCCCATTGCGTTTATGCCTTGTATAGGCATCCTCCACGTTTTTTGGCTTCATCAATTTGTCTAGAGGCTTCTTCCATGTTAATAGTAGCTTGTTTTTTGTCTCTTCCTCTTCATTCTTTAAGGCTTATTTAATGCTTTTAATGGGATGTTTTCGGAGGGTTCTTTCGTGCATTTCGAATCCTTAGATCTCGAATCATTCTCAAAGTTTTATAGACCTAGGGGCTTCTTTAATACTTCTAGGAACTTCACGCTTCCAGTAGGGGCTTCCTCCTCGGATATTATCAAATTGTCTCTTCTCTCATTAATCAAACGGATGAGAATGAGCCATTTGAGATCTTGATTCGAGTATACTGGAAATGGACTGACATGACCTTTGCCCCATCCATAATACAGTATTTGTTCTACCAATCCTATTTAAGAAATATCAAATAACAAAAATAAATATCATTTTGAAAAGTTAGCTAAAAAAATTGTCAAGGAGGAGAACCGATTTCGTATATTCCTTTTTCAGATATTCTCTTTCCTTTACCAAACCTTGAAAACCAGGGTTGATGTAATGAGTTGAGAATCAATAACCAACAGCATTGTAAATCGACAAAAAACAATCCTTTGTGGCCCTTTGTCCTGGCAAATGAACTTTAAATGAAAATGCATAAGCGAATTTACAAGGTTTGGTGCGTAGAACAGGACCAATCAGGCAATTTATTATTGCATTTAACCAAAATTAAAATAAATCTTTAAATATTTTCTTTGCTAAAGATTATTTTTTCTTTATTTCTATATCTTTATTTTCCTATCTGCTTCAGAGCCAGCTGCGGTTGCACACTTAACGCAACCATTTCATCACGGCCAGATGAAACTGACTGTATTCAGAGAGTGTTTAAAGTCTATTTCATGGAAGAGTTTACGCCCAAGCTGTTCGTTGTAGACAGAGATGGAACAAGGACCGACCTAAAGTTTCCTTACTGCATCACAGAACTGAATGAACGCAAAGATTATTCGATAGAAAACAAAGTCAGACCTGGTTGCATGTCAGCTGCGAAAAAGAGCGCTCTGAAATTTGATGGTTCTGGTCTATTTCACTTCAGAGTAAATGTTATTAAATCTGGTTACACGTTTTGTGACTTGCAAACCTACTTTATCATTTTTGTTGCTGATGCACCGATGCCTTACCCTGCCCAGGAGCTAGTGAGAGCGATGACGTCATTTTGTTTTGGGTCAATCATACTTTTCGTGTTTTTGATTAACTTTCATCTTAAATGATCGGGAAAAAGCATTTATCTCCAGTAAAATCCGGTTTACTCTGTGATCAAACACAAATGTTATTGTCTTTGCAGACTAGGCTTCGCAAATGCACTATAAATAAAAGTATTCAGCTATCCAAAGAAATCACCAGCTGTTAATGTTTCCTTTTGATGATAGGCTGCTTAAACGTACTTGCTGTTCCTTCTACCAATTAAAAAGTTTTCAACTGAACTTTCTTTTTAATCAATCCACTGTTAGAGTAATCTATCAAGTAATTACATGATAGGGCGTTACTTATGAATCAAATAATTTGCATTAACTCGACTCTCGTTTCTGCAAACTGTCTCTACTCCCGCTTCTCATTTCTTCGCTCCTAGGAAGAGGACAAGATGGAAAAATCGCAAAAAGGGTGTATCCGATTAGGGAATGGTTTATTTATGATTTTACAAAAAAAAGAAAGGCGTAGCAGTGTTTGCTTATTTAGTAGGAATTCAATGTATTGGAAGAACACAATTTTAGTCCATTCTCCAATCAACTTTTAAACGAAGGCTTATGACAAATATAGCAAGCATTACACGGGCTTTGTCTGAGGAAATGGCACTTCGTCCGCTTGTTTACACGTTCTTCTGAGAAATGTCCATCCACTTGAATATTTACGGTCAAAATAACTATTATCCTGTTGAATAGGCCTAAATCGAGGTATCTCTAAAATGCTGAATATCTTGAGTTATTGACGGCGAACGGTTAATCTAAAAGACCATGCTGTAATTTTTTCTTTTGCTTTCTTCGCTTCAACTGTTAATTTAGTTAAAAACCCTGCATCCCTCAGCCGCAGTTTTTCCATTAACTTACGATTTAATTTTCACCAGGCTAATTGTATAAATTCAAAATGGTAGCGCTTCAACAAATCAAAAGATTTTTCCAAGATGCTTTAGTAAACCCCGTTAACTAATAATCTATCATTTATTCCTAGTACAATTTTACCAAAATTCTAGTCATTTTCTGTATCAATAATTATTAACTTTCAAAAACTTTAAATTCATTTCTAAAGATTTCTTCATGGCGCCATTGATTCGCCTGGAGCTGCATGACACAATGATGCATGGTGCGATTCTAATTCCCCACAGGTCTAAAATTTCCTATACTCTGCACATTTTGAATGAGATTGGACATTGAGAAAGAGACACAAAAATGAAGCGATGATAACCCGAACTATTTTTACCATAATACTGCACAATTTCGAGTCATTCTTTCTCTGCACGTTATTTTCTTGTATTTACATTTATAGAATCGATTTGCCAAAAGAGGAAATATCTAAGAGACATTTTGGGATCTTATCATTAAATGTACGCTGTAAGTTATTTGACTTTGAGAAAGAGCAAAAATTTTTTGCAGAAAAAAGGAAATTAAATGAATCATTTTGCTACACTTATTATTATGAGCCAAGCAATTATATTCGAAGAAAGCTTTGTTTTATACCGACTGTCAAATATAATAAAACCATCACTTTCCATTACCAAACATCTTTCATTACAAGTCGTTTTACCTGATTCTTGAGTTCACAGGGCACCTCCCATTACAGGGCACCTTCTATTAATGCTAAATACCAATAGCTGGACATCTCATGTTACCGTATTCCCCACCCTACTTGACACTTTCCATTGCTGGACACTTCCAGTTACTAAACAGCTGCCTTTACCTGATACCTAACTCTACCGGACACCTCAAATTTCCGGACAACCCCATTAATGGACACCTAAATGAAGCCGACGTAAACTTCTATCCTACATTTGTTATCGTCAAAGCCTTCCCGACAAGAAAAATCAGTTTTCATCCCACGGGTGTTCACTCTTCAAAGCGTGTTTCCAGTTGATGCTTGCGCAAATGAAACAATTAAAGTTTGCCTCTAAACCTTCTTAAGCCCGTTTACTTTTTTAACATTGTAAATTTCGTACGTTTTGAAGTAAAATTTTAATCGGGATAAAATCTTTCATTAGGGTTTAATCGGCTTTAATTGAGGTTTATCTCCTTCTTAGACTGTAAGATCTGCATTAAAACATGTACAGCATAGATAGTACCAAGGACACGTGACGTATACAGACACTATTCCCTCTCAAAACCTCATTACAAATTAAAGTCCGTTTTTAAGCTAACCTCTGCGGAAATTTTTATTCAAAATCCTAAATATATTTAAAGCATTCTCGGTTTTGGATTGTCTTTTGTCACTGCCGGTCATAGAAGGGACTCCGGAGCACATTTTGGAGTTGGGATGCTTTAGATGAGTTGACAATCTCCTAGATTAGTCAGGGCCACCGATGAAGGGGGGCCACTTTTTTGCAAACCAGTAAATTTTTTCACGAACTTTTTTTGTGGGTGTTAAATTTTCCCTTGGCCTCACTTCCCAACTGGTGTTGGAGTCCTTAGTAGCGTGCAACCATTGTCTTTGATGCCACAACCTCTGTATCATGCTTCAGTAAACATGTTTTGGGGGGCATTAGGCCGCCCGGCTCCGGCATGCCTGCATAGGTCCCATACTGTATAAGAAGAAATATAAATCGTTCCCCTAAAAATTCACAATAGTGCTTTCCTCTGATTTTATGCTTCCTATAATTTCTGCTGTCCTTTTTATTTTTCTGTTATTCTCGTCTCTTATTTTTCTGTTTATACTTGAGCAAGAATAAAGATACGCTAGAATAAGACCCTATCTATGAAAATTTGTCTTAAAGGAAAGATTTTGGCATTCGATCGTTAAACCTCTGTTATAGGCTCGTTGCGATATCCGTTAACATTAAAGGATAATATACGAATTAATTAATTTAGTTGAATTATCTATGAAGTCTTTTAGTTGAATTTTATAATTTTTTTAATTGTTGAATAGTCACTTGTATGTCAAGCCATAACTTGATTCATTTCAATGGCTCTACATTCTTAGTCCCTTGTTCACCTTGAAATTGCGATTTTGTCTTTCTTTTGCCGCTATGTCCTGCTGTAGCTCTGCAACACGGGCTTCCAATTCGTCAATCATTCTTGACTCACGATTTCTGTCATCAGGTTGCGCTTCCTCCTTACCTAGTGGAGCACCGTCTTCAGAAGATCTAGGCCGGCCTTCAAACGCTGCTGCAGGCACTGACTTGCTATCGATTTCTGGTTGACGGTGCAAGTCGTTTCTCACGACGTCTGTTTCTTGCATTGATGCCTTAATCTCTTGCTGCTTTGCTGCGTTTGTTGAAGGTCCTTGACCTACTCTTTGTCCTTCATGTTTCGAGCTTTTTTGAAGCTTATTCAAATTTGGAAACTTGTTCTTGTCGTGTCGAACTGAGTTAGATACTTTAGGGTGTTTACCACTGATTTCGTCCTCAAGGGCTGCTGCGAGATTTTCCAGCTCATCGGCAAGTCGTGTGTTGTCCAAGTCATCTTTATGCTGGTACTTGACACTCTTCTGAAACCAACCATAAGGAGGTTCTTCTAATTTTCCACGTCCATTTAGATCATCGTCTAAGAAAGAAGCATCAATACTGACATATATGAACAATGTAGGATTTAACATTCAACGTAAGGGTTTAACATTCAAAGACAACATTCAAATGGCAATATTGAGAACACTCTTCAGGTGTGCAAAATTGGGTTGAGTCACTATCAAACCTCCAGAGTAGGCGTATTCTTTGAAAATCGTCAAAACGTTATAAAAGGCTCTATTATAGGGTATTAATGAGTCTACACTGCTCTGTAAAGAAGGAAGTTCAATTGAGCTCTGAATCAAAAACGGTAGCCCATTTGATGCATTTTCGAACTTATCAATTACTATAAAATGAGGTCCGGCAAATGCAACCCAGTTATTGTCACCTATTGGCTATGAAACTTTCTGATGACTGCGTTTCTTTATCCTTTCTTTATGGCTATTTTATTGTACTATGAAATCTCCATAGATAAACAACTTAAAGTCAAGACCTCTAGTCTTAAGCCTTATGAAAAGAGAAAAAATTTGCTCCTAATCTAAAACTGAAAGCATTAAATGTAAACTCTGCTGAAAATCTGCCGAAAAGTATGAAATCTTTTTTAATAGAGTTCTCCATCAATGACATCACAAAAAAATAGTTTGAAGTGTTTTGAATTTTGACAACAAAACCTTTAATAGCATCACAAAATACTACTAAATGTACTAAATCAGTAACATGAGTTACAAATTGGCTAAGAAATGACCACAATAGCGGAGGCTCTTTCTCCATACAGTCACTGTAGTTTGCAAACAATCTTTTAGTGGTACAAAACTTGAAAATGGCTTTGAAAAAAGGAAACGTTTAGTAAACTAAAGCTTTTCGTCTGACCCTCTTCAGAGTTTAAAACGTCAGAACATAGATCTAAACTTCTGTTCATAAGTCTTTGAGCCAAGGCAAAATAAAAGTAACCTATTAGCAAATTACAAATCTATCATCGACTATATACCAAACTATTAACATATTTGACTTATTTTCCACATTCAGAGCTATTTTTGGTGTTCCTTACGTTATGTGATCAGAAGTAAAAAAATCTGTTTATGACGTCACACTTAAGGGCTCTATAGAATTCGTCCAGCAAGAGATTTAAAACAATCAAGAAAGAATATAGAAATTTAAAAATATTTTTACACTCTGTCTCATCGAGTGGAAGGGCTGAACTTCGACCAGAATCACTTGGTTCAATCCTCGCGTCATGTTGCAGATCTTCATAAACGTCGCTGAAATATGGCTTGAGCGAGCCAAGGTTCCAGCCATTGTTCATTTCATCGCTTGCTTTTGACTTGCTTTTCGTTGAGCCATGTCCTGCCAGCCTAACTCCTTGTCCTTGAATCCCTTCATGTAGACCTGTGGCATCTACATCATGAAAAAGGCCTTTGATTGCTTTGAGGAATTTAGCTGAATAGGGCCCATCACTTTGGCCTACTGTTGTCCCATCGGCGTACTGTCTAATCTTTTCATAGTACGGAAGGCGGGCGTGCTGTTCGTGGCTTTCCTTACCACCTACACGACGCGAACCTAATAGTAGAAGTTCGTCCGCCGAGTACGGTCCTTGCTCATTACTACCATCATTATGCACCATATTAGCATATGAAGGCAGCAAGACACCCTGTTTTATTGCCCCATTCTTGCGAGATGTACCTTTCTTATTTGTACTCCCAGAATGCAATTTACTTCTACCAGAAGAAATTGAGTGCTCTTTTGCTGCTGCTTGATCAGCATTTTCGTTATAGAAGCGATTGGCTTCCAAATGCCCTGCCTCGTATTCATCCTCAAGCTCCTTCACAGCAGCATCCAAAAGGCTTGCGAGTTGATCAGCGCTAGGTTTGGCGTGGCCTCTTGCTGGTGCACCATTATTGTCAATCCGTTCACCTGACGATTTTCCCCTCAATGCATCTTCTAAAAGGATTTTCGCTTCATCCAGTGTAGCTTTCATATTTTCCCTATCTGCCAAATGACGAGCCTCGAATGCTTGGAATGAGCAAGCGAATAGAGCAAAACTCAAGAGGGAAATCCGCAGCTGTGCCATTTTGTAGAGAGTCTGTTTCTAGAATGATAAAAGTCAAGTTTATTTGCATTCATTAAATTCAACATTTTAAGCTGTAAACAGTAAAGAACAACCGAAATATCGAGGAAAAACCACTTAGCATGTTGAGTTCACTTGTATAGTAAGTAAGATATAAAACAAAGACCTGCTTGAAAAAAATTGTCGTTTTCATTAAGACATTTCATTGAGAAAACAGAAACAACTTTAGCATAAAAAACTTCAGACACCACAATTGTACAAATATATTATTCCTTTCTATCAAAGCAACCATAAGAAAACCCGTGCCCCAGTCAGAAAAGTGCCGTGGCTTTGAACACCTTGTTGCCTTCAAATGGTTTAGTTTGCCTTCCCGAGGTTTATGAAACGAGTTTCTGCATTCCAAACTCCCGCTCTTGATTAATAGCAACGAATAATCGACAAAAACACACAAACTCAGCTTTTTGAAGAAGGCTAAACTTATCAAAGGTCCCGTTCACGCGGTAACGATTGCATACGGTTCAAACTCCATTCCAGATATTGGAACGAAAAAATTAGATGTTCACACGGGAACGGAATGGTTACCTACCAATTTTCGTTGCTGTTCACACGGGAAGGGGATCGTTCTATTACACTTTTTGCGCTCCAAAACAAAACAAAAAGAAACCATTGCGCATGTCAATAATGGAAGATTTTGCGCGCCACGATTTCAACCAAACTTTACTTAGCACGAACAACAGAAATGTTAGCCGCCGATGCTTTTGAGTTACTTCTTAACCGCATCAAAATGAAGGAAGTTCTAATTCTAATTTGAAGGTAACAGTTATTATCAAGCAGGAAGATCTAATTCTTTTGAATGGACTGGTGATGAAATACGTCTCTGTGGACTGATAATGCTTTTAAATTACTGAAAATGAAAGTTTCAGAAAAGCAGTTAACAAAAGATAAGATGCAAAAGCAGGACAACACGTGCTAGTTCAAAATTCCCCATTTTGTTTGTGTTTTTGTCTACTAACACGCATGCGCCCATACTAAATGAACTCATGCTCCTATATTTCAGGCCAGTTCTCCTGTTCACAAGGGAACGGAACGGAACGATCGCGTACCGTTCCACTTTTCGTATCTCTTTTGAGAGCGATCCAGATTTTGGAACGGAACAGAACGATTAAAAGCGTTACCGCGTGAACACAACCCCTGGGCGTTTCACTTTCTTGAACGGAACGATGTGGAACGGTACGCTATCGTTCCCGTGTGAACCTTCCAAGCGCTACTTTTTGAGCTCTTATAAACAGCTTCTGTTGGCAAGGCAACAAGCCGTTTACAGTTATTGTGGTTGAATTGAATTTGTACACATGATGAAAAGAGCCTACTTTCCATCATTTCAACTTCTTCCTTTTTAAGCAGATCGAGAAAATCCACGATTTTGAGAAGCAGCTGCTGTTGTTTCAATAATTAAAAACAGGCTCTTTTATTTGCTCATTGAAATTAAAACCAGTCCATGCTGTACAAAAACCTTCCTTTTTCATACACTTGTCAAATATTTCTATTTATTGTAATTCTTCCCTGTCAAGAATTTCTTTTTAATTTCCTTTCGCTGGAATGGAGATCCACGAATTAAATGAAATCCTTCAAATTGGAATTTCATATGTAGAAAGATACCATGATGTTCATAAGATTCTACGAACATGAATTTCGTCATGATAGTTTTTTCAATGCTACAAGCTCCGTGATTTTTTTTCTTCACTTTCTTTTGAGTTGGCAAACGTACACTATTAGCTATACTAAAGCTAATTAAAATCAACTAAATATATTAACAATAACCGATTTTAAAACGCAACAAAAATAGATGAATAACTAACAGAATACATCAATGTACAGTAGGTTCCTCGTTATCTTATATAGCCTACTTGTCCTATAAATGGTTTACAAATGCTTCATGAGCAAGAAATCGCAAACATAGTTTTGATACTTGCCTTGAAAGTTTTTATGTTTGAGCTTAAAGTTATTTTTGTGGAAAAAGGGTTCAATACTTCTTGACATCTGTAGGATACAGTGTCTAATTCGCATGCTATAGTGTTTGCATTAGTGATAGTGAGCCTCCCTGAGGCTATGAGGTGCTTCAGTTATGCTAAAATATCTTCCATGAAACTTCGTGATGAATAGTTTTGTAAATTTCTAGTAGTTGTTCAAAATTGACAGTATTCACAAACCTCAGTTAAGGATGAAATGCCAAGGTTTCTCAAACTCAAACTTAAACTCAATACCTTTTTTAGCAACCAAACAAATTAATTACAATATTCTGATTTAAAATACAATTTCTAGAAATTTTAAAGTTAGAACCGTAAGCAAGATCAGAAAATCGATTGTTAATTTATCATGTTGAAGGACACATGGAAAAAAACTCGCGAAGAGCTATCGAGTGAGATATCATATAGTTTTGGATGCCATGTTACAAAAAAGCAGTAAACACAAACGAGTCTAATCGATGTGAACGATGCAATAGAAATGGCAAATGACCTTCATATCTCTTTTTGCCATGAAATTCATACCCTTTTTATATTTCTCAGTAATGGTATCATGACATTATTTTATGATATCTTTTTGCTAACGATATTATTTCAAGGTTTGTACAAACTTAAGTTTGTACATGGACTTCGAGCCTTCGAAATCTATCTTCCGCATCGAAAAGTCTTTTTCTATTTCATTAAATGCCAGTCTTCACACAATGTGTGCTAACTAGTAATTTGTGGTGGGAGAGCACCATTAGGGTCGTAGCCTTGTGCTGTGTGGTTTTACAGTTTCTGATGGACAAGTGTGAAATCTTGTGCAATTCTATGGAGGAGCAATGGCAAAAGTTGGCAAAATAGGCCAGATGCAAAATGCTGAATAAACAGTACGGTAGATCATTCGAGTTGGCGATAAAACAATCATCAAGGAGGCAAATCGTTGTTACTTCAGGCTATAGACCCACCTCTAATCATTTCACTCAAGACTTCAACCTTTTATTCATTATCATCAACTTCATGAATATAACTGGATTTATCTGACAAGCTTTAAAGGAAGTTACAATTTTAGAACACATTTTGAATTGTTTACTTACTTAAGTACTTCGTATCGATGTACCTTTGAAACATTTGGTTTGAAAAGGCTCCTGATTCGGGGTAAATGAAACGAAGGGCACAAATAACCTACATTTTTTTTAGTGTGTCATCATTGGAAACCAACTCTCGACAAGAGTGGATCGGCTTCTCTAAACGAATGTAAGGCCCTAGACGCACCGCACAAGATTTCAGGAAAAACTTCTGACACACTTAATCTCTCTTGTTCAAAGAAAAAGGGATTAAGCCTGTTAGTAAACAAATGCTGAATTTCCACTGCGCCCACCCAATTTGTTACGGAACCAAATTCACTAATCCCTCGAAAGTTCCGTCGTCCTATCCCAGAGCAGGACGAGCTCTGGAGAACGGAAATGATTAGCAATTAACGCATTTTTCTGGTGCAAGAGAATACCGAAAGTCAAATCATTTTTTGTTTTAAACCACATTACATTTATTTACATTACATTCTTACAAACAACCACTTCACACGCGAACTGCAAATTTCCAACCGGAAATCGGATTATCTTTGTCAAATTTGAAAAAGGGTTCTCGATTTTCCACTTTGACAAAGATAATGAGTTTTATATTAGAAATCAGTGCGTCTAGGGCCTTAGCAAGTAATAAAGTCTACAATCAGCAGAAATCAGGGCGATTGTTGCCTAACCTTTGGGAGATGTGACCTCCCTGCACCGCCATTGTTTCAACCCCTGTCCAAAGATGCCTTGTAGAAAGACAATTGTCTTCTATTTTCTTATAAAAAACACCATCTATAGGAGAATGGACCATTAATTCTTGCTCATTCCCATGCTCTTAGTGAAAAAATATCTAACTGCTCTTGAAACTAAAAAAGCAAACATTCATAAATTGATCTAAAGTGTAGCATTATATGATTGGAGTTGATAGTTGAAAGTATAGCTCAAAGATTAAATTTTATATCAAATATTTGTCGCATAGCTAAAGATTGGTTCGTCTTCAATTGCAGTTACGTGCAATAAAATCATTGCGGATAGCAGGAAGCGAAAATGTTTTTCTTTCAAGATTTTGATGAGATTTGAACTTTGATGAGACTCAATCCATCGAAGACACATTTCTTCTAAGATTCCTTTTTGTTGTGGCAAACAAGTCAAGTTCTAGGTATCAAAATCTATCCAAAATCAGAATAAAATCGAGTTGAATGCTAAAAATGAAATAGACCTAAATGCATACCAAAATCTGGAGAAAAATCTTGACTCGAACAAATGGAAGTCGGTTTCTGATCGCTGTCTTCTTTATAGAAGCAAATTCACCTGTTATCAAGGAATTTATAGGCACTAATATTCTGCGGCTATTAAGGACTTATTTCGAGAAAATCCCTATTATTTATCGATAAATATATATTCTACCACGCTAACACCACCCCGTCTTAACTTTTTTAAAGAAACTACCCGTGCAAAAACATCCGCGGAACAAACATTGCGGATTTTGTGTTTTTCTTTGAATCACGTCGACCCGCCATTTCGTAAGTTTCCGATTGATATTTGTACACGGCTAAACTAGAAGGTGCTGTGAAAAAGTTTCTGCGAAAGTGGTTGTTTTATGATTACCATTAAATGCTACAAGTTTTTCAAAGGTAGCGATTCGTTGTGTAGAACTGTTACTGTTGAACTTGACATTTTGCAATTAATTTCTTATTCGGGGAAGAAACATAGACAAAGGAAGTCTTCAAATTTAAATGACATAGCTCCATCAGAAGACGTTACGACATCTCTTATCAAATCAGATCTTGAATCTACATTCCCTCATCCTGGGAAGCGACGATTGGCCGTTGGTGCATCGGCACAAGTCACTCTACCTAGCCAAAATACCTTAAATGTAACTTGTTCTAACCCATGTACCTTAAATACAACTTGGTCCAGCGGTTTGTTTGTTTTAAGGACACGATTTTGTCCAGATGTATGTCTTATGGATACAAATACCTTGAAAAAGGCTAGATGCGAAATTATTGTTTCATTTTTATTGATTAACAAATGCTAGCTGCTTAGAATATGATTTCAGTTTTTATAACTATTTTTGGACCAAAACAGTCTGAGTTTGGTTATAAAAGATTCCATTTGGTTACCAATGAAAGCTCTTATGTAGCCAATTTTCCATAATATTATGTGGGCTCGAATTTTCGATCAATTTTTCAAAGCATTCAGTGTTGTGACATTAGGTTTTAGAAAGTTTCAGGAGTTTGTTAAGAAAAAATAAGATAATCGATTCCAATAGTTGTTTTCATAAATAGCAAAAGCAAATAATTTTTAAAGCAAAAATTTTCACCTTTTCCTTGATTTCAGAAATGGCTTTTGTGCTTGAGTGCATTTGAAAGTATACCGTCTTTACAATTTGAAAATTGCTTCTATGAGTTTTTTGGGAAGAAATTAAATGAGCGCCAAGCTAAAGTCAAATGAAAGGAACTCGTTTTTACCAAAACAGCTGAAAACCATGACTTATTTATATTCAACAAAAAAGGATTATTTTCTTGCCTAACACCGGCAAATACGTACTGCTAAAAGCTTTAAAGAATTCATTGTTTAGAGAGAGAAATGGTCGACAGAAAATCCAGATTTCACCTGCTCCAAGAAATTGATGATAAAATGTGATAAAACGCAGAAGTCTTTATTTTTCCCATATGCAGGTCAGTAACGTACGCAAATAAATATAAATTTACCTTCAAATTTCGTGAATTCGCTTATCAATCACACTTGAAATTAAAAAACAGCTCTTTCTTTAGTTAGTCAATCGCTACTGTGCAATGATATCTTCACGCCAGCAGTATACTGCAGAAATTGTGTTACTGAAGAATTCTCGATGATACTGCTTTGTATTGCCTAAAAGACTGCACCAGCAATTTCATATTCTGTCTGCACCCACTCAAAACACACACAGAAGAGAACCTGAAGCAAGCATGTCATTTTATCAAGGCAGCTGAAAGGTAGGCAGGTGATGGTAGAGCGGAATTTCATTACAACGTCATCAAAAATAGATATCGTATTTGCTTTATCAAAGTTCAAAAAGACCAATACAGAATAATGAACAATATATTTTTAAATTTGATATATAATGTGAATTAAATACATAACCCCACAGTTCCCAGTTTTTGGATGTGGTAATTTTGATGTCTTGTTTCGTGCTTAATTTCTTCAGAATTTCGTCTCAGAATCGTGATCTCCGCAGGTGTGCTAATTTGTATACTCAATTAATAAGCTTTCTATATCTTATTAGAAGTATAATACAAATAATTATAACGATTATTGTAAATGTCAATTTAAGCAGCAGTTACCTGAAATTATAACAAATATATTTGAATAAAGAAGTAATAATAAGAATCAGCTTAGCAAATGCATATCGCAGCAAACATTTGTGCGTTTGCTGAAGAATATTATCAAAATAAAGAAAGTTAAGCAAAATTATAAATTGGAGAAATAATCTTATAAAACATGCTAGGTACATTAACAATGTTCCTTTTCCAGTCTTGAAGATGTTGAAAGATTTCGATATTGATGAAGTTATTGCAAAGCATAGTTATTCCAAGATTGATTGAAGTTTGTATACGATCAGTGCATATGCAGACATTATGGGGGTTTGGGGGCTTTCAATCTGATATACCTTGGAAAAAGTATAAAAATTGGATCCTGTAATCTAAGAAATAGAAAACAAAGAGCTGCTTTAAAAGAGGTTACTGCCAATTCCTTCCCATAAAGCTCAATTTAAGCCATTAGGTATCTTGCTTATATCAGGAGCAGCACCTTCCATTTGAAAGAGAGGGTCATCATAAGAAGAATGGGTTTAGACATCAATTTGAGCAGTGAACATTGATGGAAAGTGTAGATACAGTGCCTCGTCGCCCTTGAGGCATGCCTTTTGTACAACTACTTTTACAACAGAGCTTTTCAAATATGCTTCCGTGAAAATAGCTGTGCTAGGGTTATCTCGTGAGAGGTCACGATAGTGTGCTTGGATTTCATTGTGTATATTATAGTTTGATAATAATTACAGTTTTTAGATGTTGATGCAGGTGAGCAGATTGGATTTTTTATCGTTTTAATAATATTGATAAACAATATTAATGGTTGTATAAAATTATTTTGAAAGACAGAAGTTTCACTAGCATGAATTGTTTTGATAATGTCACAAGTGACCCATTCCAGTGTCATCGGTGATAAACACAAGCACTGAAAATATAAATGATGCAATTCGACCTCAACAAATGATAAGTAAAGGAGTCAAAGAGAATCTACTAAATATTAAACCTTGGTTTTTCCTTTTTTTAATACAGCAAATTTACTGCTTTTTGCTGCATCACAGAAACGGCGGAGCGTTGGAAAAAGTGGAGGAGGGGCAAGGTCGAGTGAAAAGGGGCTTGTTTTGTGATCAATTCCTAAAAAAGTCGGAGGTTATGGGGCTATAGCTCCCACGCCCCCTGCTCTTCGAAGCCTGTATCATGAAGCTGCCAGGCGTGGCTGGGTCTCCTCTTAAGAGTACTCGGGAAGCTGGAGCTTTCAAGTAGCTGACTCTTTTGGTTACAAGTTCTGTTGTCCATAAATTATCATTTGATTCAATCCAGTTCTAATATTTACTTAGCTCATTAAGATCAAATCTTATAAAAAAGGCGCGATGGAGTGATTTGATTGTTTACTGGCTTTGCTTTTCTCATCCTCGCCTGAAACACGTGTGTGTAAATCACATTTGCATTCTTTCATTTGCACCTGCATTTATCTCCTTCGAAACGTCTGTTCAATGCCATTAGGGAATCAGACCTGCTAGCTTATGATATACTTGCTGGGAATTTATCGATATTTATGTGTTTTATTTAGCAATATAATTTTTCCAAATAAGTATTAATGCAAAAAGGTTGTTTCTGGTATGGTATCCGAATTTTGGCTTTCATTGAGGAAATGTGTAAGAATTCCTGGGTTAATGGAACGCTTTATCTCCACAGCTCTGTACCAATCTAGTTGATATTCATTAACGTTCTATGAATGATAATGAAGTATTATTTAAAGAATACTTACGATTCATATTACTTACGATGAAATTGTAAAATAATCTAGGTTAAGAGAAAAACTTTAGAAATTCTATCGTTTAGATCAGTTGTCCTAGATACACTGAGATAGGGCGTACAAACCCTAACAAAGGCCTTGAAAATTCTATGATACTTTTGGAAAACTTCAAATTTTCCAAATTCAATTGATACTCTTCTAATTCCATGGGAATGCGTTAGTTATTAAATAAAACTGCTTCCATTCTTGTTTAGACGGGGAGAGTAGGACTTATTAATTTGAGTAAAATCTTGTATACATTGGAAATGCAATTGCAGTCAGCATGTTCCCTGGGAACCAGATAGGTACATACTAAGATGCCTAGCTAGAGCATTCCTAGATTAGAGAGCGTGGTTTTCGCCGCAAAAGTGCAATTGTTATTGTTTATAAAGTTAATTCTATATTTCCGAATAATGTATTTGCTATTTTTCATCAGAGAGCTATTATTATTTCGGGGGCTCTTCCCCATCATTGGCTTCAAACATGTTATATCTCAAGATTGATTTTCAATGACAAAGCATTCCCTACGTTTTAGGAAGTCGTGGTAATTTTTTCTGAACTCAGATTAATATTTTTCTAAAACCCGATTAAACTGGAAGAAGATTGCAAACACTTGTTTCCCTTTTCCACAAGGAAGAAAAAATCAGGAAATACTTATGAAACTTTGGGCGCATCTGTCACTACTGCCACTAAACTTTGGTTTAAAGAATAATTGTAATAATTCAGAGAAGCGACAAAAGTGCATTAACTACTCCTGCTTGTTTACCTACGAATGAAAAATTCAGTCGTATCCTCTAAATATTTGATAAAACAATCATTCAACGTTTGAAGATAACCAAAGTAATATTTTCCTCCATTTAACGTTGTATCTTCGATGTTTAACTTACTCAACTAGAGAATGTTTCAAGTAAATGATTTATAGGCACTATTCTGCGTGTGAAAAAGCAAGGAAAGAAATTAAAGCTCATTCGAGACCTGCTCACCTCTCGACTTGGTTCAAAAGTCAACGTAATTCGTACAAACCAAAGGGTCGTCTTAACAACTTTGGAAATATCCACTGAATTGATGCCAAGTCTACTGAAACCTAATCATACCTTGGCGGGAGAAAATATCCACCCAATGAGTAAGGTCACACCCCTAGTTGGGATCCAGTGATGAATAGCTATGAAGCATTTAATACTCACTATGATGAATGTACCGTAATATTTCACAAAAACCTATTGACACACAAGAGCTGTTCTAAACATGTTTGATTTGAAAATCAGTTACAACTGTTCAGAAGTTTAAGTATCCTTTGTAATAAAAAAACATGGTTCCAGAAGAATAAACAAGCCTCACCGGACTGGTCTTTAATACAAAATGCCCAAACGAGAATACATTCGACATCTGTTTGAAAACATAACATATTTCTACCACAACATAGCTCAATGCCGAATACATTTAAACAAGATTGTAAAAACTTCCTTATGTCTATTTTTGTCTTGCTAATATCAAGCAGGTAGTTTTTTCAGGACACTGAGAAGCTAATGCTTATCAAGCAGTGTCCTGGTCCTTCCTCTTGATGTAACCACACCTTGTGATACCTACATCTGGAATTACAGAGAGCAGGCGACTCTCCTCACTCTGAGAGAAAGTTTGGTCATGCCAGGGACTCGAACCCTAGACCCTTGGGCCCCTAACCACTAAGCCATCCTTGTGATCTTTCGGCCCTAGTATTGATGTTTTGTACTAATACTACTGAGTGTCAGGCAGAAAAGCTTAAGGTAGTAAGTTGAGAAATGTTTGCTCTATTCAAAGTCATTTTCAAAATATAATTTGCAAGACTTCACAAAAATGTCCATGTTATAAGGTAATAATGAATGCCATTGTAAAAATACTGGAAACAAGTTGGCATGAAAAGGAGTTTTATTTCACCAAGAAACATGACAAGTTTGAGTCCTTTAAATTGTTATAAAGATCTGCCTTTTTAAAACATTAGAGCAACATATTCAAAACAACATAGTACAACAATCTCATTGGTAAATAATACAAGAATTTTCAATATAATATTTGATAACGGTATTCTGAATTCATCCAAGTTTTAAATAAACACTTTAAACCACATTTTTTCCAACATTTGGTGTTAAAACAAAAACTACTTTATTGAGCTGGGTACATCCTTCTTTTAGACCTCATAGCTTCAATTTCTTTCTCAAGAATCTCAAAGAATTCTGATGTTGTTGTCTGTCCCCCAATGTCAGGGGTTCTGGCTCTTCTGCTAACAACAATATTTTCAATTGCTTTATCTATGACTTGAGCATAGCTTGACAAACCAAGATGCCGTAGCATATTTGTACCAGCAAAAAGAAAACTCATTGGGTTGGCAATATTTTTATCAGCAATTGCTTTTCCACTGTTGCGTGTTCCTGATTCAAAGACTGCAAAATCATTGCTATAATTGGCACCAGGAGGAATGCCAGGCCCACCAACTAAGGCTGCTGCAATGTTTGTGATGACATTTCCATAAAGGTTAGGCATTACCATTACATCAAATTGCTTTGGATTTGAAACAAGCTGCATAGCACAATTATCGATAATCATGTCACTGAACTCAATGTCTGGGTATAAATGAGATATTTTTCTGCATGTATTTAGAAATAATCCATCACTCATTTTCATGATATTTGCTTTGTGGATTGCTGTTACTTTTTTTCTTCCATTTTCCTTGGCATATCTGAAGGCAAAGTCTGCGATTCTTTCAGATCTTTCTTCAGTAACAATTTTCATCATTTCAATGACTCCACTTACATTTTCGTGTTCTAAGTGGCTGTATTCCCCTTCAGTATTTTCACGCACTATACAAACATCTACATCTTTGTGCCTTGTTTCAACACTTGGAAACGACTTGCATCTTACAACGTTTGCAAATAGATCAAGGTTATGTCTCAACTGGACATTTGAAGACATGTCATGTGGACCGTCCATTATTGACATCCAGTTTCCTTTCAGCGCTACACCATTTCGTTGCACTGACGTAACCGCATCTTCAATTGTTTCAGAAGATTCTTCTGAGTTTAATGGACTAAAAGTGACTACCTCAAAATCTATGGGCACACCAGCACTCCTAAAAACCTCCTGGGTACCCTGCATCAGTCGCGGGCCTATGCCATCTGCAGGCAACATTGTTACTGTGTGTCTACCTCCATACGTCCCAGTCGGCGATCTGCTATTGAAGTTCGCTACTTGAAGTTTCCCATGGAATTTACAAAGGTTGTTTCTGCTGATAATTCGTCGAAATAGCTGGATCATTTTGCCTTTTTGAGGACAAGTGAACTTGAAGTTTGATTTTCTAGGCCTATGCCAAGTCCAAATGGCCGCAATGTTGTCTGGGAAATAATGTTTACATGAAGCATCTTGGTTGTATTGGGAAAATAAATCAGAGATGGAGTCGGATGCGGTAAGTAACTTTCCCTTGTTTTCAACTACTTTTGTTCCTTTTAAAGGCTTGTTTTAGTTTTAAAAGAAAATGCATAATTTTGAGCTTTAATTTGATTGCTCAAAATGCCCGACAGCTGCTTTTAAACTGGAAATTTTCAAAGTTGATATTTCAAATTTAAGTTTTGTCTTATACAGTGTGGACTCCAAATAAGCTAGAACCTTGAATTTTGTGGCTTACTTTTTATTTGCCTTTCTTAAAAATGTAAAAGGCCAATTGATAGTTTTTTATTCAGATTGGTTACGTTTACCATCATTCAAATGCCCTGATTTTTAAGGGGCACTGCGGTAATAGAACTATCACTTGCCTACCCTGGAATACTAACTTGAAAGGCTCAGAAAGAGCTGTCAGTTCAAATTGTAGCTTCATTGCTAACTAACACTACCAGGACAAAAGTATTGCAACACTTGGGTAATTTTGAGCTCTTAGGCCTATTTAAATTGGTAAATTGTCAACTACCAACGTGTGAGTTAATGCCAGAAATATGTCAGAAGAATGCAAAACAGTCTCTTTAGTGAAATCAAATCAATGCTAGGGAAATGAGGGAGGCAATATTTTTCATAAAAAGTAATACATCCCCCCTACAAGGCCATTTTAACACAAACTCCTTGAGAATCTGTAAGCTTCTTGTCCTTCTTCGGCCATCACAAATGCCTAACCTTAAAATAAGCAATTATTTTGTGTTGCCAATGAAAATGATCGGATTTGAAATTCATGAGGTTCTCTGAGGTCCAAACAAGAACTGACTTTATGCAGAATGAAGGAGAATACCAGTGCATTTCATCAACAAATTTTTGCATCAATTCCAAAGCAATTTTCAACACTTATCAGTCAGAAGCACCTCCACAAAATGTTTGTTTAATTAAAATTGTTTAATTAAAAGTTACTTGAATTATTGATTTAAAATTTTGAAAAATGAAAATGGAAATTCAAATTAAGGCTTCATTGAATTTGCAGTTTTATTTGCCCGCCATTGGCTGACAAAACAATAGCTCAATCAGACAACAACAAAAGATTTTCCATGATCTTCCAGTTATCGCCTTCGCGGGTGTTGCAATATTTTTGTCCTGGTAGTGTTTATAAGTATTTATTCAACAAATAAGAAGGTTGAAAATAGTATTTTACATAAATAAAAACCATTTTCAAAGATTTTCACTTCCATTAAACAGAGACATTGCCTAGTTGAAATACATTAGCCCACATAAATTATTTTGTGTGTGATTGAATAGTACATTTTGGTGTGTATGTAATTTATAGATAACAGAGAATGTGTTTCATTTGTTGCAGAGATCTGACAGATCTCCAATGCAGGCAAACATAAGACGAGTGTTTGTGCAAAGGGATTTCACACAAGGCACTGCTGTTAGATTCCAAGTCAAATATCCATTAGAATTGGAAGGAAAGGTGAAAAGAAGTGCTACTTTTTCTATACCTTAAACCACAGCCTGTACTTTCTAGGTATACATCCTGCAAAAGTATTCCCTCCCCCCCCTCCTCACCCCAAGAATAGCTCTTATTGTAACAATAACAATTCTCTGCTGCATTTATAAATTTTAACCTCTGTGGATGACTCACTCAACCATATTTTAATGCTTTTAACGTTTCTACTAATTCCAAATAATTTTCAAACTTTCTTTTATACATACCAATGCATAAACAGCATAGAATAGAGGCTCTTTTTTAACATGATAATTAGGGGGGCAATTGTACTCAAGCCCTAATGACTTACCGTTTTGTTATGATCATTTTTAAAATGTATTTGCTTGATCTGCCATTTTAGCTTCCCCAGTCATACTTTGAAGAAACCTTAAAGAAAGTCAATAGCATTTTTGATAATGCTGAAAAGATTGGTCTAAGAACCTACACTCAAGGATGTTTCGCTTGCGTTACTGCATATCTTGTTTATGCATGCTGTAACACCCATTATGATAAAGTAAGTTTTCTTTTTGTGTCAGAAGAAGTTGCTTTATCTTATTTTGATTTTGTTTTAAAAATTGTTTGTAATAGATTATAAAGCAAGTGTGCATAACCAAAGACAAAAGTTTGCCTATTTGAATGGCAACTGATTATTGAATAATAGAAAAGTCTCATTTAGTTTCATTTAGCAACATAGCAATTACTTTATTGAATGGCAAAAGGAAAGCACCATATTTTAGTTTATTTAGCAGCAAAAAATTTGTTTGTCATTTTTAGAACCAATTTTCATCAGGTCTTTTCGAAACCTCAGCCATTACTCACCAAGGACATGATTGCTTTTAAGAAACTCTTTATTTGTAATCTTTTGCTTTTTAGTGCATGAAAAAACTGGCTGCATACATCAATGAACAAAATGAAAGTGTTTATGTTCCGAGAGGTCTAATGCTTGTCAATCCAATGGAGAGGGGTCTTCGTGTTGTATCCTTTTACAATGGTTGTTTGATTTGTTGTTCTTTTGCCATAAGCTTAGGGAAACAAGAAACCTTGTAGTTATTTTACCACTTTCATTTTTGGCAAGTATAAATTTAGCATTTGACATTATGCCATATTTAAAATATTGAGAGTTCAGTTTATCATTAGCTTATCTTTTTGGGTTTCAGCTTACTAAATCTGGCACTGGTTCTTTCTTGAAATAGCTGAATGTGTCTGTTTATCACAGATAAGTTTCATATACACTTGTTTCTTGGCTTTGTATCATTCATCTTCACTGGCTCCAGCTTTTACATTAGCAGCCTCTCCTCAATACACTACCAACTATAATAGGAAACTATTATCAAATTGAAGGTACCATGAATTATATTATGACTGCAGTTTTTGTAATACAATTATTTTTATGTACATTGTGCATTAATATGAAATTTTTCGTTTCTCATATTATCTAGGAGATTATGATTTGCATGAGATATGTTCCCTTTGGTGTAATTCTTTTGTTTTGCCCAGATGAATAATTTCATTGTCAAAAGGAAATAGATGATAGGTTTGCTGAAACCAAGAAATCTTGAAACAATCTGTATTTGGAATGCTTTTTGAGGGACCTTTTATTTTTAATGTAGTAGGTAGTCGATCCAGGTTCGTCGGAACTGGAGGAACCAGGGACACATGCCCCCACATATTGCTAGAGCTCCAGTAATTGTCAGACTGTACTATGTTTATAAGGAAACTATTTAATTTCATTGTTTTTGAGAATAATTGATGAAAGAGGAGCTTTTTAACCAGTGAAACTAATCAAGAGACAATCAAATTGCATTATCAGACAAAGAAACATGTTTTATTGTATTGAGATAAGATTTATATCATTCAATTAAGCAGAATATTGTTGTCTTAGATTAAAAACTCTGTAACATGTTTCTAATTAGAATGCCTGACAATAAGAATGCCTGGTCAAAATAAAAAAATGACAACGTTGAAATTTTTTATTTTAACCATAATTATAAATTTATGATGCTTTTTTCATCAACTAATTATCTAGACTTTCCTTGACATCACTTTATAGATAGAAATTTGTGTACAAATGTAAATAAAAAATTTACAGCCAAGGACTGGATGGCTGTGGCTTTGGATTGATTTTCTACCTTGGGAAAAAGTGAACGAAGACATTCCAACAGATGTTAAGATTGCTGCTTTGTACCTATTTGATGTATAGTATCAATCCAAGATAGGTTGCCAAAGGACACTTTTTAGTTTAATGAACCACAATGTGTCATTGAATTAACTTATTTCTAGTGCATATTCAAAGCTAGGGAACTCCAAAGCCATGTTTGCAAAATCTTATAATTTATGCTAGTGTGTTCTTTGGCACACATCAACAATTATTAGCATTTGCAATTATATCTCATGCAACAACTGGCTTTAAACATTTTTGCCGTATACTTAACTTTGTCTGAGTCTTTGCTTAACTCTATCTCTGTAATTTGAATTGCTATTTTTCTTTCTATAGCTTGCAATAAATCAAATAGGTATTACTTCATAAGGTGAATATTTGTAATCCATTGCTCTACGCTATTCCTACCCGTAGCTTTTTTCAAAGGGATACCAGCTTGGTGGTCGTGCCTTTGTTTATAAAAAGAAGTGGTAAATAGTCTGTTATCTTAAACAATGGGCGATCACTGGGGCTTGAGTGGAAATTGCCCCCTCCCCCTAGTAAATATGACAAAAATTGCCTTGGATACCTGACAAAAGCCCTTTCTTTGGTCCACCTGGAAGGTTTATGAAAGAGATCCACCTGAGACCTGTTGTGGTAGTTGGCAGGGCGCTAGCTTTTGTGGAAATTTTCTTTAGCTGTGAGATGTTGAAATCTATCAAGGAATTTTGGAGAAATTGGAACTTTTGAGGAAATATTTAGGAAATTTCAGGGAAAGATGATTTAAAATCAGAACAAGCCATTTTATGATTTCAAACTATGAGATTTATTATAATCTGTATCATTTGATCATCAATCTAACATGACTTGAATACAAATATAATATGCTTAGTCGGAACAAATTTTAGCCAGTTTTGTCTGCAAAGCTTTGTTGGTCTCTGGATCAGTCGCATCAAACGTACAAATTCTTGATCAAGCTTTGCAATCCGATGGCTTTCATTACTTCGTGGATGTACATCATGCCCATCTGTGTCGCCGTCCTCCAGCTGTATAAAAAGGCAACGAGAAAGCAAGCATGTTTTGTTTCATTGCTTCATTTGTTTCATAGTCGTGGCCCAAATCCTCCACTAGGTCCAGCTTTTTATTGGAATGGACCAACTTTCTAAATTCATGCCAGCAACGAGAGGAAAATCCTACCGTTATCAAGAATTACGAACGGCTCTCCTTGTCTCTCCATCATTATGACGTTGGGACATTTTGAGGCTTTTACATCCACATCTGCTTCAAATTGCGCCTCTATTAATTGTACCTTAATTTCACAATGACAGACCCAAAGAATTTTGCAATTTCAGTAGATTTTTTCTTGTAGTTATTTGTTAGCTTTCAATTAATTATATTAATTAGAATAGATTTGCATGCAATTGTATATTATATTGTCTTTTTAATACTTTATTTGATGTTCTTACAACGAGTAAAGTATTATTTCGGTTTTAATCTTTGAACAATTTCTTTTTGTAAGCCTTTTACTCTTGTTTTCCATAATGGTAGTGGCTACGTTAAATATTCACACCCATCTTCAAAATTTTGTAGAACATTTCTAATATTTTATTCTAAAACCTTCCTGTAGCCATCATTTCATCGACTGAAAAAATCAGATTACCAAAATGGAAAAATTTGTTGCGACTTGGTCCGAAAAGGAAAGAATTTCACACATTTGTTGTTTTCTTTTTAAAGACAATCTCTCTTTATTTTGAAATTTTCCTATCAAAACAATCCGGAACATCCAGAGCCCCGGCAATATTATACTGCAGGGTCTATAAAAGCTGTTTGTGATCAGGGTAACTAGGTTCACGTGCTAGTAGTAGGGCCCCTTCAGGCATCGGATGATTTCTGATATAACCAGCCAGCTTATTGCTAGAGGTTAAGAGAGTATTGTAAGGGAGAGTCTGTTCAATATTCTAAACAGAACTCTTGTTTTCAATTTGCTCAGCTGATAGATAGCCTTGAACGACATGACTTTTTTCATAAGTAAGACGTTTGGTATGCAGTTGAATCCTCGATATATTTTCAAGCAAGATGAAATAAGAGAACTGCAAGTGAGAGAAGAGCCAAAAAGATCTCTTATTATAGACGAGAGCTCTTATTTTATCTTGATTCAAGGGATGTAAGGAAATGGCGTGACTAAAAGAATGTCCGACTTATTCGGGGTCCTTTGACTCGAATAAGAAAGAAAATCTATTAGATATTAGAAATCAGTCTCAGGGCAAGTTCATTTTATCTGGAGTACGACTTTACGTTGTTCAGCAGTATAGAAAACTTTTATGTAAATACATCAGACGTATCAAGTGACACGCATTTTTCGTATTCCCTCATGCCAAACAGGAAACTTTGTCCTTGAAACCTTCCTTTGAAACTTAACAAGGTGGTGACGTTTTCTCTTATTCTTCAGCCCAGTCTCAATTCCACAATAAACAAAAAAGAACAAGTGCCATTGACACCTTTCCTAGTTATTTTCGCCTCAAATGTAAAAGAAAAGACATGCTTTTCAAAACAGCTCACAATTTCACTCCTCAAGTGAACCAAAAACAATTTAGCTGACGGAGTTTTTTATACTTTGAACAACTACATTGGCAACTTGTTTAACACCTCTGTGGAAATTTGGCAAATATTTTTGACGGCATACGTAAAATTAACATGCGTTTGAATTTCAGGAGATTTGGCATTTCAACATCTGGTTTTGAATTTAGTAACATTGGCTTAACTATTCTATATTTAGTAAAACTTTCAATATAAGTTTTGGTTTTTGCCGAGGTTTCTTTAAAACAAGATGCCGCATAACTTGCTGGGACGAAAGAAATTCAGATCGTTTGTCGATGTACGTGATGCTCAGGATTTGTCTGACTGTTCTGGATCCGAGGAGAGTCTTGCATGCAGCTCTCTCGGAGCATCCGAATATGATTTTGCGCAAGATATAAAGAGTTCATCTGGGGGCACAGTGGTTTTAAAAAGGGCATTTTCTCGTACCTTCTCATGGAAGAAGAAGAAGGTCCCCTGCAAACCCGAGGGTGATGCAGGGTCTCAAACTGAGAAGCTGAAGCCCAAAGATCCCTGTAAAATCTTTGTTATTGGTAATTCAGGCATTGGCAAGACAGGTATGTACACTTTTCTTTGTTATTGAGAGACGTTTCACTATAGTGAGAATTGTTGTACTTTTGTGCAACCACGAAGCCTTGTTTTTTAAGCTGGCTTTTTAACATAAGGGGTTTGAAATCTGAAATAATTACAAAGTCAGCTGTGGAAAAGCATATTTGATTTCGGTTTCTCAGAGATCTTACGGCCCTGTAATTTCCTCCTTCGAAATTGCTGCAAAGCCACTTTTAATATCGGTAATTACTTGTTTTGATTTTTTGAAGTGATTTTTTAATAAACAACCCAGCCTTCATAGTACGGCAAGTGCACGGACGAACTTCGGGCTGGGGATGTGGGGCCAATATTTTTCAAAATGCCACTTTCTGAGATTGGAAAAATATTCTTCTTTCTGAAGCAAAGTGCCCCTCGCTTCATGCACCTCTACCTTCGAAATACTTCAGACGTAACAGGGCACAGGCACCGCGGAGCAGGGGGGCGGGGGTGGTGGGGGGGGCTTTAGCATGGAATACCAAATATTAAGTACAAAACTACCAGTAAAGCCTCTTTTCATAAGATTTTAGCCCCCCACTTTTCTTAGACTACCCACTTTTCTCAACGCTCCGCGGTGCCTGGGACACTGCACAACGAGATTGAGAATTTTTCCTGCACGCCCTATGATCAATGTATCTGGCTGTAGGCGCTCGATATCTCGTAAAAAATTGGTTTATTGATCTATGAAGACCAGAAAATGTTAGTGCTTGTACCTTTTACTTATGAGCTCTCTTGAATTTCTAAGAACGTCTCTCTTCTTCCAATAGCTGCAGTTGTTCGATTTTTAACAGGACGATACATACATGAATACCAGTCCAGTGAAGGCGAGTGTTATGAATCATTTTTTTAAAAATATGCTTCCGTCCAATATCACCCTTTATTGGAAAATTTGGTGGAAATACCATACAACCAGTGCTGTTACCCCGGGGGTTTAGTTAATTCACTGACTATCCGGGGATGTGCCTGCCAACAGGGTCTCATTTTCGACTGAAATTCCGAAACTGCAGCAATCTTGCTCAGGGGCGGATCCAGTGGGGTGCGAAGGGGGCTCGAGCACCCCTCAGATTTGAGAAAAAACTTTTTGGGGATTAAAGCTTATTCTACCGCAATTTTGTTTATTATTATTTAAACCATTTTAATAATACCGGGAAGTATGCACATCTCCTGAAATTGTTATTTCCGCTTCAATGCCCCGTCTCACAACTGTTCAACATTGTTATTTCAGTCCATGCATTGAAGTGTTATGAAACTCCCCCTGGTTGTCCTGTATAGCATTCTACAGACTCGGAAAGCATTGTCTCCTCTTATATCCAGCCACATAAGGAACCCGTGGCCTGTAAATTATACGAGTTTCTGCACCCGTGGAAGTGAATCTAGCCAATCACGGTGCCAGGTCGAGGGGTTCTAAACTTTGGCGCGAGAACCCATGGATTTCAAAAATCCAAAACATCAAAGAATACCGACAAACCAGGGGGAGTTTCTTCGCTTCAATCTACAGTCAAATGTATAAGTGGTTTTATGACCAGGGGGAGTTGAGCTTGAACAGGGGGAGTTGAGGTTGACCAGGGGGAGTTGAATTATGATACAGCACGCGACGAATGCTTAGGCGCAAATTTGCAATATGTTTTCGTGGATCTTTTGACGATCTTTACCTGATGCTCGATGCTGTAACGGCAGAACTTGTAAACGCTGTGGTTTATATAACAGAACGGTTTCAAGTTTCAACTCCGTGTTTCATGTCTTATTCATAGATCATGAGGTATGATTTATATTCAGAGGATAAAGCTTGCCCGAGCCCTTGTTATTCTTTTTTTAATCATTCAAGAACTACATAAAAAACATCTCAAAAACTTGCCCTTACTATTATTGACCAAAAGGGGTTTCCTTTTTATACCTACTTATATTCCTGCGAATCCTTTTTTCTCTAAGAATTTCAAATACATAAAAATACTCAAAACGCCAGGCCCATAGCGAAACGTTCAGGGCCTTCTTTGTTTGGTTTGAATGCTGTGTTTGAATCCCTGTGTTCAACTTTTGCACTGCACTTCAAGGGCTTCATTCCACCAGCCACGTTATTTTTTTGGTCAAGCCGATCAAGTTCTAATAAATGGCTGCAAAGAGTCAAAAATTAAATTTTGCTTTGAAAATTGGTGGGCTCGGGCCTTTTGCCACTGCGGGCCATCATATCATCTTTGACTACAGTTTCTATACTTTTGTACCCTAAGTGAATATAAGAGGGGCGAGCTGCAAATTGCGTTCAATTGGCATAAAAGCTGATACAAAAAATTACTATATAAATCAAGGCATCCAGGCTTTTTAGTTTATGGAAGGCTTTCATTTCATTATGGCTTATTAGCAGGGGGTACGGAGTTTGTGCATAGCAACACCCTGGGTTACCAAGCCTTACGTTTTAGAACCCCTCAGAATAATTTCTAGATCCGCCCCTGTTGCTACATGATTTGAGGTCACCTTAATCCACAGTGACGATAACTTTCAAGTTGGAGCTACGTAGTTTTAAATTTTGTTTTCTCTTCTAACAGAAGAATGTTATCGAAGAAAAGTCAATTTAGACGGAGGTATTGTTGATCTTCAAATTACAAGTATGACCTCTTGGGTGAGTTTTTATAGCTTTTGTTATAGGCCAGGCGTATATTACGGTAATGGTAACATCTCTCCGAACTTTCTGACACAATGATATTTTTCTACCCTTACCCTTAGCCCTCAGGTAATGAGAAAATGTTTGCTAAATGGCGAACACCTGTTGCGTTTACCAAATATGGGCATTTCCCCAAACTGGGGGTTTCGACCAATTTTGAATGACGTGCATGCAGATTTCACTTTTCCGACCCTTCCTCTTCTTCAAAGCAACATGATTCTATTATAGTTACGAAGTATTTCAATGCAGTCTGATAGCAGATTATATAACATCTTGAATTGACACCTTAAATGACGGGGGTCAAATCTTTAATCAACGCCGTATCGGTCGCATTTTCTTTGTCATTCATTTTAGGGTAGCCTCTCCATGAAACCTTCGCGCAGATTTTTATGACTTCTCTGTTCTTACCTACTTTAAAGCACATGGCACATTGGCAAAAGAATTTACTGAAACAGGGGTCTTGTTGGTTATTCCAAGTTATTCCAAAATTTCATATTCTTATGTTTCCCTTTCCGTATATTACGCCTGGTTTATTACCTCATTCTGCTTTTTCATCCTATTTCACTCGTTGAAATAATCATACATAAGCGCTACCTTTTGCCATGCAACACACAACTTGCCTGCGATGGTGAAAAATCCGGTATGGATATTTCGATTCACCTCGTGCCATACGTGTCAAGGAGTTTTTTAACTGCATCAACGAATCACAGGTCGCCTAGGGTCAGGGAGTGATCTCCTAAAACTATGACATCTAGTAAAACATGGTACCTGTCCGGATTCTTCATATCCGCCCAACTTGCCTTTGTAGGTATTGAGAGGTTTTTCGAGACAACCATCTTTGGATAAAAATTTCCAATTAAAAAGGAGTCCTAAAAAGCTTTCTTAATATTTCAAGCTCCATATTTTGAATATTAAACTAATTTGTAAATGAAACAACAAAACTTGATGATTTTTTTGCGGAAAACACGCACTATCGATTCTTTACAGATTGCCTAAAGTATCAGCGGATTAGCTTTAAAAATTGCGAACCAGCAAAATAAAAGTTAAGCTCTTCGACATAGCTGTTTGATATGATTGTGAATGAGCTAAAGAGTGTGGCGGAAGCTGGAACAGAAAACAACTTTCTCATTGCATTTTGCACCATTTACAAATTATATTCATTCTTGAGTTTTGAATTAAAGCCATGGGAATCGTGCATGCATATCTCATTTTTGTGAAAATCTGTTTCACGCACTTTTTCGTAGGCTGGTTTAATAGGAAACATCTTTCCGAAACTTATGAAACTTTCTAATTGTGCTGTTGTCATTTCAAATTCTAGTTTTTTTATTCATTAGGCTGTCATCTACTGTGCTCTATTTTTATAAGAACACTGAGGCTCGTTTTGCCCAAAAAATAAGATCGAGGCTAGAACATGCTCAGCTTGAGATGAGAAATTTTTAGAAAAACAATTCGCATTTTGAGAATTGTGTCATGTCAACAGAACAAAATTACGAACGTTTGTCCATAAACGCTAGCAGTCATTGATTTATCTTTAAACTTCACCCAGTAAAACGTCTGTGCTCTACAGGAGTCACAATGCACATGCTTCCGAACCTAAGAAGCAATTAGATTTCTTTTAATACTTGATGATGTCGCTTAATCTATAGATCTGTTTATCTTTGTAGGGGAAAAAGTTTGACAGAATATTAAGAGAAGCTGGGAGCTGCATAATATTGGCATATTCGATCATCGACTTTTTGTCGTATTGTTATGTCCAAAAAGTACTCGAAGAGATAAACAATTTAACTGATGTGCCTGTGATTATTGTTGGCACTAAAGGTGATATGGACGAGCGAAGGTGCATTCTCAAATCCGCTGCAGAAAAGCTTGCAGGGGATTATGGTTGTGTCTATTTTGAAGTTTCTGCTGCGGCGAATGTTGCTGTGCAGACGAGCTTTGAACACGCAATGAGGGAAACGCTGCTTGACAGAAAGAAGAGAGCTTTCTCTACTCGAAGCAGGTCAGGCAGCCAAATGTCAGTTCGACGAAGATCTTCGGTTTCATAAAGAATTACAATTATATTCAAACAAATGTACTATTCAATTCTCCAGATTTGACTGACAATTATTGCTTCAATTTCGTTAGTAAGACATGAGAGGGGATTGTACGGTGGAAATTTTAAATTTAATGACTACAAATTGTTCATCTTTGACGAACTTGAATTAAAGGACGCCTGTGCCATGGGACAGCGGGGGCAGTGGCACCCTTGCCCGCGCGAAACTGAGCATTTTTCTTCGTTTTACTAGTGTGATGCCTTTTTCTCGGCGCACTGTCCCTGTTCCCCTCTCTGAGTGCAGTCTACCCTGCTTGAATTTCAAGTATTTCTACATAAATATTTCATTAATCAACTTTTGTACAAAATGTCAATAAATGTAGCACTTGAAGTGAATTAAATATGTAATAAGAACTTTAACACATGTTAGAAGCAATAATTAAGTGAGGGATTTTTTTGGTGCTTTCGTGAAATAGTTGCCACAAGCCTGAGTGGTTTGATCGCTGCAAATTTCCAAAAAGTGTCCTGAAGTCTTTGGTTTAATTATAGGCATCCTCGTTACCAACTGCTCCTTTCAGGTTAACTATTTAATTCCACTTTGTTCTGACAATTTAGCTAAAGAAGGATTTAATCAATCTTTTGGTTCTTCTGACAAAATACACAGCCACCAAGACTGTCGAAAATTTAACAAGGTACTTGTGGAATGCCGTAGAAAGGATAGAATTATTGAGTTGGCACCATTATTTTAGAACAATAGGAATAGAAGGTGCTGTTCATTGGAACAAAGAATTTTTTTAATCTGTGCGACACTAGCCCCCCCTACCCCTAAGAACAGTCATGGCTATAACCCTATAAGAGTACATCCCGGGAGGGGGGGATACTCCCATTAAGGCCTGACAGATCTTGGCTCTTATGCTACCATTTGAGGGTTAATGTAAAAGACCACCATTTGAGGGTAATCTTTTAATACTTAAGATTCTCTTTGACCCTGAAAAGACTCTCTTGTTAGGCTATAATGGGAGTACCCAAGGGCTGTTTATTGTGAGTATTTTTAGTGATACAGTTTGCATGACAATTTAATTTAAGTTGTAATGTAATTCAAGAATTAAGAGTTGTTGATGAAAGTTTACAGGGTTCGTGAAAATACTGAAGATTTGACGAAATGCGAAAAACAATAAACTTATAGATTTTCAAAGTCTGATGGTATTGTTTATGGCTTATTGTAATTTGCGAAATTTCGCCGAAATTTCGTACGAAATTTCGTTACATGAAATCCACCTTTTATACCTGAAATCGAAGCACAAACCAATTGAAAGCGATATATAAACCTTACATTCCTTGTCTACCATCATAAGAACGCATATTTATTGCATTAAAGCGACATGTTTCTTCTCAGTCTCCAGCGGTAGAAGCCATGCTTTCCGAGCCCGTCCCAAAGAAGACGGGGGTTTAGTACATAGTATCTGGTTAGCGAGACACAACGTCAATGCCGCTGTGACTGCAACAGAGGAGACAAAGTGTAATGAACAATTAGGCTGTCATTTGCGAATGCAACCTTTCAATCGTTCCAAAATTATCAACAAAGTATTTACGAGAGGTCTGTCCAAAATAAATTTTTGCAGTGGAAAACAACTTAAGTCATATTGTATGCTTATTTTAGTTAGAATTAGGATCCAAAAGATTACCATGATCCACGGGAGAATCAAATGTAGCAAAATCCTCGCTTTAAACTGCGTTTTAAAAAATTAGTAATTTGCGAAATTTCGCAAAATACAGTTTTTTTACAACTACTCAAATGGGGCCGTATCAACATAAATCACGTCAGTAGGGTATGATGTGTCTACAAAATGAAGGAACAAGTCGCCATTGCCATTAACAATGTATGCCCTGTTGCTGTTTAGTCCTGCTTTAGAGATTTTAGGTTTGACTCTCGGCCCTTAGGAAATCGACCAAATTTTCATGTGATAAAGATCATATCATTTTGGAAAAGAATAGAAAACGACTTTACGATCAAAAGGGAACACAAATACGGCCCCATTTGAGTAGTTGTAAAAAACTGTATTTTGCGAAATTTCGCAAATTACTAATTTTTTAAAACGCAGTTTAAAGCGAGGATTTTGCTATATTTGATTCTCCCGTGGATCGTGGTAATCTTTTGGATCCTAATTCTAACTAAAATAAGCATACAATATGACTTAAGCTGTTTTCCACTGCAAAAATTTATTTTGAACAGACCTCTCGTAAATACTTTGTTGATAATTTTGGAACGATTGAAAGGTTGCATTCGCAAATGACAGCCTAATTGTTCATTACACTTTGTCTCCTCTGTTGCAGTCACAGCGGCATTGACGTTGTGTCTCGCTAACCAGATACTATGTACTAAACCCCCGTCTTCTTTGGGACGGGCTCGGAAAGCATGGCTTCTACCGCTGGAGACTGAGAAGAAACATGTCGCTTTAATGCAATAAATATGCGTTCTTATGATGGTAGACAAGGAATGTAAGGTTTATATATCGCTTTCAATTGGTTTGTGCTTCGATTTCAGGTATAAAAGGTGGATTTCATGTAACGAAATTTCGTACGAAATTTCGGCGAAATTTCGCAAATTACAATAAGCCATTGTTTATGACAAAGAATTTTTCATTCAAATCGTCAATTTGAGTCACTGTCTTAAGAAACATCTATGAAATATGAATACTGATCCAGAATTGATGCGAATAAAGAATTTAGATACAGTGATAATCTAATGTATGACCGGGAAGTTTTCCAGGGTGCAAAGAGGTGGACTTTGATCGTTTTTTAGGGTGGGCAAATAGTTCAAATGTTTCAACGAAACTCTTAAATACCTGTTAGTTTCTTTTTAGTCAGCTACACTAACTTTTAGTCATCTAGTTTGTCAATCTTAGCTTTGATAGGAAGACCTACCTTATTTAAATTTTAAGTTGAAGTTTGATGAGAAAGAATAACCCATTTGTCAAAAGGAAGTCAAAAGAAAATTATCCAAGTCAGTGCCATTTGTGGAAACAGAAGAAAAGTCAGTAGAAAGTTGTCCTCAGATAAGTTCCATCAGCAAAGGAATGACAGTTTATAAATAAAGCGAAAAATTAATAACTGATGAAAATAATGAAGAATACAGAAGATATGACAGAACCCTGTAGAGCAACAGCGCTAATTGAGCGAGGAAATGAGAAGTAGCTATCAATTCTAATAGATGTAAACTCATCTGAGAAAAATCTTTTTTAGTTAAATAAATTAGTGGAAAAGGATCTTCTATCGACACCTCCAGAACTCCATCCAGGCACCGCGCAGCCATCGGGCTGGCAGGGGCTATAGCCCTCCCCCCCCCCACTTTTTTGCAATAATTGTTTAGAAATTCTTAGAAAATTTACTCCAATGCAAATTTGAAAAGTTTTTTCTAACAGATCCCAAGTAGTAGCAGTTCGTTTTGAATAGGCACCCTTTTTCGTTCATTTTCTTGGAGTCTTATCTCGTTAAATCAATTTTATAGTAATTGACATCTTCTCTGAATTGGACTGTTTATAAAAAATAAGAGGAAAGAATCAATTTTTTCTAAAAGGGGCGTTTTCCGGCGTTCTCAAAATTCTCGATCAGCCCATCAACTTTTAGATTGGTGCGCGGTGCCTGACTCCATCCCTTGACATGTGGATTATAATTGATAATTTTAATCCTGCCTCGATCTAGAGTTGAAGTTTTAACAAATATAACTTTTGACAACGTATATAAACATGATGAAAAGGGAAGTCGTTTTTCCTCAGAAGGAAATTGAATCTAAAAGCAATGCTAATGGGCAATGCTAACGACTTTATTGCTCAAACTGTGAATTAACACATTTTTAGAGTATTGGGTCCTCTGCATACAGTGGCGTCGCGTGACCTTTCTCGTTGGGGGTCGGGGAGGTTTGTAAGAGATACAAAACCATATTTTACCGACAGAAATTCTTTTGTTACATTAATATTTTGTTATAAATTTAATTCTGCCGACGAGTTCTCTGAAAGTTAAGAGGGGTGTACACCCCCCGCACGCTACGCCACTGTCTGAATGAATTAGCTCTACTCTGATATCTTTAGATGTGAATTATGGAATATGACCAAACCAATAAGTCATTCGCAAATACTGGTTATAACTTCATATCAGTTTCAAAAGGTTCAGATGGCGCTCTCTATTGAAATACGCTAAAAATATGAATGAGCCTTAAATGCTTTTTTACAGACACCATTTTGATGTCATCCATCTGCGGTTGCTTCTTCGTAAGGAAGATCGATAGTTTATAGGGATTGCTGTCCAACAAAGAGAGGACCAAAAATGAATAGATGATATTTATCTCGTCCTTGTAACCCTGTGAGACAAGTTTCCCGCCACTAGAGAATGGCCTAACCAAACGGAGACACCAAAACATGGCTCAGTCAACGAAAGATAATTTTTTACAGTCTTACTGGAGCGATTTGAACCTTCCATGCACTACGAGGGGTTCCTCAAAAGTTGATGTAGAGCCTGAAATAAATAAAGCTGAAAGATTACGGAAGATGCAAAAGTTCTTGGAAAAAATGAAGCAAAGGTATGATGTTTCAAAATTTTGATCTGCAACTATGAACTTCAGAGACCAAGTTTTCATAAGAAAGGTCGAAGTTTTCTGGAGCACAATATGTTTTGAAGTTTGGAAATGGCATTTATCTATTCTTTCTTTTCGTTTCAAATGTTGATCTACGATGGCCTATTATGATAAATTTAACCCTTTTGTTGGTGCGGGTTTTCAAGCTATCATTGATCAAGACCGGGGCCCCCACAAAATAGAATTTATAAAATTAAAATTGATTTATAAAATAAATATTTAAACTTCTCTATTCTATTTACAATTTACTAATGTTTAGAGAGAAAGGATGCACTAAATGATATTTTCAAAGTACACCCAAATGAGAAAAAGATTCTTGGCCATTTGAAATTTTCTTGGGATGATGCCTGAGGTCTTTCGCTGTAAAATGGGGACTGTAAGAGAAGAACTGTTTTTGAAAAGGCTAATAGTACAATAGAAAAATTTTAGCTAATTAGTTGAAACAACATATTTGTCGTATCTGGGAACAAAAACTTTAAAGCTATGCAGTTGTGGTAGGCAAAGGAAAAACAATTATGTGTCAATGTAATGTCAATTTGTTTTTAGAAATTGAATATTTTTCAACTTGCACATTTCTCAAATATTGAAATATGGTAAAAGCCAATTGGATTCTAAAAAGTTAGATGTCTGTGAGTTTAAGAGATCTGTTTGATGTCTTTGCAGTAATCTGATCAATGAAGATTTGTATCTTGCACTTGTTGCCCCTATCCAAGAACAATATGCAAAGCTTTTTGACAGTTTGGAAGCAGAAAATGGTGAGCACCTTTAAGTTTTTTTGAAGTTGCCAAACCGGTATTTTGATTGAAGCATTATGCACTGTTTTTTTAATTGTGTCAAATGTGTAGATAATTTCTTAATTTATCGACTTTATAGATATAAGGCAACAATTATAATTAGAGCTGGGCTGCCTAGTCTGGTTCTTATTGAACAGAAAGCTTTTCTTTCTATCAATCTACCCCTCTCTTTTTAAGCTTGTCAAGATATGTTTGCTTAATGATAATAAATGCCTAAAAGACTGTTTATATTATTTCATTTCTAGGTCTAAACAATTTTGCTGGGGCAATAATGAACATAGTGTCAGGAAGAAGAAATGGTAAGAACAATTGATTGGAAACTTTTATGTATTGAGTCAATATTTATGTATTTCATTTTTCATTTTATCATATTTATACACAGAAACTCTATCAGCTACTAAGTTAGAAAAGAAAAAGTAAAGATTACCCTACATATAATGCTGGTCTTCCTAGAGATCGTTCTTCGGGAAAAGATGCTAATTTTCCAAAAATTCCTTTAATTTCTTTGAATTCCTTGAACGTGGCAATCGTGGAGCTCATTCTTATCTGTAATGGAAACACTGAAGATAATTGAGCTTTGTGTTTTACAATTCCTCCATAGTTCATCACTATATCTCAAATGGCTCTCGAGCAGTGCCTTGTAGACCTGATCCAGTTTAATACATATTGAGTCAGTTTTTTTAGGAGAGTCAAGACTTATTAGAGTTAAGTATTGATAATTCCCATAAGACTTGGTAAACCTACTAGTAAAAACCAGCTCATCAGAATGAATAGCCCGATACCAGAGTTAAGGTTATGGTAAACTTTCCTTGATAAAAACATCCTTTTTTCGATTTGTCACATTCAAGTAGCTGAACTTTCAAGGCACACAATGATACCAAATTTGAAAAAAGCAGAAATTTTGAAAATAGCAAAAATCACATGTAACAAAGGTTTCCATAATTTCTTTATCAGAACTTTTAGTTGAGGCCTGAAAATCTCTTGACCTGTTCCCTGATCAATTTTTGACAGGATATACTTTCAAGGGGAGGATGAATTTGAAAAATCTGAGACCCTCTTTGGTAGCTAAGGATCTGTGCTTTCTGCTGATAAAAATCAAATTTTGTTGCCTCAGACGCGGCTTGTTTTTCAAGACTCAGTATCATCCATGTAATAGACTTTCTCTACTATATCGATGAAACCCAACATAGCTGGGATGTCTTCACTTCTGTCATGAAGAAAAAAAGGCAAGGATACCCCTCTATGAGCAAAGCTTCTAATTTTTCTAAAAAGCACCTTCAGATGCTTGGTAGAAACAAATACATAATACAAATACCGTAAAAGCTTTATTAAGCGCCCCTCTCTTTTAAGCGCCCCCCCTCTTTTAAGCGCCCCTCTCTTTTAGGCCCCCCTCTCATTTTAGCCCTCCTCTCTATGAAGCCCCCCTAATGAAGCCAAAATTTGAATTAGGCCCCCCTCTCTATTAAGCCTGGTACACAGAAATTGTCTTTGATTATTGCCTTATGCAAACTAAGATTTAATTTTTCAGTATAAAAACTACTTTTCTTGCTTGCATGTTGCAAGTGATAATTCTCCTTTTTGTGATACAGGATCTGAGTCCTGGTGCAGCTCTTGGAGCTTAGCTGAAAGGTCTTCAAATTCATCTTTAGTCAAGGAGATTTTGAATCATGCCAAGGTAACTTTTTGTTACAGTATGCAAATTTCCTCTTTGCGGGTAACTATAAAGTTGCCCATGACACTGTTGTGGTTGAATGAAAGATATTGATCAGATTTTTATCTCAAAAAGAGAAAAGAGATTTTAACTTGGTTTAATTATAGGAAACCAATAAATCAAGTCATCCACCTGGTTGAGCTTTTTTAAATAGAGACCTAGCGGCTGCTCCATCATACAAAGGGCCCGTTCAAATGAAAACGGAGTCAAACTAATGCGTTTTTGCCTTGCGTTCACACTACTCTTCTATGAAAACGGAGTCGCTTGAAAACGCTAATGAAAACGGATACTTTCGAATACTGTGCGTATTGAATACGCTCCGTTTTCAGTGTGAACACCAAAAACGGAGACATTTGAATACGCTAACAACGGCAACAAAATACGTGCTTTCTAGAGCCCTGTCCACACTACACAAACTAACCCAGGTTCGCCCCAGGTTAAATTTAACCTGGGGCGAGCCCTGTTTTGTCCACACTTGATTTTCATGTTTTGTAATGTGGACACAAAATCGGGGCGATCCCAGGTTAGCTGACGCTACGCATGCATAGTTAAATTACAACAACAACAAAACAACGACACAAAACAAATTTTCCATAAACACGATCAAGATGGAAGTTGCCGAAGTTGCAGTTTCGCGGCTCCATAGTGATCCACGATCTTTTTTGCAAGTTTCTTTATCTTGCCTGGTGTTTGCATGTAACGTATTTTTATTTTTCGGCGCGCAAAATGAAAACATATTCAAATATGCGCATGCGTTAAAAAAACTAACCCAGGTTCGCCCCAGGTTTTGTGTCCACACTAGAAATTTAGAACACTAACCTGGGTTCGACCTAGGTCGAACCCACCTCTGGAGATGGGTTGAACTAACTCAGGGCGAACCCAGGTTAGTTGTGTCCACACTGCAAAATCTAACCTGGGTTAACTAAAACCTGGGGCGAACCTGGGTTAGTTTGTGTAGTGTGGACAGGGCTTAGCACACCAAATCTCAAAATTTTATAAATTGAGAATTAACAATGGACTGGTAGCTGTTACAACAAAGTTTTTCACGATTTGCTTTTATTTACTTTAATTCATAATGACACCAATTTGTTGAGGTTTCGTGAACGCCTCTTTCCAAAAATGAAGCCACCAACAGCGTTTTTGTTGGAGCAGTGTGAACACTAACCGTATTCAAATCGTATTCATTTGAAAACGGATAAGTGTGAACGGACAGCGTTTTCATCGACGAAAACGGAGCGAAACGAATATGGAGCAGTGTGAACGTAGCCTTAATTGGAGATGAATATACTTCATTTGTGATTATACTTCAAACTCAAAAAAGTTTTTTCATCATTTTTATAACTTTTGTCAACTGATAATAAAAAAATCCTTTTAATTTCAATGCTAGTTTATTGTTGTAACACCCTATCTTCTTTATGCCTTACGTACTTATCATACTTATTCTTTAAGTAAACGTGGTCCATGCACACCGAATATAGGCAACCTACAAATTTAGAGTTCTAAGTCTTCCCCATGTTAAATTTCACCAAAATTGAATTATATTCCTTATTTTCTTTAAGAATCTACTTCTTCAGCATTTCGCTTAACCATAACCATGTATAGTTTAAAATGATTCTTTGAAAAAGCGAAGCAAAAGAAATAATTTTCCAAAATTAAATAACTCCATTGCGATTGCTAACATAGTGAGTATATTTTCGCTTTGCATTCTGTTATTCCTAAGCACATTTGCTGTAAACGGTGAATTGACTCTTGATATGTGGTTGGATTATGTATGGAAATTTAATAGTCTATGATAATTTCAGAGGCAGGTGAAATTGTTCGATCTTTGCTCTTAAACAGCGAAGATAAGTCCCTGAACTAAACTGCGAGCTGGGAAAATACCACATGAATATATTAATTATTGATATTTTCGAAGTCAAACTACCTACTTCGGAATATGTCGGTCCAGATTATTGCACAGTAGAGGAAATCTTGACTGCAAAAGGCCGTGTTATCCTTCTCCTGTCTAGATTAGTCCTTTTCTCATTACATTTCCCGATTGCAATAGCTGGTTTTATGCTCCTAAAAGTATGCGAGGAGATGTTTTTTCATTTACAGGTGCCCTTTACACTAAAAACCTTCACGAAAGTTTGTTATTATCGCTTGAAAACTGTGTTTTACGATCAGCGCCAGCCCGAAAAGGTCCTTGAAAACTTTGCGCTATGTTGATATCAACGAGGGAATCCTCTACAATTGTTTAACATGTTTTTGCAGTGTGTTTTTTTCTGGTGCTAATTGTCACAATTTCAGTCAGGTTGTAAATTATCTCTAACCAATATTATTGCAGGCAGTGTATTCTTTTAACCTTCCGCTAAACGTTTTAACGAAATTTTCTATTTTACCAGTCTGTCAAAAGTTCTTGATGCGTTATAGGATAGATCTGTATACGCTGTTTAGTGTAAAGGAGGACAGTTCCAAGTTGCTAGCCCAAGTTCCTTGCTTAAATAATGCAATCGTCATGCGACTGTTAAACTACTCTTAATAGGCACTATACATTTTGTATCTAAAAAATAAATGCAGGATTTATTTGACATCACAATTTTGAAAGCTGTTGGCGCAAAATTTGATTTGCTAAGTTTACCGTCTGTTGGTTTGATGAACTGATAGTAAAATTCAGAATTTGTTTATACTCTTTGCGCATCAAACTCTTTATTATTTGCGAGAAGACTCGCAACAGTTGTTTTGTCCTAAGCAGGCAGTCTGGTTCACACTAAGTTGTGTAAGCAGTGTTGCCACTCTCATGTTGTCGTTTTCCCTTACTGCCATGCCGTTTTCCCCCTACATTCTCCCACAGAAAATTCCATACTTCCCCCTACTTTCCCCTGCCTTGCGGAATATTACTCTACTTCCCTCTACCACTAAATGTACTTTTTAAAGTTATAGACTTATTGGTTTTTCTCTGTTTTACCAAGTTAATGATGTGTAATCATGACCTGGAAGCATTTCTTTACTAAATGCATGCATTTTTTAAGTCATACATACACCCGGATGCCATAGACTCAAAAGTAAAATATTACAAACAAAGAAAACGCAACTTCAATTCAGCTATAAAATATCATAAAAACATCCAGTTCTTTTGGAGATTAGTTAATCAATTACTGGCTTCAATATCCACCTGTTCAGATTGGGTATATTTTTCCATGCAACAGGTTCTGACACTGTGATGCAGGTTACTTTCCTGTAATTGTGCCTTGACACTGAGTTAATTCTAGAAGCAATTTAAACCCCTACAATTTTTTGCTTTTTTCCCCACACCTGCGAATTTTCCCCTGAAGGTTTCCCCTACAACCTACAAAGCCCCAAATTCCCCTACTGTAGGGATTTTCCCGTATGAGTGGCAACACTGTGTGTAAGGTGTCATTACTGACAAAATTAAAGTCACATGGCTAGCTCTGAACTGCAGACAGCAATTGTGAATATCGAAAAAAAAACAGATGTGAATCTCCATAAGTCGATTACACAACACAAATATTTGTTATCAGAGCATTTCCCTCCTTAATCTGCTGTGAAATGTCATTGCTACACAGAATCAAACACCATGTTCCGAGAAATTTAAGTCCAAAGAGTTTCAGTGACGTATTTGCTTTCGGTTCGTCCGAGCAAATAAATCAATTGAGCTTTTCTAAATCGACAGTGATATTATCCTTATTTCCGTTTTTCCATGTTTTTCTCTTGTTATCTACGTTTCGAAATGCCAAGGACAGCAACCTCGATTCTCTGTCCTTTGATATCACTCCCTCACATATGGCTCCCACACTCTATAACGTCTTTGAATATATACAAAATCAGCCCACTTTTCAACATAATTTATACTGTGCACTTTGCTTCACAATGTTGCATTTTAAATGGCTGGCTGCAAAGTTTTTACAGCATCAGGCAATTTTGATCGAAAATTGGAGACGTTTTCTTCATAGTGTTGACAATATTGATGATATTTCCCCTTTTTTGAAAATTGAAGATTTTGAAATAGAGTTTTACAAGAAAACGTGATAAGGAAGATATTAATTTATTTATTTTGAAAAAAGCAGCTGCTGCGAAAAGTAGACGACCAACCGATGATCTAGACCTGCAAAAAAGATCTCTTTCTGATCCGAATAGAGTTCTAAAGTGATGACGTCGCAAAAAAAGTAATTTTGGAATTTTTTTAATACGGCTCATAATAACTTTATGAGCAGTGCCAAAATAACAGTTATCCGCTAGGAAACTTTAAATCTTTCATTTGCCATACCTCACAAGATATTTTAGATGCTGAACTGATTTTTCATATTCAAAAGAATTTCATGATGTTCTTTCATGTTATATGGCTAAATTAAAAAGTTCTAAAAATAGTTTATTTGTGACGTCACACTTACGAACTCTGTTATTATCTTTTCAAATATTCCAATTTGGTAATGTCTTTTCTATTTAGAAATTTTATATATAAAATAGCCTTGCATTTTCCACCCGCGCTTTGCATTGGTTGCTTTGAAGTACATAAGATTGGTAACCCGAGAACAACGATGCAGGATACGATTCGCAAGGCATCAAAGGAAAATCTTTGCAGCTATTTTCGATGCTTAATGTCGCTGTTGCTGTGTGAATTTCTTTTCGCGTCTGGGTCATTACCCGCGGAAAGTTCCTTTCTTGATTTTTTTAGTGTTCAGCACAAAAGGTTTTTTAGTGCGAATGGATTTGGTGCAATTTTATAATTTTTGTGCAAGTTGTTGTAAAATTTTGATAAACCATATTTGCGACTCAAAAATATATCTAATTTCATAGTGGACTGCGGAATTCACTTGAAATTAAAGTATGAAAGGCCGCAATTTTCACTTTTAGATTACTTGCAACAGCGGAGGAATTCCAACATTCCTTTTGCTTTCTTGTCAAGGGGCCAAGTAGCTAGAGCACTTGACTGCAATTTGATTTGGATGCTTGTCTTGCCTCTGAAGTCGCTATTATCCACAATATACTCAATTATACTTAAATTTTATTTTAAAGGAGGAAGAAAAAAGCGAAAAGAGAACATTGAAATACATCGCACGTGATTTTAAGTCTGACTCAGCCAGTCAGGGTGTGAAGGAAGCGAATTTTACCGCGCGGAAGGCAGAAGCGATTTCATGTGACTTGCCCACCAAAACCTGTAATCCATTGAAACTTAAAAGTCCATGGAGTGAAGGTAGAAAGTTACAAGAGGAAGAAAAAGGCACAGTTAAACGGGCAAGTAAATTTCTGTACAATTAAAGCTATTATAATTTAAAAATTGTTCTCTTGCTACTTTGGTTTTTAACATTTCCACCGATTGTTATTTTGCGTTTTAACCCTTCAAAGAATTATCAAAGAATTTTAGAGAAACCAATCCAGTTGGAAAGACTAACCAATAGAAGTGATTGTTTGCTCTGTGCTTAACAGCCCCTAACATTTTTTATTTTAAATAAAACTTTAAGGTCTCTTCTCAGTATTTGTCCAAAATAAGAGAAATATTCCAACGTCATCTGTTATTGAGTAAGAAAATACATGCAAGGTTATTTCCCATTTCTTGACATTTTTAATTGCTCGCTGTTAAGAAGGTGCGTTCATCTTATGAATACCTAATAACTACAGAGTGATGGATTTTCAGCTGCGTATTAGGAAAACAAAACTTTTACCAGGGTACTGAAATGCGCTTTTACAAACAAGAAACCTAATGAGCTGACAATGCACATCTCTCTAATTGAGTTCAAAAATGATGATGTCACAAAAATCTATTTTTAGAAATTTTTGAATTTGAATTCCATAACCTGAAAGAGCATCATAAAATACCTCTAACTTCGCAAAATCAGCCAAATGTGTTGCGAATTGGCTGAGATATGGCCACATGCGTATTGGCTCTTTCCACACCAAACCTCTGTATTTTGTTTAGCTTCACTTCAAATCTTTCATTGGCAATATCCCAACTGATTTTGGACATATTTGACTAATTTTGCAAAGTATTTCATTATGATCTTTTATGTCATGTGGTTGAAATTCAAAAATTCTAATAAAAGGTTTTTGGTGACACCACACTCTAGAAATCTAAAGCCTTGCTATAGCAACGCCTCAATCTTCCTTCGGATAAAGTTTTGCCTTATTTGCCTTTTCTGAAATTTTTCCTTGGATTTTTCGAATAAAAGTTACCTTTGAATGGGGTTTGGGTAAAATAATCTATAGTTTGGCATTTAAGCTCTATCAGGAAATAATAAAAGTCCAAGTACAACGGAAAATTCCCTTTACTTTATGTAGTCTTTTCAAGTAACGCACTGGTTTCCCTCAGAACTGCTGCATCGTTGGATAACCTTCTTCCAGCTCACAGCCGGGGATTCCTAATGTTTATTTGGGCTTTGCAGCCTTGATTTGCTATCTCAATAGTAGATGAATTCTGATGCTATGAAAATCTTCATTGCTTCCAAAAAGCTAATTTGCCTTAACTGTGATCTTGTTGGTTGAAAATATCAAAACATTTTTAATTTTATCTGGGCTGTTGTTTGAGATTTTCACCCTCTGCTTGCCCAAGTCTTCTATCTTTGTCAATTGAGCTATTGAATCTTTGATAATTGAGTTCCCTGCCCTGCAAAAATACTTAATTAAAACACAACAATGATGCCTAAACACTTTGCTGGCTTTTTCATTTGAAGTAAAATTATAAACATGATGGTAAATGTGATGGTGGACTTGCTTTCAAAGGTTTACGCCTTTCAGCCGATGTTCGTCCAAATATCTGCACGAACATTCCTTTATTGTTCATATATTCTCTCAAGTTTTGTTATTGTGCTTTTCCTGTTAGCATGGTGTTGGATTATGCTAGCTTTACATTCAGTCTTCATTCATTCATTCATTCATTCATTGGCCACCAGTTAAATAATGCATGTTTAAGGAAATTCAAGCACTAATCCGAAATCTATTATTTAGTACAGATGTTACATTAATCCTCGAAATTTGTTGCTAGAATTGGTGCGACTGTGATAATCTCTTTAAAGGTGGCATTAAAATATGTATTTTTAATATATTCATGTTTATCTTTGCGTTAACGCTGTTAATCTGTAATAGTCTAATGGAATATTAAAGGATTTTTTTAAAAAATATTTTGAAGGGCTCCAAATTCGAAGAGAAGAATAGATAAATCGTCAGTATTTTTGTAAGTTACAAGCAACGTCTTTCTGAAGTTGTCTTGAAGTTGCTTGCAAATTATCCGGAGCTTAACTGATGTTTGGCAACATGTCTGGGTCAGTATATATTTCAGCTCTTTGGCGGGCAGCCAGTTAGAAAGCCGCATTTTCAAAGGCTGCTCTGTGATTTTCAGGACAAAAAGTTGTCATGCGCGCCAGTTTTTGAGTACTTTTTCTTATGAGTCTCTGTTGTAGCTTCCGTCAAATGAAGCTGTAGCCAAACAGAGGCTCGAGGAGTAAGTCCACTGACTGGCCTGTAATTTAAGTACTGGCCAATACTGTCAATTGATATGCAGCAAGGGCCTATAATTTTATTTTGAGGTATATTTGTTTATGGGGTTGTGTAAAAACTGGAAGCAAAGTAATATTAGTAAAAGCGGCCCATTCACATCACTACGATGGGTTAAGTATTCCACCGTGATAGCAATTTTCGACAGTTTACTCTATCTATGCCCTCTCGTGCAGGGTCATCATCGTAAAATATGATCGAAAACCAATAGTGTAGGCACCTGCTCGGCTTTGGAAGGCACTTAGATGCTTTCTTATATTGAGTACTCATACTTCTGAAAATTCCAGTTTTTCTATAGAACATCTTTGATACGACCATAAAGATTCATTTATCGTCAGCCTTATCCACCACACAAGTTGGCAGCCATGGATATTCATTTCACTCGATCAGCTACTGTCTTTGAATACTTTATTTGCTCTTGTCTGTCCCATTAGTATATTCTATATTTCTTGTTAATTTGTTGGGGCTCCTGTACCTAGAGCCGGCTTGTATTCGATCCGTGATTATGGGAAATAGTTTCTACAGCTAGCTTTAAGTCAAGTCAAAGTTAGTCAAAGTACACCAATTTTCCAACATTCCATTGCAAAAGGTCTCCATTGCAACACACCAGTTACAAACTTCAATTAGAGTTAATACTCAATCTAGCTTGGCGGTCAGATTTTGTTCTTTTACGAGTTAACACTTAACGCTTCCATAAACTTTGAAGAGTGCAGGTCTGAAAAGTAAGGCCTGAAAGAATAAACATGATAGTCAGTTGAAAAGTAGAAAAGGATAAGAATTGTTTTTGGCATTGCGAGGCTTAGGACAAAGTTCTTTTAACATGGTTATTTTCTTGTGAAATGTTCAGGTTCCCTTGAAGTACATTTCCTGACGTACATTTCTGCATTTGCATATAGAATATTCAAATCGATCTTTCCTTAGGTACCCGAAAAAGTGAAATATGAAGCGGCTTTTACTAAACGAAAACATCCGGAGGACGTTTCGCAGCCAAGCAAGCAAGCCAAAATTGTACCTTTCTTGGTGAATTCAACTGCATCAAACGAGACAAAGGCCAAAGAAGATCGCTTTCGTTTCACCCCAAATGAAGCATCAGCGCACCCTTCTGAGGGTCAAAAACGAAGCCGAAGTGTAATATACAACAAGGTAATCACTAATTTTGCTTTTTGTCAGCCAGGTATTTCGGCTAACCTTTTTATAAGCATGAAAGCTATATGAATATTGAGGAGAAAATTTCTGCAAAAAACAAGCCAGTACTACGCATACCCCAGCCCCAATGTATACTCAAGTAGGACCATACCAAGGATCGAATTTCTTCAAAAATTAAAGCATATACTATACCTTAACGCTGAATAGATAAGTCAAACAAGTACTCAAGTACCTCAATATATAAGTATGTGTAGGGGCTACAAAGAAAAGACTTTGTCATCCATGAAAATGTCTGACAACTACGCATCAAATCCTTGATTCAAATCCAGTAAATACTCTATTCTATCAAACATATATTGTTTTCCTCTAATAAGCGCTTTACCCTGTATAAAGATTTTCAAATTTTTTTTGTTAGGAGTTTTTTCAAAGTTAGCAAATGTTTAACGATGTGATAACCAATTGATAACGTCATACTACACACTACACACAACTTTTCACCCTTGATTTAAAATGAACTTTTAACCAGAAGACGTAAGATAAAACACAGATGTAAGTGATGAAATATCTTTTAAATTTTATAGTATCTTAAATATATAAACGTAATATATAGTAACTAACTTTTCAGTCCATGTCGTTGTGCTTGTCTTTCAACTTATCTTTATAATTCTTTTTTTCATACTATTTATTAAAAGAAGTTGTGTATATGAGCACATTTCTACGCTTGAACTTTCTATATTTTGGTTAAATAGTTAAAGGCATTGAGTCATGGTAAATAGGCCTTCTCTATAGGGGGTCATTTGGTTTCGGCGTGATCGCTGCTATTTCATGTGATATTTGCATCCGCTGTTGACAACTTGCTATTGATGAAAATTGCTTTGTCAATCAGTACGAGGTGAGTTCATGTGACCAGTTCCAGGTCAACCAATAGCATGGCAGTCATGAAAATCATGACTCAGCGGATTTTGGCACTTAGGGTATAACCAATCCATTTTATCATGACTCAATGCCTTTAAATTATAACATAGTTGTCCTCGGTGCTTGTTTGCAAAATCAGAATGGGCGTGTGTTGAAGGGTATGTAGATCAGAAGGCAAGTCCGAATTAGAGAAACTACTGTACGTTTGATGGATCTTCCTAGCACAATCAACATCCATCCATGTAGATGTTTTTAAACGATTGATTTCTTTGCCAGTTGCGTTTGTTCACTTCGCACTACTCATTAGCACCATCCCCCTAATAGTACTTAAACTTTAGTACATTTAATACAGTATTTTAGTACATTACATTTAATTGTCATAAAGTACATTTAACGACACAATGGTCGACACAACTGTTTATAAACACAATCAATTAATTCGCTGAGAAATGTGCTTTGCACATGTCGTAAAAGTTGTCTGAGTTTGTTTGTTCAACTATGTCTCGCTAAACTGTGCCATGTTGATGTCACAGAACAAAAGAAGGGGTTTTGTACAAAATCATCCTGGCCAAACTTTGATGCAAGTTTTTTATGTTGCGTATTTTGTAAGCTGTTTGTTAATTTACATCAGGCTGAGATTTGCCCAAAAAATGAACAAAATAAGAAACAACTCAAGAATTAAAATACAAGCAAAAATTGAAAAGGAAAAGAATTGCAACATAATGACAGAAAGCGATAAGCAAAATAGCATTGAGGCAACAATTAAACAAACTTAAAATGATAAAATCAGCGCAACACCATTGATATCAGTTTGAAATATGAAACAAAATAAGAAACACTTGAGGCTGAAATTCTGCGATAAAATAAGAAACGCTAGGCTGAAACTGGAACCAAGTGTTCTTATTAAAAGGATGTAATTAGACTCAATGATAAAGCAATGGTTTTGGCTGTTTTAACATGTTAAAAATGATGTCTCTCTGGCACATATCTAGCATATAGTTCACACAGTCTCGCTTGACTGAATGAACTACAATGCTTGTCTTTGTACACTATCGTCAGTTTTCAAGACCAAACTAAGCCACTCCCTACCTTTTTGAAAAATGTAGGTTTACTTATAAAAACGAAGGGGTTATAGGGTACGTTTTTCCCTGTGACTTCTATGATATGTTTTAAGTTACCAACATGGTTTGGGGGGAAGAGGGTGCAGAAGGTAGACTGTTCGGGAAAGGAAATGGAAAGGATAAAGCCCAACGCATACTGCTGGGTGTTCCAAGGACTTTCAGTCAAGTCCATTCAGTCAAGCAAGACTGTATTAGCTATATGATAGATATTTGAACAATGTTGGTTTACTGCAAAAAACATAGGAGATTCGGAAATACGTGTTTTCCTGTGACTTGCATTATATTTTTTTAATTATCAACATTTTTTGGGAGAAGGGGGTGCAGAAGGTGGAGGATTCGCGAAAAGGAAATGGAGAGTATAAAAACGCAACGCATATTGCTGGGTGTTGCAAGTATTTTTGGCAATGATTGAAGCTCGTACACTTAATGTACCTTGGCCTAGAACTGAAGATTCCCCACTCTTGTAATCTAATTGATGATTTCATATTGGTGAGAACAGATGCCTCCCTTGTCTCTTTTAGGCAAAGAACCGCAAATGGCACCCTAACAATCAGTACAAGAATAACACTGATAACACTGAGGACGAAGACGAGAATCCAACTTTGCAGGGTAAAAATACGTTTATGACAGCAAGGGATCAATACGTGAGTGCGGTAGAATTTTTTATGATTCGATTCTGGCTTGAAACAATGTCTTGCGAATTCTTAAATGGATAAACGACTTATTCTTATTTGCCAAAGAATTTAATAATTTCATATGTTGCAGTTACTGTTTTTGTTGTTTAGGGTAATTGTTAATTTTTTTAAATACATTAAATACTATTTTCATATATAACTACCGTAAATGCTCGAAAAAGCACTCTAGGTTCTATTAATTCAAGGTGTTTTGGATAGGTGCTAAATCAAGGGGGCTTAAATTACCAATAAAATAGCATTTTTTAAGTGTTTTCACTTCAGTCAAGTTCGTTTTGGCAGAAAGAAAGAATTTTGGAAGTCAAATCGTATGCAATTTAATATGTTATTTATCACGGGCTAAAAACGGGGTTGTAAAAAACCGGCGTGTCTTGGTGGGGGCAATTTGAACATGGGAGCTTATACGAGGGGGTTTAGCTCCAGGATTTAGGCTCTTTAATTAATAAATAACAGAGCGGGGGAATTTTTATTGATTTTGTCTCGACCAGTCAAAATCCTATAGCCTTTATGTTCGACAATAAAAATGACCATAAACGAGAAATGTTCTAGAGTTTTCAAAGTTTCTAAACCTGTGCAAAAAAAAATTGTGAACGGAACGACCGAAACGTAATTGACGCGTAAGGAAAATCAATTTTATTACCTTTTTAGTTTAAATTTACCGTTGAGTTTAGTTTTAGAATATTTTACTTAAATGGATATTTTATTTTTGCATATTTTGCCAAAGATCTTCAAATTTTTCTTATCATTTTTTGTGAGAATTAATAAATAGTATATTTAGAGGAAATAATTAGAGTTGATATCTGAAAATGTCACTTCTGAAGCACCAAATCTACTTTTGCCAAGATATCCTGCTAACGCTTTGTTTTTAATATTTTATCACCTTGATGTTCCATTGGAAGCAGTTTGTGTAATTGTTCAACAAAACCTTGATATTATAGCATATAGCTTATGGGAGGTTTGGGAAGAGTATGTGGGTGATAAAGTCAGGAATTGGTGTCAGAAAACAGCATAAATTTGCAAAGAAGTGTCTGTCAACCTTCAAAGGGGCGTGGTCACAAATAATGTTGCCCCGTCTTTCTACGCTTCGTCATGCCTCCAACTAGAATCGAAGCCTTGGCCACGTTATTGGACTTGAGAACCAAAACCATTTTCTGGGTTTGAATTCTTGCCATTTGCAATCCTCAAAGAACATTTTATACCGAAGATAAGAAAAATGCGGAAAAAATAGCTTCTGCTTTTTTAAATCCTCTCCTGAAAATTGTTTCTCTATCCCAACCAATACACCTCTCGTCGTGAAATGCTCTTCTATCCTTTGGAATGTCAAGAGGTCTTTTCCAAGACACGTTGAATTTTTGTTATCAAAACATGAAATATTTTTGACTGTCTCAATAATCTCTCATCAAGTGTAGATGAGAACTGCCCAACTTTCTAATTAATGGAAATATTGTACCACATTTGAAGATACATCATCTTCCAAAAAGTTTTTATTCGATGTCAATTTGTTATTCTACGAATCTAACTTCCCTCATTCACTCCTGTGTTTCACTCAAAAAGAAATTGGTACAGATAGAAAACAGAATGTGTGTTAATGAACTTCCTATAACTGTTTTGCTTTTTGTATAGGTAATCGACCAAAGAAAGAAGAACAAACCCAATTCATCCAACGAGAGCAAGCTTATTATGCATTCTGATTACGGCCAAACTAAGAAGTCACTTGGAACTCGGTAATGCTTTCATTAACTACAATTTGAGTGCCTTACATGTATTAAAGAAAAAATGAGCGTGTGACAGGATGAGGGTGGGACTCGATCCCCATCGATGAAACGCTGATTCTTTGGAACGACGCGCACTGTCGCTGACTTTGGGTTCGAGTCCTGCCCAGGACATGTCACTGGCTCATATTTTCCCTCTGTATAAACTACCATTTAAACATCAGATAATAAAAAAACGCTATAATTTTGTTTTTCAATATTTTGTCTTTCCACAGACAATATTTATTTTGCATCTTAGTTCATATACAATAAGTACCCGCATATAAGAAGCCGCTTTTTTAACTGAGGACATAGAAAGGTTTTTATTAACAGAGACTTTTCATCATCAGGGTCTAAATTTCTTGTCAATGGATACTGTCAAATCAAGGCAAGCTATATGACAGTACCGTCCTTGGATGTGCATTCAATGTTACTAGCAGAAGTGTATGATACTTGATATCTACAGTATAATTTTCCATACCAATAGATTACACACACTACAACCATCATAGAACATAAACAGAAAATATAAAACACAACTGTTGATACTTGGAAATAATAAACACTTTAATTTCAGGCCTAAAATTGTTTACTATAAAATGAGCCCCTTCTGAAGAAAATGAGGCCTGTTTCTTATACAAGGGGTTTTCTTATGCAAGTACTTATTGTAACAGAAGCTTTATTGTCTCTTGTTTCTTTATTAGAAGGGGAGGATCTAGCAAGTTCGTCCCGCCTGTAATGAACCGGGAGGCAAATGGACATGGAAGCACTAACAGGTACACCCAATCATTGTATTTGATACAATTGCTATTATTATTTTTTGGTCTGAAAAATCAGCTAGCAATTATTGAAAATATTCTAATTGATAATGAATAATAGGCATACAAGGCAGTTGGAGTTGATATTTTAGAAGGTGTTTCTTTAGTAATTATCTATTTTTTTCGAAGTTAGTTTATAATGTTTTGAAGCATAGCCATGGAATAAGAAATATTTTATATGTTTTGTATAATCGTAGTATTGTCTTCTATAGTATTGTATCTCGAAATCATAGAAGAATAAAGCTAGTTTTGTAAAAATGAAAACATGACGGTCCAGTTTACTTTTCAATCTATCTATGGTCACATATCCTGGTGATAATCCACACTTCCTGTGTATTGCGAAATGACTCAATATTGATGAGTATCGTAGTTAATAATAGAACATGACATTCTTGTAATAAAATCATAACACTATTTAGATATTAATTAGCGATTAACCCCAGCATAATTTGCTGTTGAAAAATGTTATTCTTAGGTATTGAATGCTATATAAAATATGTCGTGTTATGATTGTCTTTGCTTTGAATGAAAAGCTTGTGGTAGATGCTAATTTATATGTTTGATATAGAGGCTTATATCATGAATCGCCTATCTTGTTATGATTGAGAACTGTAGCCAAAACGTGCCGTCACTACACTGTTACATCAAGTAAGGTAATATGTCCCGACGCATTTCGCTATCCATTTAAATTTTCCATTTGTTAGACTACACCTTAGGGTGATTCTCGATATTTTCTTGATCATAAACGCGCTCGGGACGTAGTACTTTTAAGAAGACCATTCTGTATATTTTTATGGAACTCAGCGAACTCTATACTGGTCATCTTATTCTTGTTAAAAGCTTCTCCTGTAAGATCTTCTTCAACCTATTTCTTTGTTTTTTGCGAGTTGTCTTTGTTAATTTTCATGGTTAACACGAGCTAAAAAACATTTCATGAAGCATAGATTTTTTTTAGGTCGAGAAAACATTTTCGCGTACTCTGTTTAGATTTTCTACGTAAATTCGCAACAGGGAAAAGACTAAATTTGCAATCTTAAATTTCCTTTTTTATTTGACTGTATTTAATTTTGCTTGTATTTTTGCAGTAACGGCGACAGTAATTTTCAAGATGAAAGATTAAAAAACATCGAACCAAGAATGGTCGAAATGATTGAGAATGAGGTATTTGAATGTTGAAATCTTCTTGTGTTCAGAGCGTGTTTCCATGCAAAAGCGCGATCTCAAAGCTGCTTGAAAATCCTTAAAATGGGAAGGATTACCCAAAAAGAGAGAAATAATCGTAGTTAGATGCGGTTTTTGAGCGCTTGTGAGTCATGATTCGTCTCTTTCACAGCTTAAATACAAAAATGATATTTTTGCTAAAGAAACGGTTTTCTACTGAGCAGCAGTTCAATTCTCTGATTTCATGCTCAATATTAGCGATCCTCCTGAGCTACCACAAACAGGTAACTGCATGGTGCTTTTCCATTTCAGATTATGGACCACGGGGCCCCTGTGTCCTGGGATGACATTGCTGGGCTGGAGTTTGCAAAGAAAACGATTCAAGAAATTGTGATATGGCCCATGTTAAGACCGTAAGAGAATAAAGTTGATTTAGTTTGCTAGCCAGTTACATTGAAAGGAACTTATCTGCAATATTAAGCAATTGAAAATTCGATATTCCATTTGCCATGTCGGGATTCTTTTTCCGCACAATATGCCTGTCAGTGAATTGCGCCTATTTGCATGTGCCTGGAACCAGCGTGCTCATTTGCCTGCAGGTTTTGCAAGCTTACAGGAAGCGAATTCTTCTTAACCACAAGCTTCCCCCTTGATCTAGTATCATTTGCAACATCAACATTCTCTAGCCTTTTGGTCTTTTGCCTTCTTTCAAGCGAAACGATTTTTCAAAGTAAGATAAGCGCGTAAGAAGAACACACTTCTAACCAAAAAGGGACCCAATATTTTGCAAGTATTCTTTCCTCCTTTTAATAAGGCGAACTGTTCAAAAACCCAATGGCTCTAGCCAGCTGCTCGAAAGACCATTTATAATGAATTTCTGCGCTCCCTTAAAGATAAATAAAGAGCCTGTAATTGCTATAGTTGCTAAATTACAATCAAGCGTGACAAAGGTTTTCTTTACTTCTAAGACCCATTTGCATCATGGCCTCATTTAAGTAAATCTGAGTTTCGTATGTGGTCAATGTAAAGCATAAGAGCGTATCGGTAAGGGCACTTGTCCTTGTATCAACTGGGTGATGACGTCATATGACTCGTTTCTTTTCTCTACATCACTCGCTAATATGAAATTTGGTAACTGCCTTTTAAGAAGAACACTCTGTAACCGCACGGCTATTGGTTCCTTTTTTCGCTGCCTCAAGCCACTGTTTCCACAATGTACCCATTTTCTGCTAGAAGAACAATAGATGTGCATCCTTATCACTGGTCAAACCTGGTAGAGCTTTTCGTATGTCTTGGCAGCTTCGCTTACAACAAACAATCTGTGAACCTAATCTGTCATTTGTGCTGGTGCTCGTGCCGATAAATTTACGATTGCCACCTACTGACGCACAAGAACTATTGCTGACATAGCTCGCTAATTCTGACTTGTGACCTAGATAGCTCCTTGTGAGTTCTTTTCATATGTCCGACAGCAAACATACCAAACTTCGAACTATCTACTGTATGTAGTTTTTCTTTTTTGTAAAAAATAATTGTTATTTGTGGTTCAAGTATTAGATAGAAATGTAGTAGTTAATTATTGCTGTGAATGAAATGTTTTGAGTTTTGAGTTTGAGACTTGACAAAATTTCTTTCATGAGAACGAATATTTTAGTGTTTACTAGTTTTCCACGAAGCCACACCGTTGTTTTGTGTAGATACACTTGCTACGTTCAGTTCTTTTTGCCTATTGCGTTCAACAAAGCCACTATGTTGCATTGATGTCTCCAAAATCATTCAAATCACCCAGTTTATAAAAGCCACCACATCTCGGTTACTGGACAAATGATTTTAGTTACTCTGCTTAGGCCTGCTTACCTTATTTTTCCTTCTCGTACATTCCTTCACATTTTCACATCGCAGCACAGGGATCCATTACGTCACTCCCAATATCACGTATCCGTTAATCCCTATTCCTCTTTCTGTGCTGCTTTATTGATTTCACTTGTCACTGTAACTCGCCCTTCCGATAACTTGTTTTCCGCAACGTTTTTCGCGCTTTTCTTTGGAAAATCATAATTGTATAGATTTGTGTTAATATTGGCTTTAAAAAAGCAAAAATTTCAGAACATACTTAAGCTGATCGTCTGCCATTCTTCAGAGTAAAAAGCGTCAGAAGATAGATCCAAAATTCTACACTAGGAAATATATATACCCAGTTGGTGATCGAAACTGTCCGATCGCCGTTCCATCTGGCAGTTTACGAATCTATCTGCATAATCATGAAAAACCCGGTATCGTGTAGATAGAAGGGGTTCGTTTTCACCTTAGGACTCCATTCGTAAACTTTTCCATTGGCAAGCGGCACTGATTGGGCAACCTCAACAGTCATGTGCTCGCGTTTCTGATTGGCCTATTTCGATCCACAACTGGGTATATATATTTCCTAGCGTAGAGTTGTCGGTCTATGTTCTGACGTTTTAAACTCTGAAGGCGTGTCAGACGAAAATCTTTAGTTTACTCAATTGTTTGCTTTTTTCAAAGCCATTTTTACCACAAAAAGATTGCTCATGCTTTTTTGTTAGTTTTGTCCAGCTATCTCCCTTTCAATTCATATGATATTATTGTATTAAGTTGTATCAATGGTTTATGAGTTTTTTTTTGGTTATAAATGCATTGATCAGACCTTTTGCAAATTTAATGAACAATCTGAATGTCTTTGACATCTCCATCATACAATATTTATAATAGTGGCAATTGATTATGGCAAGGTACCAGTCCACCGATGGGCCTTCTTTAAACAAACGTACAGAAGGATGCCGTTTCTACTCATAATTTCTACGACACGGTCATTAATATTTGTTGACATTGTTTGACATTTTATTGAGTTAGTTATAGTGATTATCGTTAGCATCTCTATTACAATAGCCATTTTTTATATTGGGCTTTAACTACTCATCTGCCAGTTACGCCATTTTATATATATCTCAACCGAATTTTTAAAGATGTCATGTTTTTTTCGGGCCTAAATATTTGATGAATTTTGCAACTGATTCATAATGCTTGTTAATATTTAATTAACCATCTTTGTGACTGAAGGCATTTAAGTTTCACGTGGAAATCGCATTTCGTATAGCGTTCTGAATTTCATATGATGATTTCTGAATTTTCCATTTTTGGGCCTTCAATAGAATTTAAAATGTCATTGTTCGTCGGTCTGAACAGAACTTCTGTGTGACAATTTCTTACTCTTTCTTGAGACAATCTCCAAAAGAGGATTGAGAAACAATCCCAAATAGTGTTTTCTTATCCTATATTTAATTAGTCGCAAGCCATTCGTAACCTAAGACCCTATTTTATAATGGGTCGGGAAATGGCCCCTTCTCCATTTTATTGCCTCGTCTCCGTTTTTGCTTCATTGTCTCGGTTTTTGTTCATCGTTTCCGTTTTTGTTTCCTTATCTTCGTTTCAGTTGTCTCGGGCCCGCTACGGAATTTTGTAGATCCCCCCTCCCTTCATGAACGCGCTAAGACAACTGAATCAGGTACAATAGGTTTACGCAATCAAAAACCTATTTTCCTTGTTTATAGATATAAACGTTTGCAATAAAAACTCAAAAACAAATTTGTCGAATAATTTTTTAGTCTTGAGTTTAAGTTGATGTTTTTTCTTTTGTGTTTTCTAGCGATATATTCACGGGTTTAAGAGGGCCTCCAAAGGGACTGCTGCTATTTGGCCCCCCTGGCACTGGAAAAACACTTATTGGTATGCTATCACTCTCTATTTTGCTCTTTCCTGTAATTTGGAAGTTAAAAGAAGATTATAAGCTAAAAACGTTTTTCGATCAAATATGCCTAAGACGAGTGTTAGGAGTTAGATGGCAACAACATGTGACAAACGAAACTATAAGAGAAAAGACGAAACATGAGAAAACTTAGCGTAAATTAAGAAAGACGAGACTCATATTGTTCGGTCATATGAACAGAATGATCAACATCAGAATTGCAAAGCAGGCGATGGAGTGGAGACCAAGAGAAGGTCGAAGACGATCTGGAAGGCAGCGAATGACGTGGCAAGCAACAGTGGAAAGGACCTTCAAGGAATTGGCATCAACTGGGCAGAAGCGAAACAATTATCTCAGAATCGAGCGGACTGGAAAAGAATGTGTGCCCGACTCGGCGAAAGCTGAAAACGGAAGAAGAAAAAGAAGAAGTTTAGCTAATAACCAGGCTACACCACTCGACAAATATCATGAGATAAGATGCCCTCTATAGTTATATCAAAGGGGGCCACTCCCTTATATCACCCATTCATTACGTTCTCCAGTATAGAAGGGAAATATTTCGTCTCTCAAGTAAAAAACTGAACGACTCTTAATTTCAAGTTATTTTTGTTTTAAGGACTAGAAATTTAATTGTAATAATATGAAAAGAAATAGTTTTTCCACTTTTCAAATTTTCACGCTAAATTTTCCTGTCCATTTTCCACCAAGGCGTCAATTTATCGACCGTATCAACAAAAAGCTTTTAGTTAATATGTTGTGAAATGTTTGCTTTTTTCAAAGCCACTTTAAATAGAATTTTGTAATAATCTGTTTACAAAGAAAATGTGAATTTTGCGAAGGAAAGGTTTTGTAATGTAGAAGGTTTTCTTTTTTATTTCAAAGGTAAATGCATCGCCAGCCAGTCCCATGCTACTTTCTTTTCAATCAGTGCCTCGTCACTCACCTCAAAATGGGTAAGTAGAAGTTGTATACACATCCTGCTTTAAGAACTATGCAAATGTCAAATCGTACAAGTAAGGTTGTTTGAAAGTGGGCTTTGATGCAAGGGTAGCGATTTAAAGAAAATTTCTCTCTATGTATTTTCGTGTCAATTACATGGTTACAAAGGTGAATGCATGTTTTGTTTGCTCAGAGTATGGCAGAAATGTGACATGGTTAACACAAGATGGTTAACATCAAGCATTTGATTAGCTATTGTTCCAGTGCCTGGCCCTATTTTTTGCTGCAGCAGATTTTTGTGTAGTAATTAAACATTCGTGGTTCAATACCTAGAAGAAATGTTAAAGAATTTAGTATGATGTGAGAGCAACTATATTGACGGTGCTTAGAGACCGTTGCATACTGCTACCATTGCCCCCAAAGCTATTTATCTCACAATCTATTATCTCCTTTCTTTCCTTTCCATGGATAAACTTTGTACATCATAAGGGCCTATTTGTGATATTTATTCCTTTTTTCATCTTTTTAAATCTGAAAATTAATTGAATTTATTCAATTAGATTTCAGAAGGTTGGAGAAACAGCACTAGTCCATGTAAACATTAGTAATCCTAACGTAATCGCATTTTTATCCTGACGTAATCGCATTTTCATCGTGACGTAATCCTGAGGTTTGGATTTAGTTGTGGCACATGTTGATCAATTTAATCGCATATTTTCTTATCATAGATTGGAGAAGGAGAGAAGATGGTTCGAGCGTTGTTTGCAGTGGCTCGATGTCACGATTCTGCCGTGATTTTTATCGATGAAATTGATTCATTGTTATCACAGCGAACGGACGGTGAGCATGAAGCTACACGGAGAATTAAAACGGAGTTCCTTGTTCAGCTGGTAAGCTAATTGGCTTGGATTGACTTTTATTCAAGGCAACGAAAATTCTGTTAGTGTTGGGAAAAAATTGCTACTTATTATTTCTGATGAGTAGAATGTTTTGATATGGCTTTTTTAATTTACTTTTCAGCACTTCAAGCTTTTCGAACTAAGATTCGTTAAATTTTGGGTCGTTGGGTGAGGAAGATTCTTCCTTACCACCCATCTGCCCTAACCCCATCTCCCTCACCACACATCTTCCTTACCCCTTATCTTCCTTTCCACCCACCTTTCTTTACCCCTCTTTTTACTACCAATTTCCCTTACTCCCATCTTGCTATCTCCCATCTTCCCTACTCCCAACCTTCCTTACCACCCTTTTTTTCTACCCCTGTCTTCCCTACCATCTTTCTTTTTTACCCCTTATCTTCCTTACCACCAATTTTCATAAACCCAATTTATCTTCCCGTTATATTTCTTACCCCCATCTTTCTTACCCCATCTTTCTCACTCCAAGTCTATCTTACTCCCCATCTTCCTTGAAACCCGTTTTTCTTACCCTATCTTCCTTACCAGTACCACTCAATTACATACGCTATAGGACAATTGTACCTCTTTTAGGACGGAGCAACAACTAAAAATGAAGATAGAATTTTAGTGGTCGGTGCCACGAACAGGTATGTTTTGGCATTCTTGTCTGTAGAAGTTGGTCCACATTTGCGGCGCAAGCACAAGCAAAAACACAAGCACAAGGGATTTCAGCGCCAGTAAGAACGGGCTTGCCACAATCATAAACATACGTACAATACAAGCACAAGAGTGTCAAAACATTCCGTTTCTTCACGCACCTGCTTGTGCCTTGTTGCTTTGATTTTCAGTTAGGGCACTGACGATGCAAGTGATCTAGGAAATCAAGCTGAGCCATGATCTTGTGTCTAGACCGTCACCACGAGCGCATAAGGTCTTTGCTTGTGTTTGTGGCTGTGACGGTAGTGAGCACCAAGCAATTTTGTGCATTGATCCACTTACTGATTACTTGCATGCCTTATTTGATAATTACCCGACTAACCAACCAACTAACTTCCTAGCTTATTGATACACTGATACTTAACCGATAAAAAAATGAACTTTCAACGTACCTAGCTGTGTTTAGGTTCTAAACCAGTCATAACAGCCGATGAGTATTTCTTGGATGAATATTTTTATATTAATTGCAGTTTTGTTTTTTTTGTATGATAGTGGTGTTTCCAAGGTGCCAGAAGAAGCTATTTGTTTCCTATTCATTGTTTTATTTGATACACCAGGCCGCAAGAACTGGACGAAGCCGCAAGAAGAAGACTCGTGAAAAGGCTGTATATACCTCTCCCTGAAGACGAGGCTAGGAAGCAAATTGTTCGGAATTTAATGACAGAGCAAAATTGTTCATTGATGGATGAAGATTACTCAAAGATTGTGGCTTCTACACAAGGTGATTTTTCCTGTTTTGAAGTACCTAAACCTTCCCTAGCATCCTCATTTTATGAAGCTAAAAGGACCAATATAACTACTTATGATTTAAGGTTCAATACAGTCATATGATAGGGCTAAAATGCATCGATCAGACCCTTTTCCATGCTCATTTTGACAATTACCACATGTCTTCAAGTTCAACATTATCTAGCCTAGATGAAGATTCTCTTTTTCAGTTTGTAGCATTGATTTCGCTTCAGATAGATCTCGCCTGGGAACACGGTGACCCCCATTTATTGTTCATGGTCAAAACCCGCACCGAATCCCCAACTTTAAACCACCCCTTAACCAAAACAATTCCTTGATACTCTAGCATTTTAATGTGGAATGTGGAGGATACCTTAAGGAGCAAAAACCTAACAAAATTGTTAAGAAAAAGGCGGAAATTTCTGCTGTTTCCATCCTCCGTCCTCAATTTTCCCTCCAAATGCTCCTTATTCCGCTTTGTTGATTTTTCTTTTAACGGTATACTTTAAAGTAAATATTAAGATTTATCAATATTTGAACTATCAAAAGAGTGAACTTTGTTTACTGATCAAATACTTTGGCTAGATTTAAGGCAAATCTAAAAATTTAGAAGATTTCTGCAAGTTAAACGTCGGGGGAAACAGATTGATTATGATTCGTTACTATAATATGGTAGATGACCTCATCCTATCTACTGAAGGGCTTTTGTTTGATCCTTCTTAGCCTTACGTTATTCTCATTCGTTTTGTTACTTTCAAGGCTACTCGGGTGCTGACATGGCTAATCTGTGCAGAGAGGCTGCTTTAGGACCCATTCGAAGCATTGGCATGAAAGATATTCGTTTCATCACTCCTGATGAGGTAATTTTTCAACTAGATATGTGTGCATGATCAACTTTACTTCGTCTGAAAATGATTTCCTGAAATTTTTGTTTCCAAAGCTTTGACTTTTCAAAAGTGTGTCGTCTTTTGAAAAATACTGAAAATCTAGATAGCTCTTGAAATTTGGGCTTTAGAAGTGAAAATGCAGGAGTGGTCCAGGGCACCCATAGAACAAAGGGAGATCTCCTCGCTCTATCAATTCAAACGAAAATTAAACGCTCATTTGAAGAGCTCAGGAATCCCGAATTAAAACACGACTCATAGGAAGATCAGACGTCAATTTCAATTCACTCATATTATTAAATATTTTTTTTTAAATTTTGTCTTCCATTATTAGTTTTTTAGCTTATCATAACTTGTACTTAGGTTTCTGATGGGATATCGTGTTCAAATAAGAATTAAATAAAAGAAAGAACAAATAGAAAGCGGAGTGAGATGGCTGGCATAGGTTTCAGATTTTTTTTCTTTTATTCCTCTGATGTTAAGACTGTCAAGGCACCTCATATGGCCGCAGCCAGAGAGGAAGTCTGTTATGGTCCCAGGGCACCTCTCATGTTAAGACTGTCAAGGCACCTCATATGGCCGCAGCCAGAGAGGAAGTCAGTTATGGTCCTAGGGCACCCCTGTGGGCCCAAACGTCAAGTATTTTTGTACAGGTAAAGTGAAATTTCTCAAAGAAAGCCAGTTCACCCGACAAAAGCCTGAAAACTTAGTGATTCTATATGACTTGAGATTTTGAACATTTGAGTTCACTAAACCGGGCTGGCCTACTGGAAAGATCCTTAGGTAGAACAGCAACATCTTTATTTTATATATATTAAAGAAGTAATTGTAATAAAAGTAGTTTATTTATATTTGTATTATAGATGATAGGGAATTCGTGTATAAAGATTTTAGAATGAAATGAAAATGAAATGTAAATAAAAGAGCTGAAAATAGCTCGCTATCATATGCAATTTGACATCCCGCTGCCTTTTTGTCAGCCTGCGGAATTGGTGGCGCGGGAAAGTGAATTGAAATGGAATGCATGCTGGTGAACCTAGCCTGCCTGCAGACTCTTGAATTGAATTGCAAATGTTTATCCTACAGGAGGATAAACATTTGCAAATCAAATCAAGAGTCTGCAGGCAGGCTAGGTGAACCTGGCTAGAGCCATAATTTCGGCCCAGTTTGCCTAGATACCGCCAACTTAACAGCATTATTTGTCTCCCATCTCTTTGGCTGCCCTGCTATGAACGATTATCTGTTGAAACCATGAATGGAATAATCATTTCTAAACCCAAGCCTATTTTAATGACTTTATTTTCCTGAAATGGCTTTCCTATATAAGAACCAGTAAATTTAAGTTCAAACTGGTTGTTCTCAATTTGTTCTTAGGTTATTGGGGTTGCAGTGCAATTGCTAGCTAGTCTGCTCTAGAGGGGTGTTCAGGCCTCATTTTTGTCAACAAAGTGAGCCAGACATCCTTTATTCGCCAACAAGTTTGAAAATTCACCGAAAAACACCCCTAGATGACAAAAAACGCCTGAATATAAACGAAAAAGCGTATGCCAACATTTTCTCTGTCTTACTTGACATTATTTCACATTTTGCTGTGTCGTAGATTAATTCTCTCGCAGAATCCAACCACCTGCTTATTAAATTCGTGCACATTAAATAATTATGAGTAAAGTCGAATTTTAAATGCTCGTAAACTTGTTTCAAAGCTTATTTCCGCGAATTCGGATATTTCTTTACGGTCTATTGTTTGCAAATATTGCGTAATAAGTTATGTTACATTTTAAAGTCAGCTTATCAAAAACATTCAAACCTGTTTGCCGACATAAGTTTTGTCTCATTTATGATTAATTGCAAGAAAGCTTTTAGAGTTTGCATTTGAATCCATTTTCGTGCAACATTTACGCAGTATATATTGATACTTTCCATTGACGTAGTATCATATTCTGAATATATAATTTTTATATATTTTGTTCTCAAATTACTGCTTTCGTTTGAATTTTGTTTTAAAAGGTCGGCTTGGAAAACATGTTATATTGAACTTGACCTGTATAAATATACTAAAATGAAATGAATGAGCGTTTTTTTCTTTCAAGTAAGTTGAGTAAACCAACTTGTAGGTGAGGGGGGGGGGGAGGGGTTAGGACGAGTCAAGCGTGCGAGTGAGAAAGGGTAGGGCTAGCTTAACCCAAATAAAGAAAAAGAAAAAAATGGAGAAATTGAACTATCAGCCCCAAACCTCGTTGCCTCATTTTTATGTAGGCACATGCAGTTTCTTTTTGTTTCTTTAGTACCATGTTGCAGATTATAATCGTGGCTACCAACAGAATAAATGATTTAGAATACATATTTCATCTCTGAGCGTTCGAAGTTTGGTGAGATATCGTATTTGTTGATATTGTTTTAGGTTCGGCCTATATTGTTGCAAGATTTCGAAAGTGCCTTAAAAAGCATTCGACCAAGTGTGTCACAGAAAGACTTGGAGGCATATACATCATGGAACCAGCTGTATGGCAGTGGTGCATTTTAACTGGTACTTCTGAACTATTTTAGCTGGCCGAGGTGTTTAGTATCTCGCTCCAATGTAACTATAAATTTTGTTTCCCATTGTTATTTACATTTTAAATTTCTCATGTTCAAATCCCTCTGTTGTCAAAGCTCTTAAAGCTGCGAGGTGCCGCATAAGAATGAAAATATGGGATGGAAGAAGCTTCGTCCAGGAGTGCAGTTGGAGGCTATTACTTTTCGAAGAGGGAGATGTGGAGTTAAAATGTCCGACAAAAAGGTTCCAGAAGTTAATGATAATTTTGGTTCTTGAAGGGGCTGCCCCCTTCCATCGGAATCTCCGTTTAAGTTTTTTTGTGTCAATAAAGGTTTCCTTTCTCGTAATTCTTTATCATATAATGATGCTCCTATGAATTCTGAATTAACAAAGAACTTTGGTGAACTTTTCTGTTTGCGATTTTATCTTTGTTTGGCAGTAATTGGTTCACGACCCGAGTTTACTTGCTGTTCTCTCTTTGACTCTCATTGGATCATATTCTCGATTTGATTACTTTATCTTTTTTTGCAAGACGGAAACGAGTAAAACTTTACAGGGATGCAAAATTATGTTATGCTATGCGATGTTATGTTATGTTATGTTATGTTATGCTATGCTATGCTATGTTATGTTATGCTATGTTATGTTATGTTATGCTATGTTATGTTATGTTATGTTATGTTATGCTTTGTTATGTTATGTTATTTTATGTTATGTTATGTTATGCTATGTTATGTTATGCTATGCTATGTTATGTTATGTTATGTTATGTTATGTTATGTTATGTTATGTTATGTTGTGTTATGTTATGTTATGCTATGTTATGTTATGCTATGCTATGTTATGTTATGTTATGTTATGTTATGTTATGTTATGTTTGTTATGCTATGTTATGTTATGCTATGTTATGTTATGTTTTGCTATGTTATGTTATGCTATGTTATGTTATGTTATGTTATGCTATGTTATGTTGTGTTGTGTTGTGTTATGTTATGTTATGTTATGTTATGTTATGTTATGTTTGTTATGTTATGTTATGTTATGTTATGTTATGTTATGTTATGTTATGTTATGTTATGTTATGTTATGTTATCTTATGTTATCTTATCTTATCTTATCTTATCTTATCTTATCTTATCTTATCTTATCTTATCTTATCTTATCTTATCTTATCTTATCTTATCTTATGGTTGATAAACATGACCTCTATCGCCTGTACGGTAACGTCAAGATTTACATACCGTGTTGTCAGAGCTCCAAAATAACTTGGATGGTGAAAACAGGGGCGGATCCAGAGCAAATTTGAAGAAGGGGCAGTTGGTAGTGGGGAAGTTGAAAAATTTTGAGAAATTGGCGATGACTGTACGCTTTACACAACAATTTCAGACCCTAACTACTGATAGAAGGTTCTCCATTCACCTTGTAAGGGGATTTTCACAATATTTGTTGAATTTTTTGAGGTAATCCTCGAAGTAAATTAACATTTAAGTCTCAGAAACCTGATTCTCATTCTTCAAAAGGGGCGCACAGTTTCCGAAAAAGAGGCGCCAGACTTGCTTCAACTCAGTGAAGGACGGGCAACTGCCCCTAGTTGCCCCCCTAAATCCGCCTAAACTAGGTGAAAATGACCAGCTTCTCTTCCAATCGTTGGAATAAGCAACGGACATTGACCAGTTTGACGGGTCATACTAAAAACTATGGAATATGTTTGACCTGTTTACCAAATTTCCAAATATTTTAAAAGCGGTAGCTAATCGATATCAAGCCGCAAAACAAAGTTGCGGTTCATGGTATATCAACAGCTTGGCTCATTTAAATGTCGGTTCTTTAATTGTATGCCGGATAACCAATTATGATCGTACAGCGTGACCTGATGTCAAGCCGTAAAAAGAGTTGCTAGTTAATTAGGATACGGAATAAGATCTCAGCCCATGTTGAACTCAACCCGGGATGAAGTTTCTAAAACGGCTTTGAATAAGGCAAGCATTCCAAAATATGCTAAAGCTTTTGCCTGTCACTCTTCAGAACAGAAAACATAGATTGAAGACTCAAGACCAGGAAACATGTACACCCAGTTGTGGATCGAAATTGGCCAATCAGAAATGCGAGCACATGACTGTGTTAAGGTTGCCCAATCAGTGCCGCTTGCGTATTGGTATTGTTACCAATGGTGTCCAAAAGTAAAACTCGAACAACTTCTCTCTGCAGAATAGCGGTTTTTTTAATTTTTCTGTATGTAACTGCTAGATGGAAAGGGGACTGGACTCTGTCAATTATCCGAAGCATGTCGCAATTATACATTTTTGCACAACCTGGCTGCCTAATGGCAGAGTCACAAGTTTTAGATCTGCAACACCGTGGATGTTGTTCTCTCACGTTTAGTTTCTTATGTAACACAGGAGCACGCTGCTCTATTCTATCCTTAAGTTTTTGATTGTGCATCCTACATAGCCAGAATCACATTAACACGTAAACTCATAATTAACGAAACTCTTTTGTATGGTGCTAGGAGTTGTAATAGGGACATCAACTTTTGAATGAATGGAAGGGCTCTCCTTGCACCGTAAAACATGCAAGGATGACATTTTTAGGCACAGAGCTGCTGATGAGTTTTATAGACTCACACAAGCCGTAGAAATATACGTTTGTTCCTCCTTCTCACACAATATGCGTTTGCCTTGTCAGAAACCTACGAAAGATGAAAAATCCTCAGATCCAGTTCCTATTTTACACTTTTTTCCAATCAGTGCTTCTAACTACGTAACTGTCACAAACTGGAAAACAAATTGAACGCTTTGACCTTTACATTGAAGAGCCTTACTTTTTCTTTAAGCTTTTCCCTTATTCTCCAATGGCATTGATCTTCTTGATCTTAACCCCTTATATAAAACAACACTAGCGGCCCAACTTCTTTGTAACACGAATATCTATTGGGCTTTTTACTTTGACCCGATTTGTACGAGACGTGAAGTAAAGTCTGATTTCCAATTTGTGTTTTTTCACGCACGATATTTCAATTCCCTATCTGGAAATGCCTCTAGGGTTTAAAGTGGGCGATGACCTCAAAAGTAGAAGCTTGTTTTAATCACTAGGGGAGATCACCATTTACGTATTGAAACAGGATGGTAGCGCAGATGGCGATGGCAGAACTCTTCTTTACAACCAAAGCAGGTTTAAGTGCTCAAAGCTCAAACAATATATTACCAATCCACTTCCCCTCAATACTTCTGCAACAGAGCCTGTGGATGCCAATGCAACTGAAGTGAGCCTAGAGTTTTACAAAGACGTTTGTTATAATTTGAGTGGGAGAAAAATCTTGCTTATGGAACATAAGCCTTGGCTCATATAAATAAGTTTTTGGAAAAATGGTATGTTTAAGTTCTGTTTATGCACAGACGTTACCCAAATAGGCCATAAAATTTGTCTGTACTTATCATCTGTAAAAGTTATTTTGCACTAATTAATTTATACTATTAAACAACGTTATTCAACCAATAAGAATTGTCGTAAACAGTTGAATTCTCTGCTTCATTAAACTCATCTTTTTATCCTAGCGTGTTATCAACATGAAGATGATAGCAAATAAAGATGTTAGCAAATAAAGATGTTAGCAAATGAGGATGATAGCAAATGAAGAAGTTTACAAGTTAAATGTTAGCAAATAAAGATGTTATCAACATGAAGATGTTAGCAAATTAAGAAGTTAGCAAATGAAGAGGTTAGCAAATGAAGAAGTTAGCAAATGAAGAAGTTAGCAAATTAAGATGTTAGCAAATTAAGAAGTTAGCAAATTAAGAAGTTAGCAAATTAAGATGTTAGCAAATTAAGAAGTTAGCAAATTAAGAAGTTAAAAAATGAAGAAGTTAGCAAATTAAGAAGTTAGCGAATTAAGAAGTTAGCAAATTAAGATGTTAGCAAATTAAGAAGTTAGCAAATTAAGAAGTTAAAAAATGAAGAAGTTAGCAAATTAAGAAGTTAGCGAATTAAGAAGTTAGCAAATTAAGATGTTAGCAAATTAAGAAGTTAGCAAATTAAGAAGTTAAAAAATGAAGAAGTTAGCAAATTAAGAAGTTAGCGAATTAAGAAGTTAGCAAATTAAGATGTTAGCAAATTAAGAAGTTAGCAAATTAAGAAGTTAAAAAATGAAGAAGTTAGCAAATTAAGAAGTTAGCGAATTAAGAAGTTAGCAAATTAAGATGTTAGCAAATTAAGAAGTTAGCAAATTAAGAAGTTAAAAAATGAAGAAGTTAGCAAATTAAAAAGTTAGCGAATTAAGAAGTTAGCAAATTAAGAAGTTAGCAAATAAAAATGTTAGCAAATGAAGATTTTAGCAAATGAAGATTTTAGGATATGAAACTGTTAGCTAATGAAGAAGTTTGCAAATAAAATGTTAGCAAATAGAAATGTTAGCAAATAAAAATGTTAGCAAATGAAGATGTTAGCAAATAAAGATGTTAGCAAATGAAGATGTTAGCTAATGAAGAAGTTTGCAAATAAAGATGTTAGCTAATGAAGATGTTAGCAAATAAAGATGTTAGCATATAAAGATGTTAGCAAATGAAGACGTTTGCAAATAAAAATGTTAGCAAATGAAGATTTTAGCAAATGAAGATGTTAGCAAATGAAGATTCTAGCAAATGAAGATATGAACGAAGCGGGCAGAAAATTTGTGCACATTTTAGAATATTCTTTGCAGTCTTTTTTTGCAATCGTTTAAGGGCCTGTTCACACGGAGGCGAGTGTCCCGGCTAACCGAGTTTCCCGGCCTTTCTAAAAATGGTATTCATTACTTTATGAGGCCCACTAGTCCTCGAGGCACCGGGACAATTTTGCCCCTCTTTCCCCGCTCGACGGCCCTGTTTACATTGATCAGATGCCGAATAAGATTAAACTTGCTTTGAGTTTGAAGAGTAACTTTTTGAGGTATTAAATGTTATTCGAACATAGTTCGTTTATAAGAAGAATCTTTGCTATACGCAAAACTGCTGAGAGCCAACTAAATGCAGCTTGCGGTGATGCGAAATGGTATATTAAGCTATCTCGTACCAACTGCGCCATTGCTTGACATTGATTGTATATTAATATGCTTTTATATAGAGCACCAATGCAGCGAGGATAGTTAGAGTCATATCATTAAGCCTTCTTCATCCTAGCCTGCGTGCAGACTTCAATTTTGACAACAGAGTGTGCACGCAGGCTATCTTCATCCAGGCTTCATGCTGTATCGAAGAGACACACAAATCCTATCTGCTGGTAAAGTTACACTTTTTCAAAAGAGCTTTTCAGGATAGATAGGGCTACCCGGATTGTTTGATTCATTTGAAACATTTGGAAACAGTATTCTCGGTAAAAGTGTCTTATTCCCTCTACAATAAAGTAAAACTCCCGTTGTTTTTCGCTTTCACTAAAAATTCCTCTAACCCAGAATCACTTTTTCTGCCTTTTTATTTTTTTTTATTTCTTCAACACAGGCGAAATCGAAGCAACGCCTCGAATCGTTTTGACTGTAAAACTCTGTTATTTACTGCAGCCGTTTTTTATCTTCTTCAGGCACTTTTAGCGCCTGCAAAATGTCGTAGCTGGGAAAAATACACTGAATGGAAATCAGACTTAATGCACTGAATAGAAATCAGGTGTATTGCGTTTTGTTATCTTTCGCTCCTCCACACGCCCTTAGATACAAATGGGCGTGGGTCAAAATTGGATCTGGCTTCATGAATATCGGTTTGCTTTCAAGCACTTTCTTATTGCTAAGGAAGCTGAATCGAAGTGGAAAAAGATACAAACTCTAGGCCACTAAGAATTTTTATGCATTCGAACATCTTTTTGTACTGAATAGCTCTGGCAGGTTTCTGCACTCAGTAATATAATACTTATTTGATGTCGTTCATACAATCAAAAAGACATTCATGGTAATATGAATATTTGATGCCGTTTGACAAATATTTTCTAAGTCTATTTCCTTCACATCTTGGCAGCATTGTTCGTAAAGTTCGAAAGCCGTTGTCTTCACATCAAAATCAACTGATGTAAATACGCAATAACCCTTGCCAAATCATCCAAAGGTAAGATGTAATTTCTAATGTATCTAGAGCCTTTGAAATGTTATCATTTTGATCTACATATGACTTATTTTGATTGATCTGATCTGGTATGGAATAAAAATGTATCGTATCGCCTTTCTTTTAGAAAACAGTATCTTTCAAATATCGCAAAAAGCAACTATCTTTCGCGGATCTGTTTTGGCTACTTTACTTTCGATTTCTCAAAAGGTGATTCGTAGAAACTCTTTTGTCTTTATGTAAAAAGATTTCGCTTGTATTTTTTGAGTTACCGAAGTAACCTCCTCAATCCTTGCTAGCTCTTGAGGATAATTGATATTTCTGTACACGATATACAAAAAATCCAGGTAGAGAAATATCTAGATTAGAGTTTCTCGTCTGAAAATGTTCTAGTTGGGGATAGATCTTCTCATTTAGAAGACAAGGAGATCCTATACGTCACTGCAACCTTGCTCACCTCGTATCACCGCTGCAATCTTATTAACATTTTATATATGGAATATATGTATACTGGATGTTCTCTTCTCCACGAACGTAAAGGCGTTCTCTGTTCCTTTCAACTATCTATAGCACATTCAAATCAAAGATTGCCGTCGCCAATTTTGCAAACAGTTCTCGATTTCCGACGCGTTGCCATGTCTGCTCTGATTTGCGTGTTTATGCTCCTATCTCGATATCCCACTAAGTTAATTCAATTGATCTCTCTTTACCTAGCTCTGACAGTACAATTCCTTTTAGTTAACACAAATTTCCTCTAAAGCTCAATCGGATATCTCTACCAACCATGTCATGCTGCCAATTCTGTTAATGCTTTTTAACAAACCCTTTCAGTTGTTTACAAGCACCACCGTAACTTGTCTCGATTAGATTAATGCCGTATCGTCTAAAGATCTAAGAAAAGCTCTCCAAGAAAGTGTTCTGAACTGAAAACGTCACAAAACTCTTCTTTGATAATTTATTTTTCAATTTTAACAAAACAACCTGAAATATTCTACAAATAGATTTTATGACGTCATACCTTCGGAAGTCTTTTCGAATATGCATAGCTTTATTTTGGAAATTGTTTAACATAAAGACAATGGTTCTTTAATCATTCTTTGAAAAATGAATTCAGAGTAACATGGGTCATCAAAACTAATCCGTTTCTTTGTTAGAAGGCAGCTTTATTGACAGAGTAATAGCCTCGAGTTTTGATTAAAATTCTCATGCCTAGACTCCTTCGAAGATTATAAAAGATTATAAAAGACTAGAAGATTATAAAAGTATCGTCTACATAGCAAATGAAGCCTGGTAACTTTTGCTTAAAAGTCAGAAGAAGTTCTTATTATGGCAATGCTGCTTGATGTAGCCTTGAATTTTGTACCACTAAAACGATATTCTGATAAAAAAAACACTGCCACACAGTGGTCATAGATGTCTACTTAATCCTCAAGAATGTTAAAGTGATAGATTTGCCAAACGAATTTTAGATCAATATAAATTTTCTCTTTCTTAAAAACCTTTGTTTGCATTTCTTACCAATCGTTGTCTCGTTTTATTTCCATTGATGCCTTCTGTTATACCTGCACTATATTCTTTTCTGATAAACCGCTCTTAGCCCCTATGGTTTTAAACCATCTGCTGTAAAAATATTAGCCTCACTTCTCTCTACTCTTTTCCCTTGAAGTTCACCAGGAAGTTTTTAATTAAATCAAGATGCGATTGCCTCTAAAAATTTTGATTTTCAGTTTGTCAGTCACTGGATCAGCTATCGGCTTAAGACGTTAAAGCCTGTTTGCTAATCAATTTTTCACACAACACTAGCAGTGCTAGTTTGCATTTATTTCTTATAATTTTTTCAACCATTGCCCCCATCCATGCAGAGAATAACAACTTTGACATTCTGACATCTTTCTTGAACAGCTGTTTTGATATTCAATTCAAATTTCCCGACATTATTCCACCAGTTCATTTCTTCACCGCAAATACCGCGTCTCTCAATGTCCTGATTGACAGGTGGGATTTCATATTCTGCTACCAGTGAAGCCCTGGCATAACGAAACAGCATCGGCATAAAGCATCATCCAACATTTTGCATAAAACATGTTCATTCGTTTGGATAACATGTTTCATGATGTTTCATGATTTTTTGCAAAATTTGAATTCCATCAATCAATCATTTAGTAAAACATTATTTTGTTCTCATCTTTCGTCAACTATAAAGTACCAGAGTGTGACGTAATCTATTTTACAATGTTCTTTATTTTTGACAACACAATCTGAAAGAACATAAATTTCCCCTAAATGTGCAAATTCAGTTAAATATGTTCAAAATTGGGCGAGATATGGCCAAAAAAAGATTTGAAGTTTGCTAACGGATTACTGTTATTCTGCCCTGGTTCATAAAGTTATGAACCAAGACCAGCTTTCAGAGGTTTATGGGGAAAGAGCCTGTGTTCGAGTGGCTATACCTCACTCAGCCAATTCGTATCTCATTTAACTGATTTTGCTCATGTAGAAGCATTTCATAACGTTTTTTTGCTTATTAGTCAAAATGTAAAAATTTGAAAAAGACATTTGTGACGTCATCACTTTGGAACTCTACAGTAACTTAGTCCCTTCAAATTTAGCCTACCTTCAATTTTGGTTCCCTTTAATTTTCGCCCCCTTTTGTGCACAAGTTCGCTCCCTTTAATTTTCGCCCCTTTAATTTAAAAATGAATCTCGATGTACCTAGTGTCAATTCTGAGAAATTGATAGGATTTGAAATAAACTGTGCTTCTCAGTATGGATATTTTTTTCAGAAAGTCACTAAATGAGAACTGTAACAATGAAAGCAATCAACGCAGGATGAAAATTTGACGCGCGCAAAGATGGTTACTTGAAGTTTTCTTGAAGGGCCTAAAAACAAAGGTTCTATTATAGAAAATAGATTTTTTAAGGACCCTTTAATTTTCGCTACCTCTAATTTTCGCCCCATCCAATATTTCCATAATAACTCCTGGGGGATCAAAAACACAATTTCCATAAACACCTTGCCCAAGGCTGCTGTTCTTAAAATTAGAAGTACGGGTCACAAAAACATGACCATAGGAATATGAGTTAAACATATGTCTAAGTAGAAAGAGTTCTGACCTTGCAATCGTTACTTTTTATCTCAACCCTAGAAGGATGTACACCATGCATTTCCAGTTGCTTCTGCTCTGCTTAACTGGACTGATGTGGTCTTTCAAGGTCTCCGCAGCAATGAACGGTTAGTTTACGCCATCTTCTTTTTTTCTGTTTTCAGTATAAGTTTTACCCTCAAGTGACCGTTCTTTCATGAAATTCTTATATTTCCGTTAAGGTACTGTGTTGCCTGCCAAATTACCATGCCAAGAGGATTATTCTGATAAAAGAATGCACCTGATAAAAGCATGCTTTTGATGTATCTGCATCGAATTATAATTCAATATTAAGTTTATTTACAGCAGTTTTTGAAGTTTTTAAAAAATTGTCGATGTTCACCTGACATGTCTTATGAGATCATTTAAACACCGAGCCTATGACGTAGGGCCGACCAGTCTGACCATACATAGCGGGAAATCGTGATAACTTTTAAAAAATCTTAAACTGTGTCTTCCATATTTGAAGTTCAGAATTTCTGTGTGGGGCGCTTTAGCCTATGATGATGACGGCTGTGAAAAAGTGAGAACTTACACAGTCTCTGAAGAGTGGGGCCTCCCTCCCTAGAGCTCAGACCCCATTTTCGTTGCTAAGTATGTTTGTAAGAAGAACCACTCAAATAATGTCAGTAGTTGATGTAAGAGTGGCCCTTCAACGTTTTATGTATTTGGATGATTTAATTTTTTTATGATGATGATGATGATGATCTCAATAGTGACGTCAAAGTGGAAGCCCTCAAGCACTGTTCCATTTCAAATATATGTCTATGTTTTTTTAAAAATGTTCACCGTGCTTAAAATACTTCAAGCTCTGTTCTATGAAGTGTCTCTTATTGCGATACACAATGTCTTTGTTTATGTCCATGTCAATGGCAATTGCCAGAAAAGATAGATTATCAATTAAGGTAACTTGACTGGTTAAGACAAGTTTTGATAATAAGAGCCAAAGAAACAAAGCAGAGGAAGCCAAAGTTATCATTTTTGATGCTATAGATAACTGTTCTTCGTAACTAATCCTTCTGGTCGAAAAGTGACAAGAAAAAACAATTGCTCAATTTAGGGGTCTGAGAAAGTAATGACCCCCTGTCGGGGCCAAGGTGTATCACTGAATGTTCTCACTATTTCAAGCCTTTTTTAGAAAAATTTCCTTCTGATGTCACGAATTTCTAATATAGTCTACAAGATATGCGAAAAGGAAGGGAGCAACTTGAATCGAAACATTGTACCTCATGACCCCCTCTCCTACGTCTTTTTTTGCGTGCAGCTTTTAGTGTAGTTATAAGAAATGCTTGTTATGGACCAATGTTTTAGTTTATGGATTAAAGGAATTCCTTTTCTAGATGATTGTCTATCCTATATCGAGGACGGAAGTTGCTGCGCCGAAAGGTTCCTTTTTGGAGGCCATAATGCAACAGCGTGCTCCATTTATAACAAGGTTAGATACTGTAAAAAACCAGGATCAGATGTTAAGAATGTCTGCATGGGCCAGAAAATGCCAGGCAAGTACCTATGAAGACTTTGCGTGTTGTGATTTTCATAGTGGATTTTTATTGTCAATTTGATATTGGTTATTTTTATGTTTTCAGGGTTGGCTCACGATTCGAAATAGATATTTTTTATAAGAAGGTTCATATCTTTCGCAAAGAGTTGATGATACACATCAACCTTAACAAAAACGCATCAAAGGGTCCTTTGTTAAAACATTTCAAATGCAAAAGTTGCCTTTTTTCTGCTGGGTTGTTAATATCATTCTACCAAAACTGTGCTGTAAGGAAAATGAGCAGCTCTGACCTCGAGGATGTTTCACATGTGCTCTTCCACAAGGCTCCTACTTAGGACCTTCTTCTTTTTACTGTACATCAATCACAGACATCTATAACTTTGTTAGTCTGAGTTGATTTGGAACTTGAGTTAATATGGACCTTCTTAAAACTTGCTTGTAGTCAAAAAAATTGTCTCTCGACAAAGTCAAGACACATATTTTTTATTAAGGTTAAAAACATTGAAAAAGGCATAAAAGAGCGATTTTTCGTACGGTCTTGTTGAACCATGTATTCTATCCAGTTATGAAGGGGGTGAATATCAAGTCCCTTTTAATTAACTACAAAAACTTGCTGTGAGGAGAGCAACCAATGACCCTTGCAATGTTTCTTTGCAGCCGCTTCTTTTGCAACTATTATGGCTAGCAGTCCGAGAACGTAGTAACGCAAAATACTTCCATGAGGGTGTACAGGTCAACTTATAAGGGAGCTTCTAATTACCTTACAAAGTCTTTTTAATAGATCTTTGTTTTTGCTTTTGTATAATATATTTATCGATGCTGAATAACGTAATTATTTTTTTTATTAGGTATACGCAACGGCTATCCCCTCGGTATGATGTCTGGTGCTGTGCTCCAGAATCAAATATTTGTTTCCAATTCCAGCGGTTTCCCAAGGTTGTACGCAAACGAATGGACTACGTTGAAAGAGTATGCAGAAACTCACGCAGCTGTGATTAACTGCTTGAAAGGGTTAACTCAGATACCGATTTTTTTACTACGAGCTGCTCCGGTCTTTTTCCAGGTTGACTTTTTCCGCGCAAAGAAGATGACGTTCTTGATATTAACTAGCAAATTGTTGAATGCCGACGACAAAAGGCGAATAGCACTGAGCTATCGTGATATTACAGGCCAAATCCAAGGATACAGTGATGATGGCTTATATGCCAAGGTTCGTATTGATTCCTTATATCTGTAGCATACAGTTAACTATTTTGCGACATGTCAATTGTTAGGTGAAACGGCTAAAGCATTATGCTTCCATGCATGATTGTGCGTCTTCTCAACATCACAAACTGGATTATTGCAATTTATACTTGTATAAGCACACAGCGGCACATTAAAACTTTATGAAAATGCACAAAGGAGTTTGTGACATTTCAGAGAAGCTGAAAGAAACAAGAAGAAAAGCATCTTTTTCGCATAATCACACCGATACTTGCCTTTTGGACCGCCATGTTATTTATTTATTTATTTATTTGTTTATTTATTTATTTGTTTATTTATTTATTTATTTATTTATTTATTTATTTATTTATTTATTTATTTATTTATTTATTTATTTATTTATTTATTTATTTATTATTTATTTATTTATTTATTTATTTATTTATTCATCTATTTATTTATTTATTTATTTATTTATTTACTCTTATTTAAACACAATACCTTGTAAGCTATTTAACAAGTTAACTAAAAAACAACTAAAGCTGCTCTTCTATGGGATCGTGTTTGCGTCGCTCTACCTCAAGAACTCCTTCAATCTTACTTTAAAGGAGCTCAATGAGGCAGAATCTTGTATTTGTGTTGGGATCTCGTTCCATGTACTTGCTCCCTGGTATCCAAAAGACTTTTTGCGGTATTCAAAACGAAGCCGAGGAATTTCGAAATCATCAATTTTTCTTGTGTTGTATTTCGAAATATTCGAAGTAGGAGTGAATTTATATCGATGTGCCAACAGTTTGCAGTCATCATATCGCCATACTTTGTGCAGGGGCATCATCTTTTTTGCTTTCCATTATAGAATTTGTTTGTAGCTCTAACCAGACCCTCAATCCAGTCAGCATGTCCAAAACACCATTCTCTTCCTCTCTTCTTTATCATTTCTCTCAACAGTTTCTGAAACAACACCGAACTCTTCTAGGTCAACAGCAATTCACTTGAGCTTTTCTGCAGTGCTCACAATTACACCTACATTTGTGCTAAATGTCCCTTCTTGATGTTAGTCGACTTCAGCGTCTAATACTACCTAGTCCATAGAACAGGAAAGCCACGCGATGGCCACTACTACATGCTGCTTCAAGTTCTCCGTTTTGTTTTTGTCCATGATGGTTCTCCTTCCTGTTTGCGAGATGCCTGAATGGGGCCTAAGTAATTGACGTCATTGACCCTCGCTCTGTGCTGGTTGCGGTGTTGGTGTGGCATGATTTTCCGAATCGGCATGCGTTTCTGCATTGGTATGCGTTTCTGCATTGGCATGCGTTTCTGCATTGGTATGCGTTTCTGCATTGGCATGCGTTTCTGCATTGGCATGCGTTTCTGCATTGACATGCGTTTCTGCATTGACATGCGTTTCTGCATTGACATGCGTTTCTGCATTGGCATGCGTTTCTGTATTGGCATGCGTTTCTGCATTGGCATGCGTTTCTGCATTGGCATGCGTTTCTGCATTGGCATGCGTTTCTGCATTGGCATGCGTTTTTGCATTGGCATGCGTTTCTGTATTGGCGTGCGTTTCTGCATTGGCGTGCGTTTCTGCATTGGCATGCGTTTCTACATGGGAATTCATTCCTGCATATTCTAACAAATTTTAAAAAGGTTCAACAAAGCTAAAACGCTAACTCCATACTCAGTTTGGTAATTTCAAAGTGTGATTTTAAATTGTGCTGATGTAACCTCTATTTTATGTTTAGATCCTCGAATGTTCCACTGGTACAAATGGAAATTCAAAGAACGGCCACGAGTGTCGCTGGAAGCTGAAACCTTTTCGAGCGCAGTCATTAAGGATTGTTTTCACTTATCAGTTGACTGATGAGAGTTACGAATTCGCAAGCGAGCTAGGTGGTTTTGACTATATGGAAGGTACTTAGCAATGTATCATTCATTCTATTCCATATTTATCAATACACGCAGTTATACCTTCAAAGACTCGTCCTAGACTGCCTAGATGCTAAATATTGAAACTCAAAGAAGTAAATGTGAACCAAAGTTCCCCAAAGAAAATGAATAATATAATAATCATGACAGTAATCTATCTATTTAGAGTGAACTAAATAAAGGGATAGCCGCGAAAAGCTTGATGATGTCAACGAATAGCGAAAGATAAAATTCTTACATATTTCGTATATTTCATATTTCATGCTGTTCGACAATATGATTTTTTTAATAAAAAGCATTAACTTTTGTCGAAGTTCTGAATGTACATACACTTAAGGTTTTTCGCAATGTACAGAAACGGTATGTCCTTTAAAGGAAATCATTTTTCTGATGTTTTTTAGCAATACTCTATCAAACACCACTGTTACCTCAACACCAGTGAATAGCATCCAATCAATTTATAAGGGCTGCCATATGTTTCTCGTTTAACTTAGAAGCCAATGTCTTCATAACAATGACATCACGACACAATGTTGTTGAAACTGAAGTCCTAATTTGATAAAAATATTAGCCAAAAATCCTTTTTCTAGAGGCTTGTAATGTTTTTCGTTGACAGTGTGGTAGAAGCACACATATAAGGTCAAAATGGACCTAATTTTTAGTTCTTAAACGGGTTTGCTGTCAAAATCCTGTCAGCTGATTGGTCAATACCGTAGGAAGAACATGGAAATAGTGAGAGAAATTCAATGCAAGATTATTTCCTCCATGATGCTAATCTTTACATCCTCTTACATAGGCAAGGAAATTTCAGGAAATTCTTCCTCCTAGCACCCACACTACAGCTCGCACAGCCCTCCCGATACCCACACCACAGCTCGAACATTCTACCCAGCACGCCCCTTTTGTATATCTGTATTATTAGATTTTAGCGTTTATCGTTTTCTTTGTACAGGGCAGCTTGGAAAGCAATTTATGTATGTAGTTGATAGCTTTACCCTGTGTATATAATTAAAAATGAAATGAAATGAAATGAAATGATTTTGATTAAGCTGACTCTAATTTAATATCTTCCTTTAAAGCTGATCATCAGTGGCAATTGGATACAGTGACAAGCCAAGGCGGTTCTGTTAGCTTTGAAGATGAACGTGGAAACTTGCCATTGCAAACAGACATAGTAGCCCCAGGAGAATCATACTACGGTGGAGATGGTGCTGTTTTTCAAGACACAAAATTCGCCAACACGCAACAAATGGCAAATTTCGATTGTCTGTTTGATCCTGCTCTCTGCAAATATGGATTGTCCATTGCTTTCCATTTAAAAGGTATTTCATTTAATTTTTTCCACGAAACTGCATTTTCTAAAATGATGGCTTCCTCAGCAAACTGCAAGTTGTATTCTCGAGATTTTGCACACCTCCTCCTGCTTAATAATGACACCTTTACTACGATAATGCATGCGCCAAAACCTTGACCGGGGGAGGGGTTGGTTAGATTTTGAGATATAGAAACATGCTAGCCAACCTGTGTTGGTGTTTGTCTCAACAGCTGTGTCTAGTGTTTTAGAAAGTGGTGTAAGGCAGTTTTGGGCGCCTGTCTTCGAAAAATACGGGCCCCCGATTCAAGGGTGTCCCAAGTAATGTTCTAAATACCATATTCAAATGTTCTCTAAAATTCACTCTTGCTTTCAAAAACTTTAAAAATTTTATAGCTAAGGCATCCCCCTTGATCATATTTTTGCATCTTGGCATTCTGGGAACGTCATCTACCTCTCTCTCTGACATGCTACATCAACTCAGTATTGACTCAAATCAAACTAAATCCATCTTGATGAAACTCATGAACATTTCTATCCGCTGCACCTACTATATCTGCTGTCGTCGAAACAAACCATGGCTAAGCCCCGAACTGATTGACTTCTAAATATTGTAATGCAGATAAGCCAATTATATGATGCCTGTAAAAGCGAGTCGTATAATTGTAAATTTAAAATGTATTCAATGAAAATGAGATGTTTAAAAAATAATTACTCTTACTAATTCTAATACTATTACTTTTAATTTACTAACAAGCAAATATAAAGAGGACTAATGGCAGGTAACAATTACCTGCCAATCAGAGCGTTCGCCGTTTCTCATGAAATACTTCTAATAACATTGCCATCTTTAACTCTTAAGTATCAATTTTTAGCGAGCACTGCAAACTCAGGGAATTTGTTGATCACTTCTGGCCAAGACGATTCAGTTAGCTGTGATGGGGGCAATAGCGTTGGTTTCAAAATCTGTTTGAGTATGAATAGAGATCTTAAAGTGGATTTTATATTGCAAGATCGAATGTATACTGTTTCGTCCACTTCACAATCGATAGCAGTATGGGGAATGTATGTTGTGACTTGGTCCCTGGAAACTGGCATAGCTGCATACTTCAATGGACAGCTGAGAGCTCAGTCGAATGTTGCAGTTGCTGGCTCTTTCATTCCCGCGACACGCATGATATCTGTCCGTTCTAATGGCCTGAAATCTCATGTTTACAACCTTCGAATTTGGAAATTCACGCTTTCAAAGGATGAAGTCAAGGATATTCATAATCCAGGTAACAATTTGTTTTTTTATCCGACTAAAAGCAGGGAGCATGGAAATACATAGCAACCCTGCGACCATAACATTTAATATAACAACTTAACACTAATTTATGCATCTAAATATTAAAGATTACATAATACAGATAACAACTGCATAAAGTAGCAAAAAACACATAAAACACAAGTGAGGAGGGACGAATGTATCTCAAGGTTGCCTCAAGAATTTTTGTATTGGAATCAAAAGACAACTTTTCGTGACCCTACAGAACAATGTGTTTTGATCTCTGATATTAAATAGCGTATGTGATGAGTTGTTCCATGTGCTTTAGAACCCGTCCGGGACCACATAGATTCGTTTTCTTTTATCTTTTCAAGTTTGTAAAGTATGCTAACAGGAGCATCTTAACTAACCATGCAATGATGTACTGCTTATTGTAAATTTGTTCTATTGCTACAACCAGGACAAAGTTACACAAAAAAGTTCCAGTGGCGTATCATGGTGTTGAATAGAGTACCGAAGTGATGACGTCACAATCTATTTTTGACTTCTTCGATTTTGGCCATATATCTCAAAATGGCTCTATGAAATACCTCTAAAGATGCACAATCAGTTAAAGGCATCACGAATTGGCTTGGATATGGCCACCTAAGGACAGGCTCTTGCACCATCAAACCTCAGTAATTTGTTCTTGGTTCATAACTTTATGAACCAGACCAGAATAACAGTAATCCGTTAGCAAACTTTAAATATTTCATTGGCCATATCTCGTCCAGTTTTGAACACATCCAACTGATTTTGCATATTGAGAGGGATTTTATGCCGTTCTTTCAGAACATATAGTGAAAATTAAGAAATTCTAAAATAGACTTTTGATGACGTCACGCTTCGGTAACCTATAAAGAAAGAGCACACCCATCTAAAGGCTCTTTGACAACGCCCATTCGCAAAAAAAGTTGATAGATCATACCCATTTTCTCCACTTAGTGATAGATGTTTGGTCAGAAATAATCATGGTTCATGTTGTCATGATTTTGACAATATTTGAAACTACAGTTGAATCCTATTTTCAGCACATATTATAGATATTCTATCTTCTTTCATCTTATCATGTTTATTATATATATTCAAATTAACACTTATAATAAAGAGCTTTGCGACAAAAGCTGCCACTGAAAAGTTAGATTAGGACCCTTTCAGTAATGAAGAAGGGCACATTTTTCGCTTGCAGGGCCCTTTCCATTGCAGGGACACTTCAGCCCAGTGCCCCTGGTACCTTCGTCCAAGTTGTGTATGTGAATTTTTGATAGTGAATTAATTATCGAACTAAGCAACTGCCTGCGAAATATTTTAGTGGCAAGCCCTGTTTCAGTAACTGCTTGTAGGTCTATGATTTTTAACACTTCAAAGAAAAAACATTTCATGAACTAAGGCTTGTGACTTTAACTTGTTTTTAGAGCACAAGCACTGAAACATAAACTTATCAAGCAACTTTTTAAGTATTTCTTGATGCGGGCTCTTATTTATTGTATCTATGCAGTCCTGATTCGGTCGCAAGTCAGCTATTTAAATCTCATTAATCAGAGATGAGTCAGATCGCAACAATGTGTTTTGTCCGAGCTAAATAAGACCGAGATAAAATTTTTTGTTGCAGCGGGGGAGGGGGCAGCTTTGATAAAAAAGTGTAAAAACATCCATATTTTACAAAAATAAAAGTACTTATACTACTTAAGCTTTTTGGGGGAGGTCAAGGCCCCCCGGCCCTTCCCCGGCCCTTCCTCGTCCCTTCCCCGGCTCTTCCTCGGCCCTTCTCCGGCCCTTCCTCGTCCCTTCCCCGGCTCTTCCTTGGCCCTTCCCCGGCCTTTTCTCGGCCCTTCCTCGGCCCTTCCCCGGCATTTCCTCTGCCCTTCCCCGGCCCTTCCCCGGCCTTTTCTCGGCCCTTCCTCGGCCCTTCCCCGGCCCTTTCCCGGCCCTTCCCCGGCCTTTCCTCGGCCCTTCCCCGGCCCTTTCCCGGCCCTTTCCCGGCCCTTTCCCGGCCCTTCCCCGGCCCTTTCCCGGCCCTCCGGTATCTCGGTCCTTGATTCAATGTTTAGAAATGGAATCTACTGTTTACCGGTCTGTCATAGTGCTCGATGCTGTAAAGGCACACCTTGTCAGCTTTTGTGTATGAAACAGGATGGTTCGAAGTTGCAATTCCGAGATTGTGATTTTGCTTAATGTACGAGCCGTAACTTGATGATCAAAATTTGCATGTACCTTTCTACAAAGTTTTCTTAACCTACTTAGATGGGCAAACAATGAGAATCTTGCAATATACATCCGGTCTTTTATTCTACAATTCATGTTCTAATAATAAACACGAATTTGTTTTTAGGTTCAGGTTGGTTGGCGGTGAGAAAGAGCAACTTTCAGAAGTACCGTAAGTTGCCATTTTCTTTTCTCTAATTTAAAGCTTTGTATTGCTAGATTTCTTTTCGAAAGTTGTGACTTTTTAGAATCTCACATCTCTAGTTATGGAAAGTTTGCATGAAATTTCACAAAGACATGAAATATCCAGGCCCCTTTGTCGTTACGGCGAAAGCTTTCTGCAACCAGCATGCTTTGCGGTAGCTGTTTTCTTTCACGAGATAAAAAGGGGGTGTATTTTGTATTTTCATGCATTACGATATCAGGTCGGCTTTGTAAATATAGTTGCAAAGGGAATCAGGCTTGAGAGGTATTGAAAACGACAAGATTGACTTTAAACGTAATCATAAATTCAACAATAAATTCAACAATAAGGTGAGGCATGGAGCATAAGTTAAATTCTAATTACAAACTACTGTTGAAATAAAAACCTACGCAGAATCACGTGAAGAAATAGACCAAATATTAAAGAATAACTGGGAAAATGGCTCGCATTATATAAGCTTGAGCAGTGAGAATATGTAAGAAAAACTACCAAGTCATGTACTAAAAGTAGACACAGAAAAGGAATGAAAACGAAGGTACGCTGTAGGTAGAGCTGGAACGATATAATAAAAGTTAGTTATTAAACTGAGTGGCAAAGAAGCAAGCTATATATTGGCCATAAAATAGAGACATATATCGAAACGAATGGGAAAACCGGAGGTATCGTGAAATATCTCAAATTGAATCATTTTCTGCAATCAGAGCTTACTATGAGCTGATGAGAACTGCGGGATTTTTTTGAGCCTCTCTGGGGGTTATTGGAAGCAACGGAACATGTCATTTGTTATTCTAGGAACATGGGAACATCTCGTAATTTCAAGAGAACATTTGGACAAGATCTTGAGCGTTTTTAGGGAACATTCAAGAACATCTCCGGGAACAGGGGATATATTTTTAACTTTGTGGGGAGCATGGGAACACCGAATCCCTTTGGGGCTTCTTATTTTGTACTTTCTCGACAATCAGGGCTGTAAATGACTCCTACCAGTAGCGATCAAGCAATTAGAAATGTAAGTCTGTACGAAAATCTACCCAAAAATCAAAACAATTGACCTCTAAAAGTTGAAGACGAGTTGCTTATTTTCATGCGCAGTAATAAATAAGCAGGTATCTAAACACAACCTTGTGGGCAATTATCTAAAAAGGTTAATCCAGGCCATTTTGAAATTAATGAATGTTGTTGCTTTGCATCTAATAAGACCTTCTCTTTTATAGGGCCGGAATCATGCTTCCAAGCTATGCAAGCTAATGCTAATCGTACAGGCACTTATGAAATATTTTATGGAAATTCCTCGTTCCAACTTGGTTGTGTCCGGCATGGAAATGGGGCACGTTTTTATCTGTACCATCGTCAGCTTCCTAAAACGGCGAATGGACCAATAACTACCCCGATTGAACTGAAATTTGACTACAGTGTGTCCACGGAACAGATGGGTCGCATTATTGGCTCAGCCCAAAGTTGCACCCAAAAAGTTACCTATAAATGCTCATATGCTTCTATAACTGATAATTTGGAACTGAAAGGACGCAATGGGGTAACAATAAACCATTGTGTTAGTCCAGCATCATGTAACTGTCAGGTGGCCACGGCGACCGAAAGTACTGATGCACTGGTGTATAATGACATGAGCAAGTTGCCAATAACAAGCATGACCATAAAAGGTCTGTCTATCAATGCACGCCTTGATATCGTTGTCGGTTCACTCGAATGCATTTCAGGTTAGTTGATTTAAGATCTTTGTGCTATTGATTTTCTCATTAAGTTTTTGCTTCTTGCTTGCTACGACTTTGTATTGCGTTAAATTTTCCGATTACAGCGATACGTGAGCTATGACTTGATAGCGTCTTAGAATAACTTAGATAAGTTAAGGTACTAGTGACCATCACGTCAGGGATGATTATCACATAAAGAGGTTCCCATATATTTAGGGGCACGAAGGTACTACCTTAGCAAAGTATTGCTAGGGGCCGTTTGCGGGTAGCCTTGGTTTAGATTTGTCCTGCCATGGCAAACGATTCCTAAGATCAAAATGATGATTACAACGATTAGTGCTGTGGTGTAATATGTCGAAGATCTGAAGATGAAATGTTTGCAGTTGCACATTTCGAATCACAAAGTATATTTTCTGTTTTCCCACTGGACTTAGGAAAGATTTGGTTTAGGCAATGTCACTGAAAACGAAAGTTTACCAGAATTCCGTTTTCGCAAAAAGGACATACCACGACTCGTTGAAGCACTAGATGTACCCCAAATTTTTATCATCTACAGCAGAAGCATTAAAGATGGCTTGTAGATGCTTGTTCTTCACTTGCCCGTGGCACTGTAAGTCAATCACGTAGCTGTAGGTGTCGGCTGGGGGGGGGGCAAACTCGAGCAAGAACCATACCTGAGGGGGGCAGGCTTTAAAAAAAGAAAACAGATATATAACAAAGAGATATATTTGGACAAAATCAAGCTCATGGAATTATAATTGTGCCAACTTTTCAAAATATCATTTGGAAAAACTGTAGCCAGAGGGGGCAAGCTGTTGTCAAAATTTTCATTTGGGGGGCACAGCTACGTGGCTGCTGTAAGCATATCAAATATGGCTAAGTGCCGCCCGCAGTTTAAGGGAAGAAAACTGCTATATGGGGCATTTGGCCCTAGTATCATTCTTAAGCCTGCTTTTGAGGGACATCTTTGGTATGGCCAAACCTGCTCTTTTTGAACTGTTGTTGTTTGGTCAGCAGTTATAATTTTGAAATGTCAATTTTGAAATATTCCATCTGAATAGAACCCTGTCGGTAAATTTGTCTAGAGATTGACAGGACCTTGCAACTATATTTCATAGTTGTTAATGTGTTTATTTTAAGTAAGATAACCTCCTATTCGGACCTTTTATTTGTTAAATAACGATCAATGTAAGTAAATTGTACCAGGAAAAATTATATGTTAGCCGCTAATCAATCAGGTTTAATTTTGCCGCTAATCAATCAGGTTTAATTTTGATTGCGTGATTGATTGATCGTGATTTATCGTCCTTTTAGCAAGTGAAGCTGGCAAACCGCTTAGCATGTCTTTGGAAACACGTGAGTATATTCGTTACAATTTGTAACATTAACTAAATAAACATTCGTTTTTTTCAATGTATTGTGCTGCTTAAAAACCTGGTATCATTTCACAAAAGATAAGATGCTTTCGAAGTCATCTCATAATTCGAACTTCTGTGTATCCGATATCTTCTACTGCCTTAATAAATAACTTTTATGTAACAATTTTAATGCATTATTTTTAGACCCAGAAAAGATTAGATACGCACGTTAATTCTTTTGCACAATTAATAAGAATCCTTTAGAATTCTTTCATTCGCAGACTATTTCTGGAAATGTTGAATATACATCTGTAACTAAGATCTTAATATACAATCACTGCCAAAATTACTTGGAACACCCAACACTTTGTGCTGAGATTTCCTATTTTCATTTTGTTTTCCCGAATACAACTACTTCCGTCCCCCTTTTCCCCCCAAAACAATGCTGAAAGTATAGAAAAATATCATACAAGGCACACGAAAAAGCGGACTCCACAACCCCTTCCTCTTTTCTATAGTAAATCATCATTGTTCTTAGGGGGAGCGGGGGGTGGCTGAATCTGCCTTTGAAAACTGACGTTAGTGTTTCAAGACTTTTGGCAGTGATTGTAGGTTATGATCCCAATAAGGGTTATGATTACAAACTCTGGTTATTCAAAATGAAGATGGATGTCGTACTTCCATAGAACTCGGCATTAGCCGCAGCACACCTCCCAAGCATCATGAGAGGCTAATACCTCCCTGAATAGAGGCTAATACCTCCCTGAATAGAGGCTCCTAAGTTCAGCCATTGTTATGGAAATCTAATGGAAATCATTGACATGATCATTAAAAATTGAGATTCAGAATCATTGGATAATCATCAAATCCATAGAATCCATATTAGTAGAGGTTTTGATTTCCAGGTGGATAATGTATTTTTAGATTATTTTCTATCGTTTATGTGACAGAGACCGTGGAGCATATTACGGCTTGGGGGGGAACTGAAGATGTTTTGTGGGCTAAACTTGCAAAAGATCAAAAGCAAGGCGATAATTTCTTTGTCTAAAATACAGTTTTTACAATTATTTGGGGGGCTTAAGTCCCAAGCTTTCCCGTTTACGCAGTCACTGATAAGCGATCTCATGGGAAATGTTCCTCTTTTGTATTTACATCATAGGAGACTCGAGCTTCATTGTCAATACAAGTGTGCAGTGTGTCTTTCCTTTCACGTACAATACTTTGACGTATTCGGCCTGTATAAGCATTGACGCAGATGCTCCTTGGTGCTCATTAGATGCAATATATAATGGAAAATGGCGCTATTGTGATACTCAATTGCCAAAAGGTTTGTGATATTTTTGGCGTTATTAACTTTTTTCGTTCCGAGAGGAGGATCAATCAAAGAAATGTGGTGTAGTTGACCTTCCCCGTTTTTAAGGCCGTTTACGTCCTTCTCCCGACAATTCTTTCTCACACAGTCGTTGTTTTGGAAACTCTTGCCTAGTCGCAGAAGCATTTAACAGTAAATGCATTGCGTTAAAAAAATTGCACCTGCTTACACAGCTAGTTCCCAGTAGCATCTATTTGCATATTTATTGTATAGGTATATCAAGCCGCCGTGAGGCAGTGAATTTCTTTTAGTTAATTCGAAAAATTTGGGCATTAGAAGAAAAATGCCATAATAAAATTTAGCAGTAAAGATGAAATAGGAAGGTAGGTGCTTTTGCATCGCAGCGAAATATCATTTCTTTATGAAAAGCCCTTCTTAAAATCATTTAAACGACGAGATAAAAATTCCTCATACGGTCAAGTGTAACTACTAAAAAAAAGCAATTTGCTAACAGGCTTTATGGTGGCAATGAGAGGTTTTTGACGATAACTAACGCTCTGCGCAAGGCATGTTTGAGTTGAAGTCTCTTATGCAACCAGCATGCTTTGCGTGTATATTTTAAGAAAACCGGCCTAACATTGTTCTGATGACAATACAAAATACTACCCCTTTTGACCGTAAAAAACAGCTACCGCAAAGTATGCCAACCCCCCTGCCCATTAGTGCTATTTGTCTATTTGACTATGTTTTCTAATTTTTGTCTTCAGCTGATATAGACTTTTCAGTTAATTTGTTAACCAACTATGGTGACTGGAAGATTGGCAATGACTGTACTTTGGACTACAACAGTGGCCCTTGTAAAGACGTTACAGGCTCTTCAAGAATGTGTAAGTTGATTTGAATTCTAAGTTTAATTTTCAGAAAGAGGTTCATGTTTTGCTCATATCTCTAGTTTCAAAATGAAATTTATAACATTACACATATTAGCATAAACGAACGGATTTTGGTGGTCCGGAACACAATTTAAACCATTCGTAATTCTGAATTTCGCCCACTGAGGTACAATGCGTGCCAAAAGTCTTGCAACACTGATGTCAGTTTTGCAAGATCAAATTCAGCCATCCCCCTCTCCTCCAGAGAACAATGATGGTTTACTACAAAACGGGTAAGGGGCTAAGAAAGTACATTTTTTGGGATTCTGTTGTGATATTTAAATAAACTATCAACATTGTTCTAGGGGGAAGAGGGTGAAAGTAGTATTTTTTTTGGAAAAGTAATGAAGATATAAAATGCAGAGCAAATTGCAGGTTGTTCCAAGTGCCTTTGGCAGGCATTCTAGCAATACTGCTTGTGTCCTGTTAAATAGCAGGGCCCGCGCCAGGAATTTAAAATTTGAGGGGGGGGGGGCAAGGCTAAAATTTAGGGGGCCAAGGCCTTTTACCCCTTTTACGGCAGCTTTAAAACTACATGCTTCGCAAAAAAGTGGGGGCCATGGCCACTCCGCCCCCCCCCCCCCCCGGTGGCGCGGACCCTGAATAGATAGGGGACCACGCAAATTCTTTAATACTAATGCCACATCTTTGTTGTTTTATTAAGAGAATACTATGGTAAGTGGTATCAAAGGTCTCTCCTAATGGCTGATGTTTATTTTCTTTTCGATCAATACTGCTATAGCAAGAAACGATTACATTAAAAAGTGATGATATGGCTGAATATGGTTTGTAGTAGGCAAATAGGTTCTTGGATAACATATTGTTTGATGTTGTTTGATGTGGTGCTGTAGACATTACTATTTTTAGTTGATATTATTTGTTATCCCCCTGGAGATATCCAAAGTTTCAATTGCTTGAAGGTGTTAAACGGGGCGGGGCGGGGCGAAATTATGTGTTTGATTTTTGAATATTCGTTAAAAAATTTTATTTTGACTTCGCAAGTTTTTGGCAAGTTTTTATCTATACAAAGTTGACTTCGTTTAGATTTGTTAGAAACCGTATCTGCCCTTTTCGTATATGTAACATCCAATGTTTTATACTTTTACAAAATATTATAAGTAACATAAATTCTCCTACTATTCGTTAACAATTTAATCCTTTTCGTCAATGCATGATATCTTAATATTTATTTCCACAGCTAGTGAAAACCCGTTGCTTAGAAAACTCTTTTCACCCTCCAAATATTCAACCTTCAAAGATGGTAGCTGTAGAGATAACGATTTTGAAAATGGTGTTTCTTTGCTGTCGTCTGTAACTTATGATCTGGAAGGTACATCGACGCCCATGATTTTAGAGAGTGCCCACATGGTTTTGAGAAAAACCGGTGCTATGGGTAAGTTGGTAATACTGTTCTGTATTTTCTCTGAGTAATATCATGATTTCTTTTTGTAGACGACGCTGAACATGTCTTATGTTTCGATAGTATGTGTTTTTTTGATAAAGCAGCGTTGTCTGTTGAGTAAGGCTTTAACATCGTAATGAAAACTAGCCCACTATTTATTCGAATATTCATCATCAAACATCACCAACCATTGTCAATTGTCATCAAACGTCATCAAACATCACAAATTATTGCCAATTATCATCAAACATCAGCAGTCATCATCAATCATTGCCAATCATCATTAATCGTCGTCAAAAATCACCAATTATTGCACATCATAATTAATCGTTATCAAACATCGCCAATCATCATCAGTCGTCATCAAACAACGCCAATCTTTGTCAACCATCATAAATCGTCGTCAAAAATCATCAATTATCACAAATCACTGCCCCTAAACATCAAACATCACAAATCATCATTAATCGTCGTCAAAAATCACCAATTATTGCACATCATAATTAATCGTTATCAAACATCGCCAATCATCATCAGTCGTCATCAAACAACGCCAATCTTTGTCAACCATCATAAATCGTCGTCAAAAATCATCAATTATCACAAATCACTGCCCCTCAACATCAAACATCACAAATCATCATTAATCGTCGTCAAAAATCACCAATTATTGCACATCATAATTAATCGTTATCAAACATCGCCAATCATCATCAGTCGTCATCAAACAACGCCAATCTTTGTCAATCATCATTAATCGTCGTCAAAAATCATCAATTATCACAAATCACTGCCCCTCAACATCAAACATCACAAATCATCATTAATCGTTGTCAAAAATCACCAATCATTGCACATCATAATTAATCGTTATCAAACATCGCCAATCATCATCAGTCGTCATCAAACAACGGCAATCTTTGTCAACCATCATAAATCGTCGTCAAAAATCATCAATTATCACAAATCACTGCCCCTCAACATCAAACATCACAAATCATCATTAATCGTCGTCAAAAATCACCAATCATTGTCAATCTTCATGTACGGCTGCTTGGAAGTGCAAATGTCGTGTTTAGAAGTTATTGTTCATAATTTTAGTTTAAACTATTTTTAACTAATTTTATGTAGCCATGGTATTTGCCTTTAAATTTATATTGAGTTTATTTAATTGACATATTTTTATGCAAAGCATGTTTTTAGCATAAATCTTTTACTCTCTGAATTTGTACGTGTTAAACCTTCTTTAGATATGGAATGCGCAGTGAATTTATACGTTGTGGTTCCTCGTGACACAGAGTTTGACGAATTCATAACTGAGTGTAGGTACAAATCTTTCCGTGCTGGGCTTTATTTCGGCCCAATTACTTGGAAGTTTGGGCCAATGGAAAAATTTTATGACAGATCGCCAGATATCAAAGACTTGGTATTGCCAATTCTTCGATTTAAACACTCCAACATGAAGAAAATGCTGTTCCTTGTTTTTGAATGGCAAACTTACGTGTGTAAATTTTCCACTTCGTTAGAAGCTTCCTATCTCTCCGTTACATACAAAGAAAAGTTGCCAGGTAGGTTTTTTTAAGATATACGTAAAAGTTTTCACCTTCTTATCGACTTTCCTGTTTTCAGCTGAATGTACCTATTCTTACCTCAACCCCAACCGTTACCTTTCTGCAAAAGTCTTTTAACGTTACCTTTACCAACCGTTATCAACTAATTTGTACTCTTCCTAACGTTCTGTCGGGCACTATAATGAAAAGCTCGGTTTCGAACTGCAAAGAAAAACGAAAACAGAACACTTTATACCGATACACCGATTAAATTAATATCCAGATACAAGAATAAATATCCGGTGAAATTAATATCCGGTAGTTTGGAGATCGATCCCTTCCGGGGTAAACTCGCCATTCGTACTACCATTATACTTATGGATACCCGCCTGGATATAAATTTACGCTTACCTTTTGCTCACCATGCAAGGTTTTATACTTAAAAGAATGTCCAACAAAAAATGTACATTGTGGTAGGCTTTGTTTTAAGTTACCATGCTATTTTGAGTTAAAAAAATTAGCAGGAGCAATTCAAGTTAAATAGAAAATGACTCGGATAGAGAACAGGATAACTTTAGTGAAGTTAACCATTTAACACCAATATTATCTTTAGTTAATATGCAAAATAATCAATAGCTTTGCTTCATGTAATGTTTCCTCCGTTAGGTTGTTGACCTGGATTTTATTAATACAAAGAACATTTTACACTTACTCTTATACCAAAGTTGTTTGCATTTCGGATGTGTTGACTTAAAATCTTCTTTACCGTTGGGTCAGGGATGTCTATTGAGGATATTTTTGGACGGTTACGAAGTTTCCGACTGACAAAAAGCCAATTATAATTTTTTACAAAGATTTCAATAAGATTCTCCTTTCCGATCTTAACTTTATACGGAACGGTTACTTCCTTTCTTGACTGAGAAAATTATCGGCATAAGCATTATGTTGTTCTCTAACGGAAATAGACATTGGAATTGCGACTTAAATTTTCCCATTACTCTCAAGTTTTCCGACTAAATCAAAGAATTGGGAGATTGGGAGTGGGAGTTTGAAACCCCCACATACCCCCGATATTTACGTCTTGTTTGAGATTTTTCAGTCAATGCATTTGTAAAACCCTTATGGTCATCACACGCGAGTATCGGCAGTATTGGAACAATAAGAGTTTTAATAATCAGATGATTCATTAATAGCTTCTTTTCTTTTTCATATACGTAGAAAATTATCTCTACGCTGATGTTGCTGACGAGAAATTTCCTGGGATGCCCCTTGTGTACAAGACAAGATATTTTGACCCCACATCTAAATGTCTACAGTTTTGGTACTCTATGAATAATACTGGCAGCAGATCTCTATTGGTCAACATACATCGTAAGACAAGCGCCCATCTCTTATTGAAAATATCTGACAGCCAAGGTCAATACTGGAAGAAGGCTACTGTTCCCTTAGAGGCATTTTTGAATGATGGAGAAGACCTGTTTCAAGTGAGTTGAAAAATAAAACTTGATAGCAGTTTTTTATGTTGTGCCTACAGTAGTTACAAAAAGTTATCGAAATGAGTTGCTAAATTTATCTAAATTTAAATGACGGGCATTTGCGAATATTTATTATTTGATTATGAAAAAAGCAACTGTTTATTTTGCGTAGCATATTGAAGTGAAAATTTAATACGCTGCAGCATTTGTGTGTTTTAAATTCATTTCAATAATACGAAATCAATTCTTTCTACATAATTATTTAGATGAATCTTTGAGTCGAATTTAAACACATCTCAAATCAATCAAAGTAAGCCAATCAGTGTAAACTGGATGTGGCAACCAGATTGTATTTTTGAATTTCATTTCCTACACACAAATATGTTTACGAGAGTATTGTAGGTTCCATCCGCATGCATGTCGGCATGCCCTCCCATATGCCTAGCCACATTCACCATCGGGCCCATCCACAGGTCCCCTCATAGGTCCACCTATAGGTTCACACACAGGTCCATGAATATGTCCATCCACAGTCCCGTCCACAGGCCTATTCCCAAATAATTTGTGATAGAGACAACCGTATTAATGCTAAACGATAGAAGTTTTCGTCCTTTTTTAAAGTAATAAGTTTTTCTTCTACTCTAGATATCATTCGTTGCCTCTGGTGGTTCCAGCAATGCCAAAAGTATTGCGATTGATGATATCAGCTTTTCGAAGGAAAGATGTTCTCTTGTGCCTGCAAATCAATGTGAGAATCAAGCTAAGCTTCTGCCTAACTTTGTTCATACTGAGTTCAGTTTTCTTTTAAAATTTCAAAAAAAAATTAAATATAGGATGTTAAATGTCATAAGAAGCTATCATCAAACTTTATCTACTCGATCGATCGCCAAACGATCAGGTGACGTCAAAATGATTATTTTTGAGGCAAGCAAAAATCATTAACTGGAAGATTTTCAAATCGATCGATCGTTAACCGATCATCTTAATGCCGTGATTATAAGTGAGATAATCAACGAACGTAATCAAAAATGATCTGCTCGATAGATCTTCCATCAAGTATTTTGTCATCACAGTGATGGCCATTGATTAACTCAAAAATCTTCAAATCGAACATTTCCAAACGGCTCCAGAAGTGTGTTCGGCTCAAGAAGTGTGTTCGACCGCCTGGGTCTGCCATAAAACCTGAAACTAGCCTGATATGGGTGCTTTTTTTTCTTTCACCATCTTCTTTTAGTGGTTTTTTCTGAAATAATAAAAAATGAATACACCAATTCGACTTACGGCCTCATTTTGAAAAAGTCTTCAAATTCTTTTGTACAACATTTTTGACCTCAGATTCGGATTGACAGCAATGACAGCAAGTTTTCATTATGATATTGCTCACGATATTGATTTTATGACGACATAAAGATAAAACTTTATAAGGGGTTTGACCGTGATTGGCGACTAGGGGGTGAAGTTTCCACCGGAACGATTTTTGCGGTCAAATCCCTTACAAGTTTTCAAACTTAATTTCTCGGTAAAATCTAAAATACAAGCTCAAACAATATGAAAAATGGTATACCGCCTAACATTATGACGATAAAACCAAATCTGAGCTTAAAAAAGTCGTATAACTAAGTTTGGAGAAGTTTCCAAAACGAGGTCGTAAGTCGCATTGGTGTATTATCCGGAATCAATCGCCGTAGAGGAATACACTGTTGTGCGCCCGCAATGAGATTTATTTGAGAAATATCCGGACATTTCAGCCGAAATTGTCACCACTGTTCCACAATTGTTATGTGAGTAAGTCAATACAGAGGAGTCTCGTATTCGCAACAAAGGCCAAAAGACAATGCTCGGTTATTAGGTAATTAGTGTCTCATTCTGCAAAATATCGAAATTTCACGACAAAGCGGATAGAGGGCTAAAGTACACAATACCATATTATTTGTCATTCAGCATAGCATTGAACTTCTGATCTTGATCGAACTGTAGCCAGAGAAACCCTGTTCTTTAAATTTGTAGCGCTTATTAGCTTTAATTTTAGATTTTCGTATGAATGCAAAGCATGTGTATGTGCAGGGGGAAGTAAAAGAGGGCAGGGAGTTTGGGTTCGCCAATATTGGGTTCGACCTTCTGCAGATCGGAGAACAGATACTCTTAGTCTGTTAACTGCAATGTGCAGATGTACTGAGTTCGATTATTAGCACATGTTGCCTCTTAACCCTATCTCCCATAACTGTGTTGGTTTGGTTATGTAAAAGATTGAGAATATATATATTTTAAAATGTTGTTTGACAACGCTTTCAATTAAAAATGCTAAAATAATTTGTTTATTTTTTTGGCAACAATCTCTGTACGTTATTTGTAATATAGTCATTTCTACATTTTTGTAGAAAGATTTTTTGCAACCCCCCCCCCCCCCACATGTCAAACCTTAACTACCGCCGTACGTATATGGTATGAATTTACCATATTTCCCTTTGCGTCACTTAACAATCTCCATTCCCTTACAGACGACCTTGCAAGAGGGAAAAGTGTGGCAACTTCGGGGATACAAAGTTTTGTGATGAATGGCAATTGCGAGACAGTGACTGGTGAATGGCTTATGATAGATTTAGGAAGTCGTCATAAGATCACTACTATACGTATTGTCAATAACGGAGGAGGAAATTTGGTAGATTTGGGTGTTAAAGTCGGCAATACCTCTCGTGATATTCAACAGACAATTTTGTAAGCATCAGCAATTAATATTTTTATTTGCTTTTTTTGCCACCTGAAACTCGGCATTTCCACAATTATTTTCATCATAGAATGCTTTGTAGTGTCGCGGTCGGTGATTGTGCTAGTATCTTTCTCTAATTGTATGGCCAGAGTGCCAGAGGCCTAGTGAAAGAGATGGTCGAACAATGGTCGGACCATAGAGATAGGTCACTCTTCATCTGCTCACTCTTTCACTGAGGCTCTGACACCCAGGGTAGCCCACAGGGTGCAAAGGGGATCATAGACTGACAAACCGCAAAGCAGATTGATACTTAATAAGAATAGTGTCACGGTCAGGCCTGTTCCTGACCATTTATAAAATTGGCTCAAAAAATACAAACACTTCTACTCGTCTGCTTCAACTACCAAAACGTCTACATAAAAAAAAAATTAAACTTGTGTAGATGTTCTAAAAAGGGATGTTCTTCTTGCTTTTCCGGGGGTAATCTAAAAAGGGTTTCAATGTGTAACAACAGCCTGGAATAGCAGTTTTAGAAATGCTTAGTAAAATTGTTTGACCCTTTTTTAAACTTTTATTTAACTGTCGAAACATGCCATGCAACATCAGCAGCCTCAATACTAGCCAAAACGGACCTCTATTACCAAAACATCGTTTCCTTTGTTTTTGTCCACCAACTGCTCTGCCACGATGTCCCTCTGAATCAAGTTCAGTCATTAAAGCATAAACTAACTCTTTGGAACATTCAACTTATACATCTGTCTTTTTAATGCAGAGCTCTGTACCCAGGTTTATGCTAGTGTCATTTAGTTCCTTCTGGACTGTATCTTTCAGTTGTTCAATACTAGCAATATGGTTGTCATTCTTTACGTGGAACGTCTCGTCCACATTAGATGTTCATTTGTATAGGCTCCAGTGACGATAGGAATTACTGAACTGACATTCATTCAATGACATTCTTAATGACTATGCTCAATTTTCTTGAAATCGATTATGTATAATAAGTCTCTCTCATGTTTATGGTCATTATCCCTCACCATGTGACGACTTTATTCTTTTCCGACAAGGTGCCAGAGTTATAGTGGTTCAATGCGATCAGCGAAAGTGGCTCATATCCCTTGCAACAGTGTCATTGGTCAATATGTCTTCATCGCTCCTGCTGCTCTTTCTGGAGGTTTCACAATTTGTGGAGTTGAGGTGTATTCAATGCCAGGTAGCACTCAAATTCTAAAATATCCAGAAAATATCTGCGTATAAGAGTAAAGTGGATTGAAATTATGAAATTAGGCCCTCATCTAATACCTAGCATTCAGCCTGTCAGCTAGCTATTTTCACATTTACTTCAAGGCTAGAATTGAACCATCACACTGTCAATATCTTGAAAATCTTATGCTATCTATTTATACAGATTTTGTCGAGTATCGACTATCTTATAAAAAGATAGCTATCCTATATTATTTAATAAAACTTTAGCCAAAATGCATAGAGCGCAAGATAATATTTTGTTAGTGTTATATTTTCAAACAGAATTTACCTGAATGTAATGATTAAGGTGTTGTGTATTTAGAAATGTTCAGTGACGCAACATACTCAATATTTTACATAAAAACACTGCACCACTTTAAGAGCTCAAAACTGTTGAAACACCCCCCCCCCTCTCCTCTTCCATTAAACGAGAACATATATAAACTGCATTGCAGAAATTCACGCTCTTCATCGCGTGATTTTACTGTACTTATCGAAGCCCAATTTCTTTTCCCGAAGCAAATAAGGATTATTTTATTTAAAGTTAAGCTAGTAGCTAGGTAGTGGTAAAAAACAAAGTTCCCCAATATCACCGGTATTTAATGTCAAAGCCACCTTATCGACTTGAAATGATTTGAAAACTAAAATAAGCATTACATAACATAATCAATTAGTTTTTTTATTAGCTTATTTTCGTACGATCTACCGTGTAGAAATAAGTAGGAATGGAAAATCGCCGCAAATAGAAGATATTCGACGCCAAAGCTACCATGGTTAGCTCAAATAGATACCCTATCCGTTCCATCGTTGCATTTGAAAATATTCTTGCTCTGTACTTTCGCACTATTATGAAGTATACTCCATGTAATATTCCAACTCTTCTGGTATTCTGCTGCATTGCCTTTGCAATTCTATCAAGTCTGCAAGAAAACTTCTTCAATATGATTTGATCAAGATTTGCTTGTCCTGAGAAAATATAGATTTTTCATGGTTCCTACCTACAAATATTCCAATAGTGTAACTTCATTTCTAGAGTTTCCTATACCAGTGGCGGGCTAGATTGTAATTCTGCCTCATATTTGAAACGTTGTATAATATTTTGCTATGTGTTTGATTATTCTTTCCATTAAGTTATTAGTTTTGTTCCTCCATCTGAAAGCGTCTATACTGATGAGACTCTTATATCCTTTACTACCTTTGCCCAATTCATTGACGCAATGTGACAATTTAGATTCGTTTGAAAATAAATGTAAAAATTACCTTCTGGACAGAACAAAGTTGGGCTCTTTCAATAAGTATGGTTGGATTCGAAAGTAGCTTTTTAACTATCATCAATTGTCAATATGTTTATAGCTCATTATTTAAATTTTGTACTAGATTTTACTATTTTTCATTTCTTTTTATGCTGATTTTAGATTATTTGTATTGTTAACTTGAGAACCGAACTGAAAAAAAGCTTTTAAACTTAGTTTGCAATTCACATTAAAGATTATTTTACATACATACATATCATCGATTTCTTAATTAGAGACAACATACCATTTGATATTTAATCTTGTTAATTGTAGATTTCCTGCCACGTCTTCTGACCCTTATTCCCTTGGATCATTCCTACTACATGTATGGATCTGGGGAATCCTCTTTGTTCCAGCAACCAGCGCTTGTGAAGCCGACCCTCGATAAGTATGGTTATCCTCTTATGGCTGGTTATTTTAATGGAAGTAGCCATATCACCGTGAATTTCGGAAACACAGTCGAGATTTCGGCTGATTTCACGCTCTGCTTTCACGTCAAACCATTAAAGGTAGACACGTTTCGTTTGTTTACACTGAAAGGAGCAAATGATGAGCTGACCGTGGCAATGGAGAAGAACAAAACAGTTTCATTAAGGTAACTTTTCAACTTTGCTGCACAACTTTGCTTAGATACGATGGAATCAGGGAATCGCATTTTAAGATTCTTTTCTTTTTTCTTCTCCGAACCTTCTTATTTCCACCTTTTTTCTATTTCTCTTCCCTCTTAACTTATTTGCTCTTCCTCAATTTCTCTAATTCAGCTCCCATTTGCTACACTCTTCTTCCTCTTCTCCGATAACACAGGCGTGTGAATACCTGTTTCTTATTTATCTTCAAATTCTCTTTAGATTTCTTACAACTGAAGATACCTACATGGAACTTTACACACCAGAAATTCTTTCCAATGCGACCCTCTGGCAGTACATCTGTTTCGTTCATGAGGATCACCTTGGGACAATAAATATATTCATAAATGGCAAAGTAAGTATTTATTTTGTGTTTTGTAGCTTAATACATTCCAATACATGTGTTCTCATTGGCAAACAATCTATTTGAATTACTTGTAGAATGTGTGCATTGAGTTGCAGTATCGAAAGATGTCATGCTTCTCAACCTTTCTAGTTAGTCAAACTCATGAATTAAATTTCAGATGAAGATCTTGCTCTTTAAAGTTCTTGAATTGGTTTTCTTAAAAACAACGCAGCCTTTTTTGTTATAGTAGGAATGCAGTTGACGGTGACCATCTAGCAGTTTTTGAATCTATCTACATAAACATGAAAAAACCGCTTTCATGTAGACAGAAGGAGTTCATTTCACCTTAGAATCCGTTGGTAACTAGGCAAGCGGCACTGATTGGGCAATCTTAACTGTCATGTGCTCATGTTTCTGATTGGCCTATTTCGGGTTTATATAGTTCCTAGCTTATTTTCTTTAATCCATGTTCTGACGTTTTATACTCTGAAGTGTGTCAGACGAAAAGCCTAAGTATGACTGAACATTTTAGCTTTTGCCAGAGCCATTTTTGACACCGGTTTCTTCCGTTTAGAATGCAGTAATTCTATTCAGCAACATTTTAAACTCTTATATGTTTAGTTAGTTGCTGAGAAGGATACTGGTTTCGCTGTACCAAAAGTTGCTGCAACCATGGGTGTGCTTGGAGAGATACTTTCCGGGGGCGTCTTGGCAGAAGCATCGCTTTCTTGCTTGCAACTATATGGTCAAGCCTTTGATAGATCTGTCCTCAAAACTCTCGATCTTTGCCCAATTCACCATGGTAAGTTTTTTTTAATAATGTTTTGAAATATGTTCTTCAAGATTGATCAAGATGTCTCAATGATGATTAATCATTTGATCAATGATGATTGATCAATGATGATGATTGATCAATGATCAATGATGATTAACCACTGCCCAATCACCATTAGTGCTTGTATTTACCATCGTATTCTTCTTTGATGGACACCATAAGCAAGCTATCTGACCTTCTATTCCCCCTACGGTTATTCGTTACGTTCCTACTAAATGAACGTACACCTCTTGAATCGAGTCCAGCCCACTGAAATCATCCATCTCCAAGTGCACATCTTGATCCCGTTCATCCTTCACTAAGTCCTGTTTCCAATATTTGCAAGTTTCAGCCCTATAAACTACTAAACTCCGATCTATACCTATAATTAACCGTTCTCTTGTAGTGATGCCGGTATTTTTGAACCCTTGAGATGAACAGTCCTCTTTTAATTACTGATTCAAGGCAGACAAAAACTGTACTCACGGCGGTCTGCTTTTAAATCAACTGATTAAAGGGCACTATTTTTTTGTAAAAAGCGAGGCTCCGAATTAACACCTAGTTCTAACTTCTAACTTCTTAACTCCGAATTAATTTTTTAATTTTGGTTTTAATTCCAGTAGTAGAGGTCTCTTAGAGGGCATATGTCGCATTGCTTAGAGGGCATATGTCGCATTAGCAGTTGGCTAATAAAACAAAAGCGTTTGGAGTGGAATTTCGTTGTTTCGCGACTTTTCATTTTTTCTTTATTAATTTTTACTGCCGTAAAAATTCACCCTCGATTACATGCTTTGTACTAAACAAAAGAGATAATTGTATTGCATTAGCGAATCATGTTCACGACACATGCCCTTTAAATGCTGAAGAGGTACTTTTTAGAAGCATGTGATTACAGTATATAGAACGTCTAATAACTTACAAGGGGCTCTTCTTTCTATGTACCTTTGTCAGTTAAAGAGGAAACTGTCAGTTGAAGAGGAAATAATAGACGTAATAATGAATAATAGGAGCGATGCCTGATCGTTGAAAAAAATAACTTACATTCCATAATTAGAATGAGGATTTTCGAACAGTTTCTGAAGGTTGAGGTTGATCAGTACAACGCAAGGTCTGTTAATTAGTACGTTTGTGTGTTGAAAAACGAGTCAAAGCAAACAATTATGCTTTTTTAATCGATGACATGAAAAAGTATGCAAAGTTTTAAACTCTTTCAACTCCATGTGGCATTAAGCACTCTTTGGAATATTTTAAAGAACAATTTTTCCTTATATTCAACCAAAAACTGTCTAGTTAAAGTGATTACCATCAGAAATGTACCCCAGAACTGTACATCATTGGTGACATAATCCAGCCTTGAAGCACTCTATTTGAAAATGAAAACTTTCTATGATCGTTACTTTTAGGAAATTACAACAGAAGCGTTTCTCGATAACCCACCACTCATACATTTTAAACCAAACTGCTAGTTATTTCAGATACCCAACTCAGTGCGAGCAAAGTCTTTTGGATTATATGAGTTAAGTTTAATGCCTATAATGCGAGTAATGGCTTCGACCTATGTAGTAAACAAAATGGTTCTTTTCTTAACGTGAACTTTGAATCATCTCACAATAGGCCCCTTCTTTTTACACAAAGAGAAAAATAACAGAAAAAGTCAACTATTGTTAATTGAAGAACATTTTTTCCATTTTTATCAGTCTGCATGGCTGTATTACCGATTATGTGGTGCAAATATTTGCCCTGCTTTTCCATACAATCGAAATCCTCAACCACGAGTTGAATCCAATCGGATTCTAGTTTGGCCTACTTTACTGCATCTTCAACCTTGAAGTGCTACTGCAAAATCTCTCCTGAGAAATTCTGAAGCAGCTTTTCTTTACTCGTACCCTCAGTAGCTCTTAGGTAATTCCAAAATAATTCTATATAAGAATTTAAATGGGAAAAATGATTTCTTATGCGTTGATTTTCCCTTGTTGTTTGTATTATTGTTGTTGTTTATTTTTAGTTAAAGACGCTTGCTCCAGCGATTGCTCAAGTCCCTCAATCTGCAACCAACTTACCAAAAAATGTGAATGTCCAAGTTTTGCCAGCAGATTTGTCACAGAGAAGTGCACCAGTGGTACGTTTTGTTTAATATTGGTCAAATTAATCTGCCCATTTGCAAGCACAGACAACTGAACAACGATTTGGATTGAAATCCAGATTAAGATCTCGTTGCCAGATTTCTGTTAGATTACTTATTGTTTTCGGACCCTGGTAAACGATGATCCTGTGGATCTGCAGATAACTTGTTATAGACCTTCCACTGCCTGGATGAAAATAACCCATAACTGATTTATATGTGTTTATTGTTGTTCATTCTCATCACGTTGCGGTGTTACTTTTTTGCTACTATTTTATAAAGATTGAAACTGTTTCGAAGCTTCCAACCGGAAGGAAGAGTCCCAGATCTTTTGGAAACGGGCGAAATTCTCTGTCCATTCGTAGATAATTGTGGTAATGGATGCACCATACAAGGGTGCCGGGATTCTTTTTATGCTAAAAATTGTCTCAGTGGATAAAAATTGTTTTTTAACCATTTGAAGGTTTTCTGTCACAAAAAAGTGTCCATCTAGCTTAAAATTGTTTAATTAAATATTGTTTCAAATTATAATTCTTCTATCGGTAGTAGCTCAAATATCTTTCTATCGTTTTTAACAGCCATTGAGAGTACAGTTTACAATGGGAAGATTGTATACCATTCCTTCGATGATGTAGAGTACCCCTTCAAATTCTTGCCAAATTTTGCACATGCCACGAATAAAGTCATACCAGGCTACAAACTGTTTAGCAAGATGTCTCGCTTCTATATCCCTGGACCTGTAAATGCGGCAGGTTGCTTTGCAAAGGCAGCTGAAACGAACATCGAAATATCAGGGCCGTCCTGCTTCAGCAGTGAAGGTTGTGCTAGTGGATCAACCGTTGCATTTTGGTTTATGGTACCCCCTGTGCTTGACTGGAACGCGCTTGGTAACGTAACGCTTTTCACTTACGGTAGACTTAAGGTTATCTACGGCGTTGTTAATGACATGCGCAATGGAACTACCAAGCCAATCCCATCGCTGATGTTCGCCTATACACAAAATGGCGAAACCTGGCTTTGGGTATCGATGATATACGGCAGCTCGATAACCGAAGCTTGGTCTCATCTTGCCATCACCGTGGACTCCTCGCACGACGTTCAGGTTTATTACAACGGTAAACCAAGTTTTGTGAAAAAATCAGCCAAAGTGGAACCAGCTGAGACACAAATTACAAATTTAGTTAGCAGTCACCTTAGATTAACATGCATGGACGAATTGGTTGTATGGAATAGAATCCTTGGTAAAATGGAGATCGAGAACATCTATAATGCGACTATTTTCGGAGGTTAGCAGGCTTTTTCTGCTTATAGAGTTTAAATCATACTGAAGTTGATACAAAATACGGGTTATTTGTCTCTACTAAGAACGGTACCAGCCATTTTAAATATCAGTTTTAGAAAATAGTAAAAAATAGGAACAAACCATTATGAAAAGCTTTAAACAATCAAGATAAGAAGATTATTCATTATATAAGCATCCCTTCTGGAGTCAATCCTTTATTATAAGATTCATAGATTCATTTAAAAGGTATCCTGTGTTTATCTATACATCTTCTCGATGATTGCTAAGTTTGATATAGAAATTGTGTAACTTGGGATGAAGCGGGTATTTAATTGATATTCCCTTGCCTTGTAAGTTCTAAATAACTATCCATTATCCTGGGAAGCACAATCTTTTTATTTATCCAATTCTGTGTGATATCTAAACTAAAAATGAATTTCAGAATTTTGCTTTATCATTTGAATTGGTAACATTTGGAAATTTTTGGGTAACCACTGTACTTATTGAAGGAGCTAAAACGCGTGTGTCCTATGTACACGTTTTATAGTATATCATATTATATTTATGCTATGATATTATTATTGTAAATCATGATGATGATTTGACTGCGAATATGGGCTCATATTATTTGCAGCTAGATGCAGCCTTTCAGGGCGTGAAAGGATCCTAATGTTGAAAAATGAAAAGATGTCAATTTCTTTATTCAAGTTCAACCAGCTTTCGATTCACGTGTCACTTTTGTGCGCAACCTTCGGTCATTTCCTTTGTTTTATGGTTGTCCTATTGTAACTTTTAGGTCAGCAAGCCATCCGACAGCACATTGACATCAAGAAACTAACGCATCAGGAATCAAAGGGTCTCTGGGCTTTAGACAAATCCGGTGTTCTTTACAAGTATGTGAATGAGAGTTGGTTTGCTGTATCAGATAAGGGCATGCGTGCTGTTCATGCTGGTCCTTTGGGTGTTTTTGCAGTAGACCAGGAGAACAACGTTCTGAGAAACAACTACTCATTAGACACACAAAATGTCTCATCGTGGCATAAGTACACTTTAGAAGGTGGGTTCCACCATTTTTGCCATTGTTTTCATAATCCGTACCTCTAATGTAGCTTTGAATGAAAGGAGCTCAATATTTTTGTGAGGTTATTGAACTTGTAGCATGGGTATTCTGTGAATCTTGCGATGGAAAATGTGATTGTAAATGGTAGGCAAAAACAACGCAACACGAACAGAAGCAATCTAGTATGAAAAAATAAATTTAGAAAACAAAGTTTAGAATGAAGTAAAAATTGACAATAGCGTGAGGATGGCTCAGTAGCTAGGGTCGTGGACTGCATATCTAAAGGTCTGGGGTTCGATTCCCTTCCATGTCCAAACTTCCACTTGGAGTGAGGACTATCGCCAGATCTCTGTATTTCCAGGCACTAGAAGCATAAGGTTTTATCACCTCAAGAGGACCTAAGTTTCTTCTCAGTTTCCTAAAACCGCCTAAAAGATGGCAATGAATACAAATTTTCTCGCACCTGCATAGAAAGTGTTATATTCTTAAAATAAATTGCAACTTTATTACTGACGATATTTTTGATAAAATTTCTTCGTAATAGAAAAATTTTTCTGCGATTCTGAACATGAATGAAAACCGTCTTTTATTAGCAAGTGTTTGCAAATCTGATAACTTCTTTTTATTTTTAGCCGGATTTTGGGGTGGAATCATCGATATCACATCACTTGGAGATGGCTTACTCTTTGCAAAGAGCCTTTACCGGTGGCATTGTTATGACTTTCGATCGGCAGCAATAGCTACGAAATGGGAACCTCTCTATAAAGATGGTTCGACCATACTCTTAACTTCTGGACAGTTGGTGTGTCGCGAGTCTATGCCCTATGAACGAGGACTGTGCTGGAAACCAAACAGTGCATTGCCTACAACAAACCTGGTAGCTGCACACAAAAATGGAGATTGCAGAATATATACAAGAACTGACTTGGTAATTATAGCTAGATTTGATTTACATTGATTTTTTATTGATTGCAACACTTTTATTTTAATTCATAGATCATATTATTAGATACGATTCATGGTTACCGATACTGTATTTATGAGAGTATAAGCCGCCCTTGTTTCTAAGCTGCACCAAAAAACCATGCAGATATACTTGGTTTTGAGATGACAGATCAAAAACAGATAAAACTGATTATGTACTTAAACGAAAAACATAGATGTTAGAAGTTCAACCAAGAACAATATCGTTCAGATGACAGATCATCAACATCGTCCAGAAGTATTTCTGCAACATCTTCTGCAATATCAGCAGGGCAGGAAGGAAAGCTAGGCAGGATCTGGATAAAGAAAGAAAAGCCGACCTCGTTTATAAGCCGCCGTTGACAATAAACTGTAGCAAATCGTGCTAAAAAATAATTATAAACAGCGGCTTATTATCGAATAAATACGGTATACGCTGCGGACCACCTTAAAATGCTATGATAACACTTTAGCAAAAGAGTGTTTGCAGATGTATTTTAGCCGCTTAGGGCCTGTCTTGCTCTCGAAAACCTTGTAACAAACTCCAAAAAATTTAGCTGATACAAATTCCAGATAGCAAGTGAAGTAAACTGATACAAAATTCCATATAACTAGTGAGGTTACCTGATACAGAATTACATGAACTAGTGAGGTTACCTGATACACAGAATTCCAGATAACTAGTGAGGTTACCTGATACAGAATTACATATAACTAGTGAGGTTACCTGGTACAGAATTACATGAACTAGTGAGGTTACCTGATACAGAATTACATGAACTAGTGAGGTTACCTGATACAGAATTCCAGATAACTAGTGAGGTTACCTGATACAAAATTCCAGATAACTAGTGAGGTTACCTGATACAGAATTACATATAACTAGTGAGGTTACCTGATACAGAATTACATGAACTAGTGAGGTTACCTGATACAGAATTCCAGATAACTAGTGAGTTTACCTGGTACAGAATTCCAGATAACTAGTGAGGTTACCTGATACAGAATTACATATAACTAGTGAGGTTACCTGATACAGAATTCCAGATAACTAGTGAGGTTACCTGATACCGAATTCCAGATAACTAGTGAGGTTACCTGATACAGAATTACATGAACTAGTGAGGTTACCTGATACAGAATTACATGAACTAGTGAGGTTACCTTATACCGAATTCCAGATAACTAGTGAGGTTACCTGATACAGAATTCCAGATAACTAGTGAGGTTACCTGATACAAAATTACATATAACTAGTGAGGTTACCTGATACAGAATTACATGAACTAGTGAGGTTACCTGATACAGAATTACATATAACTAGTGAGGTTACCTGATACAGAATTCCAGATAACTAGTGAGGTTACCTGATACAGAATTACATATAACTAGTGAGGTTACCTGATACAGAATTCCAGATAACTAGTGAGGTTACCTGATACCGAATTCCAGATAACTAGTGAGTTTACCTGATACAGAATTACATGAACTAGTGAGGTTACCTGATACAGAATTACATATAACTAGTGAGGTTACCTGATACAGAATTCCAGATAACTAGTGAGGTTACCTGATAGTCCAGATAACTAGTGAGTTTACCTGATACAGAATTACATGAACTAGTGAGGTTACCTGATACAGAATTACATGAACTAGTGAGGTTACCTGATACCGAATTCCAGATAACTAGTGAGGTTACCTGATACAGAATTCCATATAACTAGTGAGGTTACCTGATACAGAATTACATGAACTAGTGAGGTTACCTGATACAAAATTACATATAACTAGTGAGTTTACCTGGTACAGAATTACATGAACTAGTGAGGTTACCTGATACAAAGTTCCATATAACTAGTGAGTTTACCTGGTACAGAATTACATGAACTAGTGAGGTTACCTGATACAAAATTCCATATAACTAGTGAGTTTACCTGGTACAGAATTACATGAACTAGTGAGGTTACCTGATACAGAATTACACGAACTAGTGAGGTTACCTGATACAAAATTACATATAACTAGTGAGTTTACCTGGTACAGAATTACATGAACTAGTGAGGTTACCTGATACAAAGTTCCATATAACTAGTGAGTTTACCTGGTACAGAATTACATGAACTAGTGAGGTTACCTGATACAGAATTCCAGATAACTAGTGAGGTTACCTGATACAAAATTCCATATAACTAGTGAGGTTACCTGGTACAGAATTACATATAACTAGTGAGTTTACCTGGTACAGAATTACATGAACTAGTGAGGTTACCTGATACAAAATTCCATATAACTAGTGAGTTTACCTGGTACAGAATTACATGAACTAGTGAGGTTACCTGATACAGAATTCCAGATAACTAGTGAGGTTACCTGATACAAAATTCCATATAACTAGTGAGGTTACCTGGTACAGAATTACATGAACTAGTGAGGTTACCTGATACAGATTGCCAGATAGCTAGTGAGGTTAGCTGATACAGAATTCAAGATAACTAATAAGGTTACCTGATACAGAATTCCAGATAACTAGTGAGGTTAGCTGACATAGAATTTCAGATGTCTTTCTTTTCCTGTCCTATCTTACTCGTATCCACAAACTTCTTTTCTCTTTTTCTTCTTCCTTTCCTTAGCCTGTTTCAGTTGCACGTTCTATTCAGCTTCAGTGTTTTCTTTTCTTTACCATTTCTCGCCTGCAGTATAATTTTCTTCCATTTTATTTTTCATCTGCCTCTTACCTTATTGTCTTTCTTTGTGTTGTTTGCTTTGTTATTTTCCTCATTATCTTTTCATTTCCTCTACTCCTCCTGCACTTTTCTTTCTTCTCTATTTTTTCTTTTCTTCTCTATCGTTTTGTTCTTTTTTTTCTATTTTTATTTTCCCTTCTTCATTACCTTTTGCTTTCTCTTTGTCGATCCAACTAGAGTCCTGCCCAACCTATTTATTTATTTTGCTGGAAGATTTTCTGACTTCGTTTTATTGGTTCAGTCAGTTGAACATTGTCTTTCTTCGTGCTGAACATACTTTCAAAGCAATTTTAAGTCCAAGTGATAGAGTGGCAATATAAAGAATGTACATTAGTTTTTGTTATTTCCACGTTTGCTGATTCCTAAAAAGATTCCTCTTTTTCTATTACTTGAAAACAGGGAAATGTAAATCTACTAGTGCCCATTAAGAGGATTTCATTTGGAAATTTCCAGTCTTCTCCATACGTGCTAATGAGTGATAGTTCAGCTTTTGCTGAGCTGTTGTTGAAACCAGATGATAACTTTGAAACAAAGCATCGCACGGAGCATGGAAAATTTGAAGACATTGCATCAATTTACGGGCTTCCTTTTGGAATTCGTCAGAACGGGGATATTTTTGCCTTGAAGAAAGGTATGCGATTAAATATCGATCCACAATGTTTTAGATACAAGGTTCACTCATTTTCAGGCTTATTTAAAATATCATTCAATTTATCCGTAAAAACAATTTAAATATAGCACGGTAAAGTGGTATTTTGATATAATTTCAATAAGTGCGTAAACATTTCTTATTCTCAGCCTTGTTTATCTCGCGCTGATAATTGCATCTTTTTTTTTATTTTTCTCCAATACCAATTTTACCCATTTATTAATATAAAATATGTTGCTAGAATATGTGTTCCAATATTAAATGAACAAATGAATTACGTATTTCTACTTTATGCAATCTTGTGTTTGTCTATGCAATGTCTATTGATTGTTGCTGTTTTGAAGGTTGAGTTAGAAAAAGTTTCCAATGGTTTCTTATAGTTTTAATGCTTGTTTTTGCCTCTTATTTCCAGTTGAGCCGTTTCTTTTGGTCAACCAAGGTGGGAAATGTTTACAAAAAAAGGCAAATTTGGAAACTTTAACTTTTGGCCAAGTTTGCAATGAGCTGTTTTATTTCGATGAAAAAAACTGCCTTATTCATTTAAAATCAGAACGTAGGCTTTCTTTTGATGAGATTCAAGTCAAGATCAAGGAAAATACTTGCAGCGAAAATGACGTCGTTGTTTTCCATAGTGATGGAACACTCCGCCGGAAGAATTTTCCAGACCAATGCATTGCTGTTAATGACAATAATGTATTGCTAAAGGAAAAACAATGTGACAGTACTGCTAAATTTGTTTTACAGACAGGTAAGTTTAAACATGTGTTCCATCTTTTTTAGCTACATCGTCAGTTTTAGGAAAATAGTTTATTTGCTTGTGACAAGCTTGCAAAATGCCCCAGAATAGAAAATTCATAAAATTCATAAAGTCAGATTGTATTTGGGCCTCATTTACATAAGTAAAGAAACAAGTATCATTTATGTAACAAAAGGTACAAAACTAGCCCTAAAGAGGCTCGTGTGCAGCTTTAAACTAAAGAGCCATTTTCGAATTTGTCCTGTTTTGACAAGATTTCTAAGTGTTCCAGTTCCAATCCTAAGTGCAGGTTCTATAAGGGACCAGACGTTTTACCAACAGGGTCCAACTTTTCCCGTGTATAAGAGGTCTGAGGAATTTGCTTTTCTGTAATTGAAATCAACTGGCTCTCTGAAATTGAATTAAAAATGAAGACCATGAATAAACGACTGCGAAGAATGTTGATCTATGTTTTTTTGTTAATTTTTAGTGAGTCCGTTTAAAAAACTATCTAGTTTCAATCTGGTGAATTCCACGTACACCGTAGGTAAGTGTGTAGCTTTCACTAATTTCAGGCTTTTTTATGGTCAAAAATACATTGCTTCTTTTTAATGCCATACTGATAGCTCAGTCTATGTTGTTGACTACTTACGATGCTGTCAAGTCATCAATGTAAGCTATTCAGATGGCTATCGATTTCCCCTTTTTAACAAAACTCCTCCATAGTATGCCTTGCGTTGTTCAGTGTTCTCTTACAGGGCCATCCTATCGCCTCCTACTTATTCTCCTTACATCAATTATTTTTGAAATTTCGTTAATTTGACAGTCTTAATTCCATGCTCAAGACATCTTAAATTAAAACCAGTACCTGAAATATCTGTTCATTACTGCAATTTATTTTTGATTGGTGGCCCACTTAGCTTCTCCAACACCAAATATCTTCATTAGGAAACTTAGCCACACGTAGTGAATTTCATTATAATTAAAATTCTCCTATAGGATTTTCAAATTTTCAAACTTTTGCAGTCTACTAGTTTTTATGCTTGGTTGAAGATTCTTACATTCTCCCTTATAGAGAACGCCGAAGTCCGCGTAGAAGTGAAAGCAAAATTCTTGGTGCCTACCAATCGAGAGTTATTAGACTTCCGAAATCCATTTTCACCTTGGACTAGATTCGCTTGCCATAAAATTACAAAAGAGGTTTATACTCAACTTTTCTTGACATTTTAAAGCTATTACCGTTCCCTGATTGCTGTATCTTTATTCTTCTGATGCCACCTTTTTAAAGTCTTGATCAAATGTTTTCTGGACAAAGAGCTGTTTGCAAATGGAGCATGATCAGGATAGTAATTGCTAGTTTTTTCACCATGAAGTTAATCTATGAAATAATGAAACCCTCAAATCAAATTTCTCTGTATTTTGATAGCATTTATTTTAGCTAATATCTTCAGTCTTGCATGCATTAGAGCTCAGTTTAATTTGAGAATCGGCAATAATTTTTCAGCTCAGTCAACAGTTTGCCGCGAACGTCAACTATTTAGGCGCTCAATGTGGCATTTTCGGGTGAGTACCTGGCTTCAAAGAATATCATCGTTCACCTCAATTTTAGTCAGCTAATGTTTGGCTGCCCTGTAAGAATCTTTTAAGCAACATTATACAATTCCTAAAATCATCAATACATCAATTCATCAATACAATACATACAACATCATTACCTAGAGTAACTTTGATGTTCGTTCCCTGCTTTGCCTTCGTGTGCTCCATTTTTACACTTGACTATTGGATTTTCACTCGGTTTTTGTTTCTTCTTTCGTCAATATCTAAACAATTTTTAGACTTTTTATTGAATTAAAAATAAAATGCATTGTGGAAAAGGTGGAAGATAATAGATGCTTGCCGATTTTTGATTATTGACTTATAATTTCCGATTGCTGATTACTGGTTACTGGTTACTGGTTACTGATTTCTGATTACTGATTACTGATTTCTGATTACTGATTTCTGATTACTGATTTCTGATTGATGATTTCTGATAACTGAATTACAATTACTGATTTCTGATTAAAGTTGGGTCTACAAGCTACCCTATGGAAGGAAATTTGAATGGTTTATCGGTGACATTGGACAGATGTTAAAAAAAGTGAATTATTGATCAGATCTTATATCTATCAATTTCTCAATCAAAAAGGATTTTGGATTAGGAAAACGAAATGTTAATTATGATCAAGAATAAAATTAACGATAAAAAACCGAATACGAATTGATGGAAAGCCGCAACCTATAGCCTATACAATGTGTTGCTTTGAAATTTTTACTGAGAACTCTGTATGATCTTTTCGTTCATATTTGAGAAGTGAAGCACATTCACATTTAATGAAGGCAAATGCCTTGCTTTTCTTGTTTATTCATGATTTTGTTATTTTAGCACTTCGATCTGCGATGATAGTCAGTGTCCTTGGGAGTCAACGCTTTCTCTTAAATTTCGATACCTTGGGGCAGAGGAAAAAGCTATTATGAGTTCTAGGAAGTTCTCTGGCCTTTGGACAGATTGCCAAGGATGGCTGTGTCAGTACAATTTTCCCCATCAGGCTTTAGGGGGTGAGAAACTTTTCTTCTAATACTTTTGTTCTGTTGATTTGCTAAGTTTAGAAAATATGACAGTATGCGAGCTTATTTAGTTGTCTATTCTATGCCATGATTTTCTTTTTCGAAAATTTTTGATTCCCCTACACAATAATAAACCTCGGAATACCCTCGTCATTTCTGTCTGAAATTGTGTACAAAGTAACTATTTATTAAATGTTTACTAACTACCCCCAACTAACTACCATGGATATACGACAATTAATAGTACTAAATTTATTTCTTTTTGTAAACTTCTTGGTTGCTTTGGCGCTGAACAATTAAGCTGCAAAGCAAGCATATTTACACCAGTTAACGCTTGACAGATAACAATTATGTAAAATTGAAAGTAGCCAGTGATGAGCCTTGTCTGGCGCCATAAGTTGATGATTTCTTTTTCAACCTGAAAACAAAACTAATTTTGCTTCAGTCATATTTTATAGTAAAAAAGTTAAAGCGACCTTTCCACTATGAAACTGAAACTGGATTTGAAGAAGGAATTTGTTGTTGTTGTTTGAATAGTTCTGAATTTCCTTTTGCAGTTGACTTAAGCCCAGTCAATTTATGGGTGGCAAATATCTCTTCGTTTTCTGCAAATTTGAATGCTGTTGGTGACTTCAAAAGCACTGGATTCGCTGCGCAGGGGCATAACGTGACGATAGAAGGGAGATCCAAGTTTGTCAAAAACTGGATTACTACTGTTAGAATAGCCGTGTTTAAGACCGGGGGTGTCATACCCCTCAAAGAACTTTTGCCCTACTTCACCTACAAGATAATCGTACAACCAATTTTTGTGCGAGGAATTGGCCGGCCGGTTGAAACAACCTTTGACACCTTGGAAAGCAGTAAGTAAATACTATCAAATCATGTGTTGAATCTTCTGCATAAATATTTCCGATTCCTACTGACATTCTGTCATACTGTGATGCTGCAATACTGTGGTGGTGCAATACTGCCATATTGCAATACCACAAAGCTGGTACTGCCCTACCGTGATACTACAACACAGCAATAATGTCATACTACAAAGCTACTAGACAGCGAAACTGCCATATTGCAATACTGCCATACAGCGATAATGCCATAAATCAATACTGCCATACTGCAATACTGCCATACAGTGATACTGCCATAAATCAATACTGCCATAAATCAATACTGCCATAAATCAATACTGCCATAAATCAATACTGCCATAAATCAATACTGCCATATAACGATACTTCCATTCTGCCATACAGCGATACAGCAATACTGCCATGCTGCCTTGAAGCGATACTGCCATGAATTAATACTGCTATAAGACAATACTTTCATACAGCGATACTGCCAAACTGCCGCTTTGCCATAATGTCATAGAGCTTACAGCCATACCCCAATACTGCCATACCGCAATATCAATTATAGCATTTCTTAACTATTATGCGTATTTTTTTGTGAAATGAATTGAGATTAAATTTTGATCACTTTTTTTAACCAGCGTTCAGTATTAATTTGGTTTGTGGCCTCTCTGTATCCCATATTTCATTATCTGAGGAGCTACAAACGATGAAAAGGTACAAGTAAAATGAAATGCGAATAATGCTGTTTGGAAATGAAAGTACAGTATCCACTGTTAGGAAATGTAGCTCTATTTACAGAATTTGACTCAATTTGATTCAATAGTATATTATTTAGTTACTTCTAAAAATCACTGACTTCCTTTCAGACCCTACTGAAGCGCCTGGTATCAATGTATACGACAAAGATCGCACAAGTATTAAATTCAATATTATTGCTATTTCAATGACGTCGTGGAGTGGTTTTCCTATCGGGTATCGAGTCTATTACCAGTCTTTGTTGAATCTCAGCCTTCCAATTCTGCTCAATGACACAGATGCAATTGCGGCCACCCATCTCCATATCAACATAACAGACTATCCCAATGTTCACGGAGAACTCAACAGTCTTGAAGATTTTACAAATTATTCTATTATTGCTTGTGCCTATAACAGTTTTGGAGTTGGACCGATGACTCAAGTATTCAACAGAACAATGCAAGGAGGTAAAATATATAAACAAATATGGATTTTATCCCTATTGATTTTGATTTCAACAATAGACAACTAGGTTTTTCAAATTTGTTCTGTTGATAAAAATTACCTTGGATTTACAAAGCTGTTCGTGATTAAATCTTGCTAGGGGGATTAAGGGTCAACTGGAGCTCCCAAGCCCCCACCTAATGACGCCTATACTGGGAGGGGTTTTTTGGAAGAAGAAAACCCGAATTCTGACTTTTAAGTCGCTCCTTGAAAAATTCCTATTCTGAAGCGTATCTTTGAAAAAGTATTACAACAACGAATTTAAGTTTGTGAAGCCTTTCTATGTGCGTAAACCCTGGATATTTCCTTTTCATATATTTGTCTCTTTTTAAAAACTAAAGACCTGATAAGCCCCTTGGGTAGACGGTGATACCATCCCTACCAAGACAGTATAAAATGGCAGATTTTACTTCTATTCGTAACTTGTTATATTTCCCATTGCTTATACGTTATAAATCTAAAATATTTTATAGCACTTGATACAATAGCAATACCTATGACAATTTTATGATCCCTCTTATACAGAACCTGAAGTACCACCGCCAGGTTTTAACTTGGCATCTCTAAACAGCACCCACATCCAAGCAAGTTGGTCACCAATGACGTCGGATATCGAGCTTCTCAATGGATGGGTGTTGTCGGGCTACACTGTCGTATTGAACGAGCAAAATCTCCCGAGTCTGTATCCCGATGACCACTTCCCAATAACAACTATTCTTTCGCCGGGCAACCTGACACTTACGTTTGGGCCTCTCGAAGAAGGCCGGGATTTTAGCGTGTCTGTTGCTGGCAATGTTGAAGGTCGGGTTGGAATTCACACAATGTTGTGTGTTCGGACAAGAGAAGCAGGTGTGTGATTAACTTTATCTCACTATATCTTTGTATTCCATGCTATATTCTGTTTTCGTTATCACATTGAATTTATCCGTTTTATTCCATGCAACATACCGCCTTCAATGCAACTAAACATCAACTTACAAGTTTCAGTTTCATGTTCAACCATTTTTTCGAAATCCTTTCCAGTTTTTTTATGCCCACTTTCTTATCTTTTCAGACAATATTTTGTTACTTTGTTGGAAGTTCCCCAACCGTGCGAGTTCTTTCGCGATAGAAACTTATTTGGTAAAAGCATCAAGCGATTTGCATGCGAATTCAAACGTAAAATTTTACAACTTAACTGAAATACGATATGCGAAATGACTTTGACCTGATTATGAGATTCTTGTGGTACTGTCTATATTCAACATAACAAGTTTGAATAACAGAACAAAAAATGCGGGTTAAAGGTCCTGTAATATTTTCAACAACTTGAATAGAATTATTTATTCAAAGAAGACTATTTTATAGCAAGCTTCCCCTTTTAAATCTTATCTTTTAAAGTATGTACGAGAAGGCTGTTGAATTTTGAAGTTTTTTTAATCTGTCCTAACCTCCTATCTTTCTTCATATAACATGAGAAATTGTATTTCGTCATTCGTTTTAGTTCCGACAAGTCGACCAGTGGTTTCCGATTTGATCAATGTTACATCGGATGTTATCCTGTACAAAGTCGGCTGTTCTGCTATAAAAGGTGAAAACGGTGTTATCCTCTACTACAATGTAACGGCCACTGACATAGTCACAAACATCACAAGTCATTACACAGCACATATCGAAGAGAAACAGTGCCTACCCAGCAACGGCACTTGCTTGGATAGGGCATCTGATTGCAATTTCCGCGAAAGAAATGAACATATTTTCAACAGATCTTATTACGAAAACAACCATTCTTGCCAAGCCGCAAAAACAAATTTGCGAAATACAGCATTTATCGTTATGCATCCTTTAGATAACCTGAAGTTCTGGACAAACTATAGTGTGCGTTCGGCCCTCTGCAATAGTGTCGGATGCGGTCCTTATAGCAATCCGATCTTCATACGAACAGATGAGCACGCCCCGACATGCGCTCCGAATATTACCGCTATTCAAAATACGTCATCAACTTCAATGTTCATCTCATGGCTCGAGAATCCGGTGCACTGCACTCATGGTGTTCTAACACACTACAACGTTTTCTTTGCTCTCGAATCAGAGTTATCAGGAATGGAATGTTTTAATACGTCATCTTGTTGGGACACCTTTAACCCAACTATGAAAAAAACGAAATTTTACGTCACAAATATAACAAGCCTAAACGTGTCATTTACTCAATTAAAGAAGTATAAAAGCTACTGTGTATTTTTGCAAGCTGTCAATATAAAGGGACGTGGTCCTGCATCCGTCAGATTCTGCAATCATACAGCAGAAGATGGTATGTATATCTTTTTGCTTTGCACAACATCATCATTGTGCAAATATTTTTATGAACATGCTACTGACACAGGTCTATATTTCTATTTTATTTGGAATTGCGCGTTGCATGAATCTAGCTGTTAAACATTGCTTGAATTCATCGAGACAGGTCATATTTTAGATTTCACTTTGAAATTCAGTCTTCGACGCAGCTATGTTCGACGCGCACCTTAATGTAGAAGAAGATATTTGTGCCCTGCCAAAGTAAACACGATTATTAAACGTTTTTAAAATAGACATCGAGGGGCTACCATGCTACATTCCTTACTGGCAAGATAGAAAAACTGGATTATGTAGTTTTTTCCCCCTCGTCTCCACTCAGTCTTCCTAAGATGTGAAATTCGTAGAGCCAGAAGCTAACGATATCTGTATACCCTAAAGTACATAGAAAACAGACCTCTCTATGCTTATAGACCCTGGGGGAGGGGAGGATAGAAGAGGGAGGGCATGGCTTTTTTATTCGTCCCCTACAGTAGGCTTAATTCTCATTAATTTTAGGAAGTACAAGCCTTTGAATGGCTAGTACTAAGTTTCACCTTTTTTGTCGCAATGGTCACAATTTTGTCACAATGGCCTTTGAATTGTTGAAAGTGTCACCTTTTTTGTTTCTAGCCCCTGAAGGCCCTCCAAGCAACGTTTCTGTAAAGCCAAGTGGTAGTAGCAAGTTAAAAGTGATCCTGACGCTGCCTTCGGATGACATTGTCAATGGAATAATCAAAGGGTACACCGTACAATACTTTAAGTGCGACGGAGATGGAAATCGTTTGGGACCAACGAATTCGACTGTTATTCTCCGCAATCCTGACGAGGTTGCTACTACCGGATTCATTCAAAAATTGACAATCTTTACCTGGTATAATGTGTCTGCTTCTGCATTCTCTTCTGTTGGTAGTGGGCCATTTGGTTTCAAGACGATGCTTACAAGAACACAGGAAGATGGTAGGTCAGACATAAACATTTATGCAACGGTTACGATGTTATTCATAAGTTTATTTATGTCTGGTTCTTATCTCTGTGTATAAATTAAACATATCGAGTAAATTTAGGTGGACGGTTAGATTTCATCGGTTATGATGCAAAGCTTAAAAACTCTGTACCTTCGGGTGCTTCAAGATTTAGAGATTTCGCGTGAAAAGGCTGAAATTTTGCAAGTAGTGCTAAATATGTTTTTGTTTGTTGCGTGTTTCGGTTTTTTCTATTTTGTTTTATGGATTTTAGAACTACGTGTGATGACTTATAGGTAAACAAAAAAATCAGTGGGGTGTTCTCTAAATATTTTCAAAAACATCTTCTAAAATTTATGGCTAGTTTGCCAGTTGTTTTCTTTGGACTTGATTCCATTTTCGAGAGTTAAACAATTTCAAGATCTAACATTTCTCTTTTCTTCTCAGTTCCATCTGCTCCTGTTCGCAATATAACACCTGAAAAGACAAGGAGCATAAGCACTGACATCCTGTTTCAACAGACAGCGCCAAAAGACCTGAACGGGATATTTCGAAAATTTGTTTTGACACTGGTAGAATGGAGGCGTGATAACGTAAAGAAAAACTATACTGTAAATTTATTGGCCTCAAACGTTACATCACCCCCTGCAATCGTACCTACAACTGGCGCATCCACTGGTCCACTTATGGCGAACAGCAGCGGTAAAAGCAACATACAGAGAGCATTCGCCTTCTTTACAATTAACAGTCTCGATTCAAATGAGATCACAAATCTCACTTTCAATTCCAGTTCGACCTACTTTAGCATTGGTGTGTCAGGACTACTGCCGTACACGATTTACGATTTGTATGTTTCAACTTGCACGGCTGTTGGCTGTGGGCCTTATGGATCATCCACCTTCCAGACCAATGAAAGCTGTAAGTATGCATAAATAAAAGTTCGGTTGCTGTATGATGTGAATGCAAAAGGGACCCTAACGACGGGGTGGGGGTCCTTTTTGTAAGCAATGTTTTTGCATTGAGGTCATATCAAGTAGATTTTTTCGTGAAAATTTTTTTGATTATAGTGTTACTTACAAATTTTTCTCAATGGCGATTTCAAGGAAGTCAGCTCATTTTTTGAAAAAAGCATTTGTAGAATTTTTACCATGTTTTGAATGGTGTGCATTTAATTTTCCTCCAGACCTCATTAATCTGCGCGAGCGGCGCTCGCAGGCACAAAAGCTCATTCTCAAGAATTTCTGCAGGCACAATTCTGAATCGATTTTTATTTACCTTAATTGTATCAAAATCCTTCTTTTTAAACATCTTTCTTGGTATTGAAATTGAACGGTCAAATAGAATATAAAAGGCAGCAGTTGCAAGTCTTTGTTACCAAGATGAGAGAAGGTCTTTACTCTGAAGGCGCGATTTGATTTTCCAAATCAAGTTGGCTGTTTGTCTCTTTTGCTTGCAATTATTGTATTGCTTTTTCACAGTATTATGTTATGACTTGTAAAACTAAAGTTTTCAAGCTTTTGAATCTGGTAGCTATTGATTTCTAACCAATTTGAGCAAAATTTCAAGGTAAACCTCGAAAGAATTCATCAAAAACAAACATTTTCGACAATTTTTGACAACAAAAACAAGCCTCTATTTCTTCAATTTTTGGAAAGAGAGCATTTTCACAATCAAGTCTTACAAGCATGATAAACTCAAAGCTAAAAAACGGAGTATCTTTGTAAGATACTATGTTTATTAAGACATTCCAACGAAAGTAATTGGGGATAGAATCTTTCATGGCTATTTTTCATATCTTTGAAATAATTTCACAGACCTTGAAGATGCTGTTCTAAACAAAACTGCACCCTTTAAAGTAAAGCGTTTAAGATATCGGAAAGCCTTTGATGAAAACGTGAAGATGTCTCTATTTGATGAAATCGATAACAGGGATAGGCCCACTTGACAACGCAAAACAACCCGTAGATAAAAACTGGAACAATCCCTTTCTTATGTAAAAAATGTAACGCTAGTAGCATTTACTATGTTATCTGTTCAGTCTTACATGTAGTTACATGTAGTTACATGTAGTTCATGATTATATTGATCTGGTATCTGCTTTTGACAAACGTAAGTTGGTGTAACAGTACTGAGCGTAACAGGGAGGTTCTCAATTTATCAATATCTGACTGTAAATTGCATCCTATTTTACATACAGGCACATTGTTACTCGTCTTTGTGCTCGCAGGCACAAAATATTATTAATGAGCCCTGTTTTCCTCTTGTTCGGATAAAAGTTCTTGTTTCATCTTTCTTCTTCATCTTCAACGACATTGTTCCATTTTTAACGACTGATAGTCATATGTTTATTGTCTTTGCGGAATTGATTAAACACCGAGATTGTGGAAACATTTCTAGCAATCAATCCTATTTTTCATTTGTTGACAAAAAACTTCATGATAAGGAAAATGATAAACACGCTTAGACAATGATAAGTTAAAGAGCCCAAAGTACTTTCTGCTTATTAAGCAAGCAGTCTCTGCATATAAGTGAAGAATATTGCACCTCTCCCGTGTTATTGCAGTGCCCATTGCTGCACCTGTGATGCACTCTGTTGCGAGAAGGGAAACTCATTCGTTGACGATTTCATGGGATGAATTAGCCATAATGGATCAAAATGGATTGATTGAAGAGTATCGTGTCAGGTACATGAAGAGTTGTGAATACGCCCGCCTTATTAGAATGCCTGAAGTTGATGACTGCGAAAGAGTGATTTCTGAAGACATCAAAGAGTTCCAAGTACGTACGAGAGACAGCAACGGTACCGAGCTAACCCTCTATGACCTTGCCCCCTACACGTTCTATTATTGTGAGGTATGTGCTAGAACAAGTGCTGGATATGGACCATGTGCAAATCAGACGTATCGCACTGATGAAGGAGGTAGTTTTTGTTTAAATTTTTTCTTTAGAATTTGTAAATCAGAATGTTTTTAAACCTTTGCACTTCAGAACTTATACCCAGGCAGCAACAGATCGATGTGGTTGGCTGATCAATCTTTCCTCGCTATCTACAGCATGTTTATAAAATGAATATTCCAGATTGACTTCTATGTTTATCAGATTGTTTCCCTATTTTATTAAGATATGAAAAGCTCAATATACGCTTCTTGAAGGAATCGACAGGACTGTGGCCCTTCAGAATTTTAGCACAGCAGTAAAAAAAATTGTAGTAGCTTCGACAGAAAGGACTTTGCCACTCTATGTTCAAGTCCTATTTTAATTGAGTTTGATCTTATAACACGTAATGGTGAATAGCTGATCATACTGTGTTTATTCCAACAGTACCTGTAGAAGCACCAGCGATAACTGACCTTTTAGCAACATATGGAACTTCCATCAATTTATTCTGGGATAACGTACAGCCTCCTTCGCAAAATGGTATAATAATTGGCTACCAAATCAAATATCAACAAACGTCACTACTGAGCGTGTCCGATGAAAAATTCAACGTAATCAATGTGACGTCAATTCCACCACCAAACAGTTACGAGGTGACAAAACTGGCTCTCAAGTCGAATAATACATTCAAAATAGCAGCCATGACGTCGAAAGGAGTTGGTGTATTCTCTAAAAAGTATTACGGGGAATCTGGGGATTATAGTAAGTTGATTCGTTTTTTGTGCACTACATTTATGCCAAACTCTGCAATCCATCAATGCTTTTACAAAAAATGAGTCAGAGACTTTGTTATAATAAGGCTGTATTGTTTGAAAAATCAATAAGAGCCATGTTAAAAGAACTTGATTTGCCATGCCAACAGTGCTATTTGCCATACATTTTTATCGTCAAAAACACAACTCTCTTTAGGAAAACTGCTATTTGGCTGGAAAACTCTACTCTACATTTTCGTTGTTTTTCTTCTAGATAGATATATCGACTTAAATGTTTGATATCTCTATCTGGATGTTCCACATGAATTTTAGGCTTACAGTTGGACTGGAAGGTCTTTTAAACTGATCAAAGTAAATAAGTAAGTTACTAACAAGCCCTGATTTTACTAAGATAATTTTATAGAAGTTTCTTCAATGTTGCCAGTATGTTTTATGGCGATGCTCTGTGCTGGCAATTAAGGCAATATGCTTATAGCAATACAATATGGCAAAGGCAATACCTTTTGCTTAAGGCATTCCCCGATGCTAATAGCGCTCATTTTTTAGGACATGGCAATTGGTCGCAATGGTCTAACTGGAGCCCGTGTAGCAAAAGCTGCGGAGGTGGAGAAAGTATCATGCGCAGGGATTGTAATAACCCCACACCCTACAATGGTGGTTATGACTGTGTAGGAGTGAACAATCGAACTAAGCAATGCAACAAAGAGATCTGTAGTGGTAAGTTATTGAATGTCTAATTAAAACTAACCAGACCAACAACCCAACGTTCATTTATTCTAATAGCAAGCAAGTATGATTTTACCCACTGCCTGGAAATTGTTTTGTACCCGCAATGCAGTGTTTTTCAACCACGATGCCGCAGCCCATTTGTGTGACGTAAGATATCATCTTGTGTGCTGTGGAAAATTCTCCAATTTCACCTAGTTGGTCTAAGAAATTGAAAAAAATTATCCGCAAATAATTTTCCGTGCTGAAAAGTCAAATGATCTGCAGAGTAACCACATAATACTTTTCCATATCTCTTTGAGAACGACTTTTTATTGTAAATATGGCCCACAGGGTTTCATTTTATAAAATTTTCTATTGGTGATTAGCTTTGTGATTTTAAAATGAACAAATATGCCATGGTTTAAAGATTGTTGAAAAACTCATTCTGGACATTACCTTTTATAGGACATTGCTTTCTGGACATTACCTTTTATAGCTGTCATCAAGAGATGAGATCCACCTTTTAGTGATAAATTTGTTAATAGCCAATGCCTTTTACAAGTAACTTCCGGACAATGGACATCGCTCTACAATAGTCAATATCTTATCGATGGTTTACTGTGTATATATCAAATCACACTAGAACAAGAGCGTGTACACAGAATGTGTATAAGAATATCCCGCTAGGCCCCCGTGTCTTTTTACGCCGCTTTTCATCCTTCTGTTCTTGCTTTCTATACTATCTCTAAACGTTCCCTTTTACTTGGCTTCCGCCTCTTGGTTTTTCTTTCCTCCAAGGAAGAGATTAGACCTTTAGTGGCTTAAGACCTTTGCGATTTTTAAAACTCTCATACCATATATCATACCATATCACTTTATGTATAATGGTAGCAACCTTTGCTAAAGACAATAGCAATGTTTTTTTACGTAACACATAACAAGCCTGGTTCTTTGAGGAGAGCCATAGCTCTTGCTCCCCTCCAGGCTCCACTCAAAGGCTCCAGCGGAGCTGCAGATTGCTCTCTTAAACTGTTGAAAATTTCCCTATGAATTTTCCTTATTTCTATTTTCATGCATAAATGAATAGCTCACCTGGAAGCTACTAGGAGAGCTGTTTACTACTCCTTTGCTCAAGTCTTAAGGCCAGTCCTGACTTAACAAAAATAAATAGATTATTTAAATTGGTATTGCTTATTGAAGTTTTCATTTTGATTCCTGTTTCAAATTTATGCAACATTCAGGAGTCTTTTTTTTATTTTTTTTGCCACTTTATAGAAACAATTCAAAGAGTGTCTTGAAAAAGTAAAACCACTTTTGCTTTCAATCTTCAAAATCATGAAACTTTAAATAATTTTTGTTGCTTCTGTTACATTTCACTCAAATGTTTATCAATTGTTTCCTTATGTATTAAGAAACTCAAAGTTTCCTTCTCGACGCCCGTTAGGGCTGCAATATTGCGAGCTGAACGGACTAATGAAAAGTTTCATTTTCGACTAGGATATTACATTGGTGGGTTGGAACAGAGCTGCACTACAGCTTGTAGGAATATCTCCTTCTACTGCAATGTGGATATGGTCATGGATGGCACCACAGCCCCATTTGAAAAGCTGGGTGTCACGTGTACAGATGACACTAATGCAAAATACAGTTCGTTGTACCATCCAAGCCATTCAGATGGCAAATGTGAAGGATATCAAGGCCTACCTAAATTGTTAAACTGCACTGCCAAACCACCAGTAGATGGGAAGACCAAACGACTTTGTGACTGTGTTTCACCTGGTAAGCTTTCTATTTCTGCTTTTTTACATACAGTTGTTTTGCATTTGCCTGATGATCGCATTAAGCGTGAAACTCGGACTTGCAACTTAGAACCGTCCTGTTCTACGGACCAGAGCGTGCACAGCTCTGCCTATACGATATCAAGCACTTAATGACAGACCGGTAAACTAGTAAATTCATAAGTTTTGCATTTGGAATTGTGTCTATAAAATGAACTGCCTCCCTTACAGGAGAAATACAGTTAAATTTTCTAGCTAAATTTTCTATAACTATTGAAAATCTTGTTATAATGTTATACTTAGGTGACTGTGGTTGCTCTCAGTGGGGCACTTGGAGCTTGTGTACTGTTGAAAAGTGCGGAGGTGGTGTCCAGAGTCGCACACGGACCTGCCTGAGCAAACCTTGGTGTCCGGCTGGTAGTTCGATCCAACGCGTTGAATGCAACACTGATCCGTGCCCAGGTCAGTAGTTAGGTTTCTGTTTAGTAGATCAGTATTACAGGATTCACATCGATTCCTGTCACCGTAGTCAAGCTATCTGAATTATAATCAACATTCACAAGAATTCGTAAGGACTGCAGTGCTGTTGATTCCCGTGTTTCCATGGAGGTTTCTGTGATATTGTAGGAAATGCCCGATTTTTTTAAGTTTATAACATGCCGCTATGATACATTGGTGTCCCAAGTTAGTGATGCGATTTTGAATGTTCCAACTATGTGATTGTATCTCCGATGATGCTTTTATAAATGCATCCTGGCTATAACAGAACGGTTATTTTGATTTCAGTTGACGGAAACTGGGGTCCGTGGTCTGCTATTACGGCTTGCAATAAGACGTGTGGTTATGGCTATAGACACCGGTACAGAAAATGCAGTAATCCGGCACCAGAGCATGGTGGAACCAAGTGTCCCGGTCCGTCTGTCTATGTTATACCAGAATGCAATGTGCACGTGTGTCCAGGTATGTTTTGTTGAATGCATCTGTTTCTGCTTATGCATTATATAATATAATATAATATAATATAATATAATATAATATAATATAATATAATATAATATAATATAATATAATATAATATAAATATATATAATATAATATATTATAATATAATATATATAAATATATAATACTATATAATATAATATAATATAATATAATATAATATAATATAATATAATATAATATAATATAATATAATATAATATAATATAATAAATATAATATAAAGCTCATTGGGAAGCTGGCGAGTTCAAGTAAAGGCATCTTATATTTCTTCAGTTATGTCGAACAGCATCCTGGGTAACTTTTTAAGTTGAAGGCACCTGTCAACAGTAAACATACTATGGTATTTCAAAAAGCTTTCAATCATTTCAAATATAAACCGTTCAGGTTTTTAAAATCAAATTTTTAGCTTTTAAAAAGAGAATTTTCAAACTTGGTTTACCTGTAAGTTTAAAAGTTATTTTGTGATTTTAAAGTCACTTACGTTGTCAGCTCTAAAGAGCTACGCGACCCTTGGTAGAATATCTAAATGTCTATTGAATGTGATTATTTGATTTCCCCCTGTTTTTGATATTGTAGTTCATGGTAATTGGGGGAAATGGGGTGAGTGGCGCCCATGCGATGCACCTTGTGGAACTGGTTTAAGTAAAAGAAAAAGATACTGCAACAACCCTTCCCCTAAGTATGAAGGAAGATCCTGCGAAGGTGAAGACACTGAGTGGAAGAGGTGCTCCTCTAACCCTTGTGAAGGTATATATTGTAACATGCTATGAAGTCTATGTAGTAACCTAATAGACTATGCGCATGAGCATTTCTTCATGTGACCCATGTTCATATAGAGTTTCATATTACAGTTTACAGTATTTCATTTATGTGTGTAGGCCGTTTGAAGTTAATATAAAGTTATCGTTCTGTTCTGTTCAACGTTCAACCCATGCGTTGTTCTATCCCCTTCACATCTCAACAGTCTATTTGAGTTCTTTGGCTTCAGAACACGAGCAATGCTTAACTTGTTTGCTTAACATGAGCATTTTAAAGACGCCAACATCTTATATGCATAATTTCATCTTGGAATATATATGTGGTCAACAAAGATATTATACATTTTAATATTTATTGAAAGTGCACTTCTTGAAGAGAGTTTGATGATATTTTATTGCTTGCCTTAACTGTTAATTACATGCTTATCTTAAGTTAAAATTTTTTTTTTTTTAAAGGCTTGGTCATCAGGCCAAAAAATTTTATTCAAGTTGCTAAGTAATTAGAAAAACTCACTTCTTCGCATCAAATAAAGTCTTCAATGTGGCCAACGAAGAAACGACGATCTTTCTATGAGAGAGAATTCGTCTTGATAAAGAGATCCAGTTTGTTTGTTGCTGTGCGCCCATTGTCGTTACGGTTAAAACTAGGATAAACAAAACGTTTTGGTTCCAGAGATGCAAGAGAAACTTATCTTGTACAAAATTTTACAATAGGTTTATGTTTTAAATGTTTTAAAAACAGAAGGTTCCAAGAAAGTCTGAGCTAAGAAGCTAATATTTGTATTTACTTCCGGTTATTAGATGAATATGTAGGTATCTAATGGTGCTAACGCGTGATTTTTTAAAGCTAAGAAAGATTTTAGAGTTTACATTGCTATAAAGATTTTTAAGCAATATACAATTTAATTTGGGATTAATATAACAACCTGAAATGGTGAAGTGATTATCGTTAATGCATGCATGAAATTATTTCAAAATTAAATCTTGTGAGGTTCTTACTTGAAATAAACTAATTTTCCCTCTCAAAGTGCGAAAATTCAAGTAAAAATAAAATTTTTGAAAGTTATTTCATTTGTTCTGTCGTAGGCGTTGAGGTGCTTTTTACAATCAAACTGACTGATATAGAATGGACCTTTGAATACATTTATCCTGGCAAGCAGGTGACCCAGGAGTTGACAGCCCTTTGTGCGTCTAATGTGAGTCTCGTTGTTTCATACAATTTTATAATCTTCAAAGCTTTATATGCTTTATACATTTATAGGTCTTCAGAGTAGTTTTCTTTGATTAATAGGTTCAGCACTTTAACATTTTGTTCAAGGCTGTTACACGCCCCTCAGAACAAGGTTGCTACACGTCTGGCTGGAAACTGCCACATTTAATTGAGCTTCTAAAATTATGCCTATAAAAAGAGGTAACGGGTGGAATTGAAAATTGCATAACCATAGTGAAGTCTTCTTAGACTTTTGACAGACATTATAAGGATCAATTGTAGAAAAATGCCAATGAAGAAACGATATACATGTTAATTTATTAAGGGAGTATGAATTCTAATTAGATAAAGCAGTGGTCATTTGGAAGTGTTCGGGTCTTAGTAGTAGGAACATGAAAAAGAAAATTCTTGCTATTTGTAGAAATTTGTTGATCAAGTGTAGAAATTTTCGTATTTTACAAAGATTAAAAGTTTATAAAGCTGATGTCAGTGTTTTATAAAACAGTGTTTTATGATGATTCATTCCGGATTATTCCGGAAAATCCGGATAATTCATTCCGGAAAATCAAGGCTTGGTTTTCCTTAGACTGGATTTTTGACAGATATAAAATGCTAGGTTTGTGTTAATCCTATTCGTGTTGTCTTGTTTTCAGAACTTCTAGTTCTAAGCCTTTAAACCATTGTCTAGCATGCTCGAGTATTTGTGGAATGGAAAGCTTTTTGTTGCATTTTAGCTTAATTATTTTATTATATTTAACTTACATATTCATATCTTTGTGGCAAAACCTATAAGCGTTTACGTTAAATCTGGGTCTGAAAGTTATTTTATTCCCTTATTGAGTGCTATTTAAAGTAGAGAAGCATTACATGAAATCATGAGCTCGTTATTTTAAATGTTCTCACGAAGATGTTTCGCAATTTTACTTTGCAAAAAAGAGTTTTCTTTGATAGAACTGAACTCTGTGCCTGCTTCTCAACCCGACTTTTCGCGCTATCTTAACTTGGCTCTTTCCAGATTACAGGGTTAAAAACGATCGGTTTTTGTAATTTTTGTAATAGATTAGTGTAAATGTTGTCCAACCTAGTAAAATTAGAACTTGTTTTTTATCTCTTTTTTCTGCGATTTCCTTTGTCATAACTTTACTTTTAAACTGTTTTTTTATTAGGTCCATGCGCTGTATAATAATTCAGCGATCATCAAGAGAGTAAACATGCTGAATTTTGCGTAAGTTGAATTTCGAGAACTTTCTTCTTATCGCTTTTATTATAATTGCAGAATGAACTCGAAATTTTCTTTCGAAAAGTTTACTTCTTCAAGCAAGTATATTTATTCACGTGTTACAGTTGTAACGGTGTGGCCAGGACTTGAATACCTTAGAATTGGCAAAGATGCTTATTAAGGAATGCTGGAATGATTTCAAGTGGTCAGTTATTTTGAGTCTTTAGAGCATACAGTTAGTAGGGTATTGAAATCTGATATTAAACAATTAATTTAAGAAATAGTGTGATCGATATTTAGATACAAAACTGAGATACTAGAACTTTTTTTGGTAGTTATGGCATAAGAAATATTTGAAACTTAAGTCAAAATTCTAGCTTTTTATAATGAGTTCGAAATAATTTGTGTCAAAAATTTTAGGCAAAAAATACTTCTAGTAAATATATATCATAAGCAATGAAATGGTTCTTTGAATCTGATTTCTTTGACGAGCATTCATGGTTTTCAGCTGTTAATATTTGTTTTATATTTTATTTGTACTAGCTCTTTGTCGTTGTCTTTACTTTTGTTTAGAAGTCATGGAATACTTTACAGGCGTAAACTTTCAGAGAAAGGGCTTTGTGTTTAGTACTTGTCTGATGAAATGCAATAATTAAGCTTTGAAATGTAGCCAATCTTATAGAGCATATAAATATTGCTGATTTCATTTTCTAGAAAAGGAAGTGTCATTGCAAATTTTACGATATTTTACGTGGAAGTTAGGCAAGCTGAAATTCTGCTGCTCCAGGATTATGTTTCAACTACAGGCAAACTCTATAACTTGTCAACAACAGTTAAAGAAGTCAGGCCTATACAAGGTTTGTCATGGTATCATGTTTAAATAAGGCAGATCAAGAAATACTCTCTTATGTTATGGGAATGAATTACTTCTCGTCTTCCAGTGACTCAGCCACTCAACCCCTCCACCTACACCTCCCCCTCCACCTCCACCTACACCTCCCCCTCCACCTCCCCCTCCACATTCCCCTCCACCTCCAACTCCACCTCCCCCTCCCCCTCCACCTCCACCTCCCCATCCACCTCACCCTCCACCTTCCCCTCCACCTCCCCCCTCTTTGTCTCCCTTCAACTCTACATCCCCCTCCAAGTGATATCATTAGACCCGTGGCCTGTAGTGTTAGCTACTATAGACAAAGCTCTTGAAGTTTAGTTTTCTGATCTAAGACCGAGCTGGATGAACCACTGAAGTGGACATATGCCAAAAAAACTAAATTGGTCACATGACCATCAAAAGAGAGTGTAGAAATAGTGTAACAAGTGGTCTGTTTTTAGCTTAGAATTGCCACTACTTAGCACTACTTCATCTACTTAGCATCCGCACTAACCTCCAATTTACTTCGACTGAGTATGCACATTTACACTTTAGTATAATCAATAAACTATTTACCAGTTGGTTCAAGTGTATTTCTTTTCTATTCAAAGTTGTCACAGATCCACCTGGAAATCTGAGTGCTGTCTCACACAGTCCCTTTACAATGCAGTTGTCTTGGACTCCTCCGTCAAACATTGAAAATGTTGTAAATATCTCTGGATATTATGTTTTCTACAGACAGTTTGATAGTCCTCCAGGAAAATGGGATGTAGCTGGCGTTCCTGATCTACGAAGTAAAGATTTCACATTAACGGATTTGAAGGCGTTCACGAAATATCGGTTCAGAATGACGCTTGCTGTCACCAGTGGCAATGGCCCTGCAAGCGAAGAAGTCATCAGCTCTACGAAAGAAGGAGGTAATGTCGTCACGTTTTGTACCAGCTTTAATATACTTATTCCAAAAGTTTTTCACATATATCGAAAGCCATGCTGTACCCCCGTGTTAAAGTAGGCTAAAGACTTCCAACTCTCTATTATATGTATGGCTCCTTGCTTATGTCATTCACAGTGACGCCTTTGTTTTACCATGGATGTTTTCAAGTGGATGTGACTGTAGATTATGAAAGTATCTATTGCTGGGTTAGTTTTTGTTTAGAATATTATACCTTAAATATGTTTTTAACATTGTACCATATTTTCATTTTATACTAATTCTTCATAGATGGTTGACCTTAATTAGATTCTTTATAGCTATTGAACTTTCATCTAGTACGCCAACTGTAAAGAAACTATTTATTATTTATTTATTATAATTATTATTATATATACCACCAGTTCCGAGCGTTGCACCGAAAGACTTCTCTCTACTGGCTACAACTGCATCGAAAGTTTATGTCCAATGGTCCAAAATACCCGACTCAAAGTATCATGGCAGTAGACTCGGGTACCAAATCAAGTACAAGCCGTATAACAAGAAAGATTTTGAAATCAAGACCATCCCGAGTTACCTAGCTGAGGTAACCATTAGTAACCTCAGGGCTTTCACTTTATATTATTTTGAAGTTGCTGCGTACACTGGGGCTGGGCTAGGACCCCCGGTGGCTGATGTTCTCAAAACCCCTGAAGGAGGTAAGAGAAATGATTTGTTTTTTTATCAGTTCTTGTACGATAAAGTTTATGTTGTTGGTTTTGGTTGAGTGAGATTTGGTACACCCTTGTTAATTCAATTCCGATGCCGCCCGGAAGCTGTTATGACAACAAGCTGCAACCCTCGCCGAAAGCTCTAGGAACACCCTGCAGTCAATTAAAGATTTTAATGAAATGAAAGTTTCCGTTTGTAAGATATAGAGATAATCTCCCTTCCTTCCAAACAATATTGGTTAAATAGCATATTACTTACCCTAGCTGATAGAGTTACATTGGTTGAGTTTCAAGCTTTGAAACTTTTGTTATTCAACATTGTTTCCAGGGGGAGAAGGGGATGCTACATACTGTACTGAACTTATGCGAATTTTTAGCGTAATGCACCAAGACTTTTGGTAAGCAATATACAACCTTTCCCGGGCAGAACTTGAAAAGCTGTCTGTGGCAACCAAATAGCCAGACAGTATCTGAGCGCAGGGCAGTCAACACCCAGCTCAGGTCCAGGGGTGATTTACAAAACTGGGCCCCCAGAAAATTTTCTGTGGCTGCGCTCTTGAGTCTCCCGGAGAACTAGAGAAACGCCCTTTTAGTTGCAATTGTTGAAAAAGTTTTTTAAGGATTTTAACGAGATTGTGGAAAATCACTTTCCATGAATCAAGGACATGTTGGTATAGTATTTCTTTACGATAAACCTACAGACGTTGATTCAGTGTAAGTAGCTGAAATAGTAGCTTTAACATGGTGAATAAATCTTATGCATTATTACGGGCCCCATCGGAGTACGGGCCCCGGACCTTTTGCCCCTCCTAACCCCCTCTCTCGACACCCCTGTCTGAGCGTGATAACTTCTTTTGCTAAAAAAGGTTTTTCTGCCAGCGGTCCGTCGTTTACTTCGTTTTTTCTACGTTCTCCTTATTGCGAAATAAAAAATTACCAACAACCATAACCATCGTTTACAATCATCATCATAGTAAAAGCCATCATCAATCCTTTTCTTCGTGAAAGGTATTATCGTCAATGATCGTCAATCATCTTTATCATCATCAATCATAACCACTATCATTATTTCACTTTTCAATTATCGTAAATTGTAACCGTGTTTTTCAAAAAATCTTGAAACTCAACCACAGTAATTTTCAGTCATCATCATAATCATAATCACCAGAAAAACCATCACCTCTATCACCCTTAACAACACCAATAGAACAGCAACTGCAATATAATTATTCAGCGACATGTTTCATTCTAAACTCGCTTTTTGACCACAGTCTTAACAGTTTTTGCTCTCACTTGCCAGCTCCTTTGATCTCACCGCCAAATTTCGCTATAAAACCGAACAGCATCTCCACAACTTCGTTGGTTGTCACGTGGGCCGGAATTTCTGACGACGACGCGAACGGCATTCTGCTTGGTTACAAGATCAGATACACATTAATCAAAGTATCTGGACAGGACTCTGTCGGAGAACGAATCACTAAAGTGATTGATCTTGACAGATTTACATTCTTATACAAAATAACAGGCCTCCAGAGCTACACAACATATGAGGTCAGTGTCTCTGGCTATACTGGCGGCGGTGAAGGGCCCTACTCCAAACCACTAGAAGCAAGTGAGTATGACTCTGTTTCCATTTAAAACTGCAAGATATGCTTTCAAAACCATTCGTAGCAAGATTCGTAGCAAAACCATTTTCCGATATGTTTTATGTACCACAAAATTTGAAGATAACGCAAAAAAGCTGAAATATAGCACATGTACTTTTCGTGCGACAGTCCTTAGAGTATTAACAACAGATAATGACAAAGGAAACCAATAATTTATATCCGGATGTGGAAAGAAAGTAACGTCAATGGAAGTATGGTGCGTTTGATTGATTCCTTGTTTCCATTTTCTATTTCAATTTTTGCTTGACTGATTCCTTGTTTCCATTTTCTATTTCAATTTTTGCTTGACTGATTCCTTGTTTCCATTTTCTATTTCAATTTTTGCTTGACTGATTCCTTGTTTCCATTTTCTATTTCAATTTTTGTTTGACTGAGTCCTTGTTTCCATTTTCTTTTTCAATTTTTGCTTGATTGATTCCTTTTTTACATTTTCTTTACTTTTTTCCCTGCAATACACGAGTATTCATGTAATAAACGAAAAGTGTACATAAGCTTGAAGCATTAGTTATAAATAGTAACAACTAGCAATAAATCAACATTTCCTGATATTTTAAGCTTCAAGTTACCTTTGCAAAATATAATGTGCTAAGCAATAACATACAGTTCGTCCTGTTAAAAAAATTTACATTCCTTGCCTGAATCTATCCTATAGGAACATGCAAGTGTCCAAGAAATGTGTTCCTGAATTGGTATTCCAATCCACCTTATGTTGAGGATTCACCAAGGAAACAAATGACGGGTATCATGGCCGACTTAGTCAAAAGCATGATCAAATCTTCGTGTGGAGAATGCCAAAATGAAGAGTCCACCATTTATGAATACCAGAGTTTGTCTGGAGAAAATCCAGTGAAGAAGAATGAGCTAGAGGTTAAAGGATCTATTGGTAAAGAATTCCATGTGTCCTTCCCCGTATTTGGGTATTCCAGCATTACGCGATACATGGAGTACCATGTGTTCATTTTGTTTATCGAATCGCTGGGAAGTGCAACAATCGTGAGGAATGAAGTCGACTACGCTAAAAAGACTATCACTGCCTTCAAATCGATTGTGAATATCTGGCCAATGTATTTAATCACGTTTTTGATCACCGGGGTGTTTGGCATTTTCATCTGGCAATGTGTAAGTACTTCCAATGTAAAAATATTTAACTATAAGTTCGGATTAGATCAGAGTTTGATTAAGGTTTAATTTCTCTCCAGTCCGGAATATCCCCCCCCCCCCCTCCCTAATTCTTATTCCAGCCATCATTTCAGAATCTCGAATATAAAAAACTGCAATGAGGCTCGCCGTAGCAGTAGAAAAGGCATCGAGAATAGAATGAATGAGTGCAAACGTTCTTTAAAACTGAATTCTTTATCATGCTGTTATAAGTACATTTATTTTAGTTTAAGAATCCAGCGTCTTGTTTTCATTCCTTCTGTTTCCAATTTGAAGGGACTGAAAGCCTTTCATCTGGCTCATTATTGAGTGAAAAAGTTTTTACCCACCCCGTTTATTCCATATATTTTTAGTTCATTCCAGACTCGAGAGTGTAGTTTGATTGTTTTATGAATATGAATTTTTGTTTTTCAAATGCTCTTTTTTATAACGATTTTCAAATGCTTACTCTATTTTTTAGGAGCGCCATGGGAATGAAGAGTTTTCGCAAAGCTACATCTTGGGTACGTTTCAAGGTTTCTGGTGGGCATTCATCTCAATGACAACTGTTGGGTAAATAACCTTTAAAATTGTTTCATATTGCACAATTTTGACCATTGACATCAAATATTGTTAAAAGTAATAAAACTCAATTTTTTAATGTTGTTAGTGTTATCTGAAAGAATGTTATGGAATATTCGCGATTAAGCATTTGAATCTACAATCCCGGACAAAAATGTTGAGACAAAAACAATTTTTGTAATATTCTACTTTACCTTGCCCCTGTAAATTCGAATCCCCCCTTACCCACCAAAGCAATTTTGGATTTGTAGTTCTATCATTTCTCCTTCAAAATCGTGCATTCGACATTGAATCGGGGGAAGGGGAGAAAGTTATTCTTTAAAGGAAAGTAAAAATATAAGCTTTCCTTGAAAAGTCTCAGCCATTTTTGTCCGGAATTGTAACCAACATTGGCTACCCCAAACGAACTTTTTCACTTTAATTTTAAACCTTTGTCATATGAACCTGGCTTCCCTATGTAACTAAGCAAGTTAGGGCTCCTGTTCTGTTCTACAGTTAACTGGTCCTAGCCTACAGGTCTGTTTTATCCCAGCAGCTGATTTCTATGGATAGATTGTGCTTGTTTGTCCCAATATACTTTATTTCGTCGATAATTTCAAGGGCGTTATATCCTTTGATTCATTTTCATCGATGAATTTTCGTGTATCGTTTGCTAGCGAGTCTTTGCAATTTTTGCATACAAATATTACATTGTTTAACCTGTATATGCAAACGTTTGCTGCAAGTATTTAATTTCTCTAAGTTTCATTCTAGATCTTTTCAAAAACCTCTAACGATACAAATGACAAAGATAGTATTTTGTACATTTTTTAGACAGTCAGCAATAGTAGTTCGTTATAATCCATTTGATAACAGATAATTTTGAACACTAGCATTTTTTAGTTCTTGTACTTTTGAAATGATGGAAAAAAATTTCAACTAATCGCCTTTTTAAATGAAAGTGACATTTGTCATTTTTAATGTGGAATCTAATGCAAAGAAACAATTGCATTTTCTCAATTACCTGATTTTGCTGGTATAGTTTTTATGGCCAACTCTGAAGTTTTTCTAAATACAGAGCTCAGAGATTCCGATTATTTCTGTAGCCATGAAGTTTTCATATTGTTTCATCTTTTACTTGTTTCTGCTGGTGATACCCTTGATTGTACGCTTGTCAAATATTTTGTAGGTACGGAGATATAACTCCAAGAACAATCAAAGGCCGCATTGTTGCGATTATATGGACGCTAGCTGGCCTGGTCCTCTCTGGTATCCTTCTTGGTGCCCTGACCTCATCGGTGACATCATTGACATTGCCCCCAGAAGTCCAGCTGTATGGAACTAATGTACGTGTTGTTTTATACTATGGTTTTTCATACAAGCATCAGATTTAGTCTGTATTTACATATTCATTTGAAAGATTAGTTTATAAATAAGTAGTAGAAATGATGGCATAAGAATGCACGCGAAAATCTGGGGATAACGTAAGATTTGTTTTTAAATTTTTTGGATTTTGAAAATATAACCTGAAGGAATACCAAAAATAACCCTGAATTTGCAAAATCAGTTTCCTCTTCAAGAAACTTTTATTTGGCTCTGGTTTCAATGTTTGTGAACTAAAATAACACTAATTCATTAGCAAATTTAAAACTTTTTATTCGCCAAATCACAAAAATTTATGACAGAGTTAGTTGACTTAGACATTTGGAGGCATTCATGTATTCTTTCTGGATCAGAATTTTGATAGTCTGTAAATTTGCTGTTGACCATAGTTTTATTTTATTATAGTTTTATTTAATTAATTTTTGCCACTTTCAAGGCAATTTTCTAAAGTTCATCGATGCAGTTGGCATAACTGCCTGGTTGGTTTTCCAACCCTTCCAGGTATATAGACGATCTAAACCCAAAATCGAAGAGATTTCTTTTAGTGTTGTCAAGGGCCTAATCTAACCAAAGTGTATGTCTTCCTTTTTTTATTTTGTCTTTCCTGGTTTTAGTGCGCTGCTGTCAACAATTCTTTCGAGTACAACTTAGGAGTGCGACGAAACAGCAACGTAAATCCGAGTACGTCTTTTGCATTGTCTTCCGTAGATGACTTTAGTTAAAACCTTTTTTAATATTGCCGTTAAGGCTCTACCCTTTTGCAACTTGATAAATAAGTGTAATTTAAAATCAATTTTCCCATCTTTTTGGACCTGTTTTTTGCTTGCAATGTTTAAGAAAAGCCGCAATATAATGTGCCATGAAGTAGCTGTTTTAAATGAAAATCCACAGTTCATTCTATTAAAGTTATTGAATCCTGAGAAGCTCACCAAATTCTTTATTTTCCATACAGAAAAGCAATACCAAACAATAGAACAAGTTTTGGAGGCCCTGCGGAAAAAAGAAGTGGATATTGCATTGCTGGATGCGTTTACTGCCGCTGGCTTGCAAAAACGCCTTACCGCTAAAGGCCTGAAAGTTAAGAAAATAATCAACGCCAATGCCGGATACGGCATTGTTGTGTCTAAGGAGTTTGTGAGGCTTGAAAGAGATTTCAGGAGTTATATTGCGTCAAACCAAGGAAAAATTGCTAGCTTTACATCAAACATGACAGCTGAACTTGAAGTAAGTGTTGCCAAGTTTCAAATAGATTAAAGTAGCTATGTTCTGTCATTGAACTGTCCAGGGTTAACAATAGGCTCTGTGGATTGGATAACGTAACAATAGCATATTGTATAATCAAACCAATGGGAATTTAGATGACCTCCAAGATTTGTCAAGACTTGATCCTTTAATGTTCTATACCAAACAGGAAAACGAACTTAGGTAGCCTATACTTCAATAAATGCTCAGATCTTGCACGAAATTCATCTTCATGAAGTTTTTGCTTCATTAACGCTTGAATAACATTTTACCTTCGCTGGCCCTTTTTCTGCTAAACTTGTTGTTGCTCTATGATGTAAAGAATTGGGTTTATCTTATACTGAATAGTTTTCAGTTTTCGCATATTTAGGTTAGATTATCGAATTTCTATTGGTTGAGACTAAAATGACCGTACTCCTTCCCATTTTACAGATTGATAACACTCCACAAGAAGTCCCAATGCTTTTCGACCCTTCAACTGATATCTTCAAGCAAATGCTACAAACAGAGGGAATACTTCTTGGCGTCTGTACTCTTGCTGGCCTAATCTACACTTTCATCCAGTTTGTGAAGAAGAGAAAAGCTAAAATCATGTCTCTTCGAGGTAAGTCATATTTGAATTATCCCTATTACTGCAAATTGTTGACATACCATCTTAAGTATTTATCCTTTGATAGCCAGGCTCGGTGTTTCGAAGTTTGGATTTTTATCTAGAAATTCTTCTAAAAATCTTGTTTTTACAAGTTGTTGCTGCCTTACCCTCTATTGCAGCGGTCTGGTGTAAACTCAGTCTACACTTCCCGATTTGTTTCTCTAGATCTCTAGATTTTTGGCAAATTTCATTCCTAGATAGATAGAAAACTTAGAAAAAAGACAACCAAGTGTATTTAGAAAAAAGACAACAAAGACAATACCCCTTCCGACCCCCCCTCTAACCCCCTTCTCTAGCCCCCCTCCAACCCCCCCCCTCCACCCTCATTTCTATCTACGCCACTGAAAGATAATACAAGATATTGAGGCGGCATGTTGTTGCATCAATCTGTAGTTTTAGCCATTGCCCCAGCCTGCCCGTTACTTAAATGCACCAAAATATTTTGATCCATATTAAATGCCTACCCCCTTTTGAATGCCTCTGCTAATTGCAGTATCATCTTTTTCTAATACTACAGAGATACAATTGAAAAAGATGGAGGCTTTTGACAAATCTGTAGACGATTTTGAAAAGCGTGTCAATAATAAATTGGATCGTTTATCGGAAGAGCATCGTTGTGAGATGAATGAACTGTTCCGGCTGAAAAAGAGTTACCAACGTCATTTGAAACGACGGTATCCGACTTATATGGAGCAGATTATTGGGAGCAGGTAGATCTTTACTAAGGTCGGTGAGATGGTTATCGATCTTTTATTGAAACAAAAAAAAACACGGTCAAAAGACCAAACGTTTGTAAAGATTCTACTTTTGTGAATATTTATAATGTCAACAAAAATAAGTCATGTTTGTATATAATAACTTTCAGATAACGACCTGCAATGCAGGAAAATTGCACTTGAAGTAATGAAATTACCAAAAATTGAACTACAAATAAACTGAAAATTTTTAAATGGATATTTAGTTTAATGACCTTTAGAGATGCCAAGTAAAGAGGAAGTTTGTGTCCTGCTTAAAGGCGTTCATTAACTGATATATTTACCTGGCATTCTAATATTGCCTTGAGTCATCTCGTATACGGGGCCACATAAGCTTGTAACGAAAACTTTTGTTAGTAGAAGAATTCACTGATAAATTCGCCTCCCATCTCTAAAACTGTCTAGAGCAATCTTCTCTACATGGGTAAATAAGCTAAACAAATGCTTTGTTTGATCCATAATTCCATTAAAAACGTGATAGTAAAAACTTCATACAGTAAAACATGCGTTAAATAAACAGTTGTCGTGTTCCAACACCATTTCTGCAGTTAGGCCTCTAACAGACCCATCCACACTGCGGACATTTACTCCATGCCCCACAGTGCTCGTCCATCCCTCTATCATTTCTTTATTTGCTGATGATTTAAATACTTAAAGAATACGTTAAAAATATAAAGAATAAGTTGAGAACTTAAAAATTAAGTTAAACAATTGCAGAAAAAGTTTAAAACTAAAGAATAAGCTAACGATCTAAAAAATGAGTAACCAGGTATCTATATCCTATTGTTTTTTATTGTAAATCAACAATATAACCTGATTATTTAATATATTCTCTAAAACATTTAAAAATAATTCTTAGCTGTATATCTGCTAAATAAATTGTCAATTATTACTGTTTTATTGCCTTAAAATATCTGTATAGTTTTTTTCACAGCCAAAGTTATAATCATGATTCTTGTTGCGATGTTTTGTCGTTTTACATGTTTGAAATTTTCGTATTTGCGCACGGCCTACTGTCTTCTATATTTAATGTACACTGACAAATACTGAAAAATAGATTTTCTACCACCATTGGAATTCTTTTTAGAAGTACAGTCAGCTCTCTCTATCTCGAACTGGCAAGGAACTGGTTAATTCGAGTCATGTCGAGATAGAGGAAATTCGAGATACGGGATAAGTTCTCCAAACTAAGAAAAATGGATCGGACATCAGGCAATAGTTGAAACAGACTCATAAATATGTTCTCTTGTGAGTGGAAGAATGCTGCAATTAAGTTTAGTCGTAGTTACAACTAATTTACACGTCGAAAAAGTTCTTTTCTTTACTTCTTTGGAAGAGTTCAATTGTTCTGTTGATATTAATTTCACTTCTTGAATTGAAAATGGCTTAGAGAGGCTTCTTCTACCCTTGAAGAGCGTTTATAAAGGGCCTCTTCCTTTAGCAGCGTTCGATCAATGGGTTAAAACTTTCCATAATCACTCTGACATAACTTCATTTCATGAATGATCTTCCTTCTAAAGCAGCTAATAGCTTTTTTCTGATTTAATCCAAAGTTAAGGATGTATTTTAGGTATTAAAGACTTTTACAGAACCATAGTTTTATACTTTTCCTTAGTCATTCCTTATCATAGCTTTCCACTGACGTCACAGGTTTCCAGTGATGGCTTTTTCACAATTTTTCTTTCTATCAATATTTTATGCAACTTTCCTGCTCAAAATATTCCTCAAATTTTACATCGAGTGCGGGGAAGCTCGACGTAGATTGGGCAACATCCACAGGGGACCAACATCGTACTCAAAGTAAGGAAAACTTTTAGACAGAAGTTTGAGGTACGAAGAGATAATGTCGAACTGTCGGATTCACCAGAAATTCACCAGAACTATCAAACCGACCGGAACTTCAATTCGAGTTGGAAAAAAAATCAAGATTATCAGTTTTGATCTGTTAAATGTGAGGTTCAGTATTTATCCTTGGTACGGATCCAAACGGGTACGGGTTGAAAACGAGTCAATAAGAAGCCGGGGGTTTGTTGCAGTCTTTTCCAAGCCTTATATTCCATGCCAAAAAGAAAAGATATTCATAAAAGTCCTTACCAGAATTTTTTTCCATAATATCTCATTCTTACAATTTTGAAAGATATAGAAATCTTTTTCAATGATCAGAAAATGCTTCGTCAAAGGACGACTTGGTGTAACAAAAAAATCCCTAGCTCCACCATTTCAATTATGATCTCGTTTCCAGCTCGCAAAGTAGGCACAAGACGCAATTTTTAGCAGAAACGCGAGGGCGTATATATTTTGAGAGATTTGTACGTCGGCTTACGAAAAGTGACGTAATCTCGACATGATAGCATCGACAACCTATCACTGCCATTGCCCATTTGTGGGTTCTTAATCGTTCCTGCTTAAGAAGCTTAACCAATTTATTCTAACTCGGGATATGAATGACGAGGCAGTTTAAGCTGCATTGTACACTTCCTAGATTTGTATGTCATGCAATCGTGCTGCGGATGGAACACTTTATAAGGAAAGGTTATGTTTTAATTTCTCGGCTGAATCAATTTTGTATTTCGTCTAAAATCGATGAGAAAATTTTGAGGAAGTGGTAATATGAGGCAACGTATTTTTTGAGATGGAATCCTATGATTTTCAAACTGCTTCTACGTAACCAAAAGTTAGTCATGTTCCCTTCAGGTAAAATTGGCATTCTATGTTGGTAAAAGAGCGTTTCCTAGTGGTAAAAAGGGCGCGGCCTTGAAATGTTTGTCTTGTTTCCCCAAGAGCCCCTGAATCTGGCGCTGCCATTGGTTTTAAGTTTTATTGTCATAAAAATTACAGGATGTTATGTTATGCTATGTTATGTTATGTTATGTTATGTTATGTTATGTTATGTTATGTTATGTTATGTTATGTTATGTTATGTTATGTTATGTTATGTTATGTTATGTCCAGTCTAACAGACATAAACTCAAAAACACTATTGTTCAACAGCTTTTCAAACGTTGAAGGGTTCAAAGATCTCCAAATTTTTGTCTGAGCTCTAAATACCAAAATCAAAGCCTGACACACTGACTTGACATTATGACTAATTACAATTCGATGGCTGACAAGAAGTAAAGCAACCTTTATATTGATTATTACTACTATGGCTGCTATCCTGATGTAGGCCTGTCTTGACGAAACAAGATTTAAACGTCAACAGAAAAAGGCTTGAGAAGATTTTTAATTTTGCAAAAAATTTATCTTGAATACAGCCACACATACGCAATAATAAGGACTTTTGCCAACAGACAGTAAAACTCACAGTAACTTAAGTAAGCCAATTTTCGGTAACTAGTCTAAATATTTCTTATATTAAAACATGTACTCATAAACCCTGCTCAAGCAGACGTGAAATCCGCCTGGTAAAAACATTGGAAAACTCTAAACATCTTTGTTCTATTAAACATGCCCCTCCTATGTTTGTCTGCCTTTTCGTAATTTCCTCTCCTTGTGCTCTTTTTATGAGTAGCTTTGCCTAAATATCGGCTCGAGGTTGAGTAAATCAAAGTAGGCTGAGACAGGCTAATCCCTCTCTCGTATGTCCGCGATATGAACAAGAATCCTCAGATTATGGAAAAGATTTTTGCAACTCTGCGTCTGAGTTAAAACAAACAATTCGCGTCACCTTAAAGCTGAAATTAAATAGCAGGAAGGGTGTAAGGATTTTTTGATTTCCAGTTTTGCATAATAGTGAGCTTTCTCGTAAATAAGATTGAAGAATTAAATAAGATAAAGCTTCTAATTCGTCTGACTGTATTATCAGTTTCCAAAACGCACCAGCCAGTTTGGCCATGCCCCTCGTACGAACCCCTTATTATAAGAAGACACGCCCTCTCAAAGTTGAAATTTGCAATAAAAAAACAATTTCTATTCGGTCTTTCTAGTTTAGCCACAAGATAACTTTGCTCCTCTGCTGCATCTAAATCATTTTGTCTTACCAACCCCCACTCTTTCTAAAGCTCTAGAATAGCAGTATGCAAAATCGACTTGCGGGGAACAGGTCAACCATTTAAGCTCACTGATAACACAAAAATAAAATGCTGTGTTGAGAGTTGAACTCGGGTATCCATACGCTAGGGTGTGTGCGTTACTTTTCGACTCGAATTTGAGATTGACAATCTCCAGCTAGAATATTATATTTGGGTATGAACTGTTTAGGATATATTTTAGAGATACGAATTATTATAGTTGTTTTCGTCTATTTTTCTTTATAAACATATTTCGGAAGGTGCAGTTGGGAAAACCCCCATTTCACCAGCCAAGCTATAACTCTTTATAAATGACATTGAAGTTCTTTCATGTTTACGTCAGTTTAGATTTCGCGGGGAAATCCCATTATCGTTCTAGGTTTCCTGCAAAAGCAGTTTCTTTATGAAAACTAATCGCCTCGATCAATTCAATGCACATCTCTGAAAGAAAGGCAGTTGTTATGATGTAAACTATAGGATTACTAACACTGTTTACATGGCCGTGAAAACATGGGTTTTCATAAATCAAACATTTTGCCCTCATGACAGTTTAGGAGATGACAACAGAATAAGCAAACTCTGATGGAGTCAAAAAATGACCACAAAATCGTGTAGGAATTTTTTACTATGAATTTCCAGTCAAAGAAATTCCTTTTAATCATTATGTCTAAATTAAAATATAATTGCTCTTTATCTCACGCGATCAAAACAATCGTAATCATGTTAGGTGGCTTCCAGTATTATGCAAGAAAAACGCTCGTCTGAACTTAGAACTTATGAATATCAACTAAAAAATATAATTAAATGAAAAATATCATTTCATTTATTCATTAAATACTTTAGCTAAGATTAAAGGCGTTGAATTCATAGCTTGCACGAGCAAAAGCTATCATCAGTTTCTGAGCTCGAGGAAATACTGAATTATCCACACCTAGAAAGGATTGTCCAATCGCTGAATGTCGTCAGTGATTGCTTGTAATGCCACGCGATTTTCCCATATTAATCCCAGCAGCATTCGCCAACTTGTTTGTACCCATCTGCAAACCAATAATCCCTTTCCCAGCCGTTAGTTGGTCATCGGTGAATTCTCGTACGTTCCTTGTTGCTTCTCTAGGTCCGAGTGCAGGGCCCGAATATTTGGTATGCGCTTTCCTTCCCAATGCATGTATACCGTTTATAACTGCGACCATGTTTCTATATTCAAATAGATCGACCGTTTGAAACAGATCACACTTTGAGACACCATACGATTCACAAGCCGATAGAAAATTCCCAATATTTTCCATCTTGAAAAATGGCATTTTTTGATGATTGACTTTTCGGATGCTGCCAGGTTGTAAGACATTAATCAGCTCGCAAAGAATGATGCCATCTTTGAGTATCGAATGCACGGCATTTGGCCCCGTGATGTCGTCGAATAGACCAGGTTTATCGAGCACCGCCTCTATCCATGCTAAAGCACTCCGTTCCTCCTCGGCGTTGTATTTCTCCATTTTTTTCAACTCAAGCTCGGCTGTTAAACCATACCCCATTGGTCGGTTCGCTCCTTCCTTTTGACTTGACATTTCCCTCAACTTTTCTTTGCCTCAGATCTCACCACTAGTAAAAAGTCTGGTTTCGCAAATATCCAAAGTATTTTAGAAATATTTTCGCCCGTGGGTAGCAAACACAGGAAACTCTTTTCAGCCAAAATCCAGAAAATCGTAAGTAAGCCTTCCCCGGTCTTTTTCCACTTCTCCAAGCTACTGATGTCTCTCGAACAACACAACTTTTGTCACGGAAGACTGGCGCTGACTTGTTTTCAGGGCTTTCTCTTGTCAATGATATGCCGTCGTGATTTTATATCCAAGCTAGGTTTTGATCCCTCGCAAACAAAGCTGTATCTTACACCAAACAATCAACTCGTTTATTTACCAGTTGTTGTGCTTTGATGCTATAAAATTTTCGTTTCAATGGAGCCAACAATTGCCCATCCGCCTCTGATAGCGTTCTTTCTAAAGTGCTCGATCGTTGCGTGGCCTCGCATTAACTTTGCATTTCTACAGCGGTTGAGGCAGCCTGTGTAATTTGAAACATGAATGAATCGCGCTTGACCCGCAACTAAAGCCCACTGGTAAAAACACCTAATCACGTGACCTAATCCGCCAAAGGTGTTCAAAGGATGGGAAATGGGCCTTGGTTTGGGATCATGCCGTGAGAATTATGACGTAGAAGATAAGACTTTTTCCCGCGACATTGCAACACTCCATTTAAGGGCATTTGAAGCAAAGCCCGCAAATCCATTCGTGTAAGGGGTGACTATTTTATCACTATTTCTATTTTGAAACAAAGTGTACGGTGACAGATAGCATCTGTTTTGCTGCAATGAAAAATTGACACCCTTTGGAAGTTGCTTTCTGATTCTATAGAATGTCATACAGAAACTTGAGGTTCCTGAAAAAACAATCAAATAATTCTCAGTCTTTCTCTTCCGTTTTTATAGCCTCTTCGTCGTGTATCCGTGTGTTATTTTTTCATTGCATGCGTTTTGCAACTGCCTCTACTTCCAGCAAAATTTCCACTGGTTCGTTTAAAGGCAATCTGTCACGACTTTGATTGATTATAAGAACAAAGGGATTTTTTATTGTTTCCAGTCCCCCTATAATTTATCGCATTGTAAAAAATATTGCGGAGCGCTGGAATCGTGTTTAGGCTATTGTTCCAGCTATTGTTTTCGTTAACCAATCCACAACGAGACATATTGCCTTTCAGGGACGAAAACAAGTTGCTAATTTTGGGGGGGCGTGGAAGGATGAAAATTCCAATCTAAGTAAGAAATTTTTCATTTGACCAGTAAATCTACTGTACCTACTAAATTGATATTTGTAAATAGCCCGAACACCATAGTTCTATTTTCTTTATAATTACCAAAACTTTACTCAATAATTAGCCTAAAGCATAAAAGCCTAAATCTCTAAATTTTGATCAACATGAAACAGACATTTTAACTTACAGTAAGAAGTAAAGCAACATTTAAGCAAAACCAGTATTAGATATACTTAATGATTAGTAGTATTCTTTCAGATCAATTAATCAATTGGCGCAGATCAATCTTATCTAAAATACATTTTTTCACGATATAGAAGCACCAAGAACTTGAGCCTTTAATTTTTGTTCTTGATCGAATAAAACTACTAACAATTTTCAGAGGGCCAAATTCCTTTTCATTCTTTACAATTGAAATGATGATTTGAGAACAAACTTGTGCATATGCCTGATCCGAAAGATAAAACACTCTTCTTTGATCAAATACTTCTACTGCAGTTTTTGCAATGTGTTCTTGCTTTACAGCAGTTTTGTCCTAGGAATTTATGATAAGGAGTCAAGGGCGTTAACAAATAACAGGGGGAGTTTAGCATAAACTCGTTTTTATAAGAAGCGTTGAGAATTTTTAGTACTGAAAGATTATTAATCTTTTATTGAATTAACTACTCGTAGTTTCTTAAAAAACTCCCACTCTAATACTTTCTGATCAATACGGGAATTATTATTCCAAACTGTAAAGTTTCAAGTTTCTTATCCGGAAATTCACCTTGCCTGCTCGTAATTTGATTCAACTCCCGTCAGAAAGAAAGCAAACAGGGCAATTGTGCAATTTGGATCCAGTGGAGACGGGTCAGCTTCAGCCTGTGAATTTTAATGTTTAGAATTTTTACATTTAAAATAAAAAAACTTCTTAAAATATAAAATTCACAAGTTTGGTCCTAAGATAAAATTCCAAGTCAACCGTTATGTTTTCCAACTGTAACTGGATTTTCCAAACTTTGGGGGGGCGTCACGCCCCCCACGCCCCCCTATTATTTACGTGCCTGTTGCCTTTTAAGCCATAGCTTCTTGTAAATACTCTTTCGAAAACGATATCATGTCGCCTCGTGATTGTGATCAAAGATTCACAAGCATATTCCTGCCTTTCAAAGACAACCCGTTCATTCATGAGGTTCCTTAAAACGGAAAAAATTTGTTTGGCAAACCGAACTCCCACCAATAGGGGCATATCTGAGGGGGATGTGGCGTGGGATGTGAGGCATGGGGTGTAAGGCGCAGGGCTTGGGGTGTAGGGCATGATGCGCGGGGTGTGAGGTAACGGGCATGAGGTATAGGGCGTGAGATGTGATGCGTGGGGCGTAAGGAAACGGGCGTGAGGCTTGGGGTGTGGGGTATAAGGCGAAAGGCGTGAGGCGTGGCTCAGCTTTTGCCAATAAAGTAGTAAACTACCATTTATCATTCAAACGATAAACCTAAGATTGGTCTGTTGACAGTTTCCAGAAAAATATAATTGTTACGAACTTTGCTTATTTCGAACTGCTAGCAACTTTGAACATAATGTCTGCTGCCTTGGAATACTCTCCGTATAATGCACTCTAGGTATAATAAACATCTACCTGGCTATTCTAAATACACTTTATAGTGAAATTCTAATGTAGAATTAAAATGGAATGCCTTGGGCACGTAAATTAGCTATTAAAACCTTAAAACACCATATTGTCTGGTCTTACCTCAATTGCGAGCGTTTTTTGTTGAATTTGACAAATTCAGATGTTGATTTAACAGTTCCCATCTTCAGGTTTTCAATTGCCTTTTGTGATACAAAAAATCATGTTTTAATTGAACGATTTGTACTCCAATGTTTTGCAAATTAAAACTTTTGGCCATCTTTCATATTACCATTAAATATTGCCATAGAAACATTAGTTAGGTGTATCCAATTGATTCTATTTTGCTGAATTTGTCAAAATATAGAACCGATGAGCTTATTATAGGCCATGCCGGAAAAGCTATAGAGTAAAAGTCCCAAATTGTGAGCTTCAGAACCAATAAAAAGCCATAATTTTATTTACTAAAGCTGTTTACTATTTACGTATGATTCTATTTTGCTAAAGTTGTCATTTTATAGAACCGATGAGCATACTTTTGCATACACGGGGAAAGCTATAGTGAAATTCCCCTAATTGTGACCTTTAGAAGCAATAAAAAGCCATAATTATATTTACTGTATAGTAATCAAATTAAGCAGGCATCTGTCTAATACAAGCCGTGGTGGATATGTCACTATTGTTCTCTTTGCTCTATTCAGCTGCGGTTACAAGAAACATCATTCGGATGTTAAATCGATTTGTTCTCCCTGCCTCAAAAAGTGCATCCGACATTGATTCGCCTGGGTCGTCCGAAAATTTGATTATTCAACTAAGTTTATCATGAAACTAGATGTTTATCGTAACATGGCATCGGTACTGTTGCATTACCCTTGTGGTATTGGCATTTCTGCTTCAAGAACATGCAAAAAAGAGATTTCTTTCTGGCCACTAATGCCATCATGATGCGAATTAAGTGCCCACACTGTAATTAGCAAGCGGCTTAGCCTCATTGAAGACGTGACCGGAATTTTGAAACATTAAGAAGGAGGACCTATGGAAACCTTTGGAAAAGTCATACGGCTCAATGAGGTTGATAGGAAAGGCTGTCACGATACATGAATGACTCGCACCCTCTTCACAAAGCCTCTATTCTCTAGATAAATACTGTGCCGAATGACTCATTCCGGGAATTTTGACATCTTAAAGTCACATCAAGGTTCTGTGCTGTTAAAAAGTGCGGCAAAACTATTTTTAGGTGGATCATGAAAATGAAAGGCTTCCTTGGTGATTGATGAAAATTATCAGATTCGTATGTAGGTACCAAAAAGGTTCTTCTACAGACTATAGACTATAGCCTTGGAAAATTGTTCGATTTGTCCAGATGAAGATTTCTGGCTAAGGCCATGCTTAAACTTTTACATATCATCACAATCATTCTTTTATCATTTTTTTTATATTCACATAAAATTTTTACAAAACATACACAAATTTACCAGGCGATACCACAGGGAGCATGGGAATACATAGCAACCCTGTTGTAATTTACATTCAACATATAAAACTAAATTAACTACAATTTAAAGATGCAAAGTGAAAAAAAGGAAGGAATAAAAACTATTTCTAGAAAGAGGAGAAGAGAGAGGAAATTTGTTGTTTGTATCGCCAGTTTATTCAAAACGTTTAAAGGCCTGGATATAATTTAGCGTTGCAACGAGAATTTTAGAATTTGATTCGAGTGGTAATTCTTAATGGCCAAATACGACGATATTATCATTTTAGCTAATGAAAAGATTTTTTCAGGTGAAATTTTTTTGGCTAATTCCATCCTTAAGCTCTTACATATGATCAGAATCGTCCTTTTATCATATTAGCTGTGGAAAAAAAAGTGTATATTTCAAGAAAAGAGTGTTTCCCAGACGCACTCAAAATTGCAAATAACGTCAGCCTATAGCCTTAGAAAATTGGTCGTCTTTTCAGGTGAAATTTTTTGGCTAATTCCATCCTTAAACTCTTATATATGATCATAATCGTCATTTTATCATTTTAGCTGAAGAAAAGAAAGTGTATTTTTGGAGAAAAGAATATTTCTCAAACGCACTCAAAATTGCGAAAAACGTAAGCTTATAGCCTTGGAAAATAGGTCGATTTTTCAGGTGAAATTTTTTTGAATAATTCCATCCCTAAACTCTTATATATGATCATAATCGTCATTTTATCATTTTAGCTGAAGAAAAGAAAGTGTATTTTTGGAGAAAAGAATATTTCTCAAACGCACTCAAAATTGCGAAAAACGTAAGCCTATAGCCTTGGAAATTGGTCAATTTTTCAGGTGGAATTTTTTTGAATAATTCCATCCCTAAACTCTTATATATGATCATAATCGTCATTTTATCATTTTAGCTGAAGAAAAGAAAGTGTATTTTTGGAGAAAAGAATATTTCTCAAACGCACTCCAAATTGCGAAAAACGTAAGCCTATAGCCTTGGAAATTGGTCAATTTTTCAGGTGAGATTTTTTTGAATAATTCCATCCCTAAACTCTTATATATGATCATAATCGTCATTTTATCATTTTAGCTGAAGAAAAGAAAGTGTATTTTTGGAGAAAAAAGTATTTTTTAGGCGCACTCCAAATTGCGAAAAAAGTAAGCCTATAGCCTTAGAAAATTGGTCGATTTTTCAGGTGAAATTTTTTTGGCTAATTCCTTCCCTAAACTCTTATTTATGATCAGAATTGTCACTTTATCATTCTAGCTGAAGAAAAGAAAGTGTATTTTTGGAGAAAAGAATATTTCTCAAACGCACTCAAAATTGCGAAAAAAGTAAGCCTATAGCCTTAGAAAATTGGTCGATTTTTCAGGTGAAACTTTTTTTGACTAATTCCTTCCCTAAACTCTTATATATGATCAGAATTGTCACTTTATCATTTTAGCTGAGAAAAATAAAGTGTATATATGGTGAAAAAAGTCTTTTTTAGGCGCACTCCAAATTGCGAAAAAAGTAAGCCTATAGCCTTGGAAAATTGGTCGTCTTTTCAGGTGAAATATTTTGGTTATTTCCATCCTTAAACTCTTATATATGATCATAATCGTCATTTTATCATTTTAGCTGAAGAAAAGAAAGTGTATTTTTGGAGAAAAGAATATTTCTCAAACGCACTCAAAATTGCGAAAAACGTTAGCCTATAGCCTTGGAAAATTGGTCGTCTTTTCAGGTGAAATATTTTGGTTATTTCCATCCTTAAACTCTTATATATGATCATAATCGTCATTTTATCATTTTAGCTGAAGAAAAGAAAGTTTATTTTTGGAGAAAAGAATATTTCTCAAACGCACTCCAAATTGCGAAAAACGTTAGCCTATAGCCTTGGAAAATTGGTCGTCTTTTCAGGTGAAATATTTTGGTTATTTCCATCCTTAAACTCTTATATATGATCATAATCGTCATTTTATCATTTTAGCTGAAGAAAAGAAAGTGTATTTTTGGAGAAAAGAATATTTCTCAAACACACTCAAAATTGCAAAAAACGTTAGCCTATAGCCTTGGAAAATTGGTCGTTTTTTCAGGTGAAATTTTTTGGCTAATTCCATCCTTGAACTCTTATATATGATCAGACTCGTCATTTTATCATTCTAGCTGAAGAAAAGAAAGTGTATTTTTGGAGAAAAGAATATTTCTCAAACACACTCAAAATAGCAAAAAACGTTAGCCTATAGCCTTGGAAAATTGGTCGTTTTTTCAGGTGAAATTTTTTGGCTAATTCCATCCTTGAACTCTTATATATGATCAGACTCGTCATTTTATCATTTTAGCTGAAGAAAAGAAAGTGTATTTTTGGAGAAAAGAATATTTCTCAAACACACTCAAAATTGCAAAAAACGTAAGTCTATAGCCTTGGAAAATTGGTCAATTTTTCAGGTGAGATTTTTTTGGCTAATTCCATCCCTAAACTCTTATATATGATCATAATCGTCATTTTATCATTTTAGCTGAAGAAAAGAAAGTGTATTTTTGGAGAAAAGAATATTTCTCAAACACACTCAAAATAGCAAAAAACGTTAGCCTATAGCCTTGGAAAATTGGTCGTTTTTTCAGGTGAAATTTTTTGGCTAATTCCATCCTTGAACTCTTATATATGATCAGACTCGTCATTTTATCATTTTAGCTGAAGAAAAGAAAGTGTATTTTTGGAGAAAAGAATATTTCTCAAACACACTCAAAATTGCAAAAAACGAAAGTCTATAGCCTTGGAAAATTGGTCAATTTTTCAGGTGAGATTTTTTTGGCTAATTCCATCCCTAAACTCTTATATATGATCATAATCGTCATTTTATCATTTTAGCTGAAGAAAAGAAAGTGTATTTTTGGAGAAAAGAATATTTCTCAAACGCACTCCAAATTGCGAAAAACGTAAGCCTATAGCCTTGGAAATTGGTCAATTTTTCAGGTGAGATTTTTTTGAATAATTCCATCCCTAAACTCTTATATATGATCATAATCGTCATTTTATCATTTTAGCTGAAGAAAAGAAAGTGTATTTTTGGAGAAAAGAATATTTCTCAAACGCACTCCAAATTGCGAAAAACGTTAGCCTATAGCCTTGGAAAATTGGTCGTTTTTTCAGGTGAAATTTTTTTGGCTAATTCCATCCCTAAACTCTTATATATGATCAGAATTGTCATTTTATCATTTTAGCTGAAGAAAAGAAAGTGTATTTTTGGAGAAAAGAATATTTCTCAAACACACTCAAAATTGCAAAAAACGTTAGCCTATAGCCTTGGAAAATTGGTCGTTTTTTCAGGTAAAATTTTTTGGCTAATTCCATCCTTGAACTCTTATATATGATCAGACTCGTCATTTTATCATTTTAGCTGAAGAAAAGAAAGTGTATTTTTGGAGAAAAGAATATTTCTCAAACACACTCAAAATTGCAAAAAAAGTAAGCCTATAGCCTTGGAAAATTGGTCAATTTTTCAGGTGAGATTTTTTTGGCTAATTCCATCCCTAAACTCTTATATATGATCATAATCGTCATTTTATCATTTTAGCTGAAGAAAAGAAAGTGTATTTTTGGAGAAAAGAATATTTCTCAAACACACTCCAAATTGCGAAAAACTTAAGCCTATAGCCTTGGAAATTGGTCAATTTTTCAGGTGAGATTTTTTTGAATAATTCCATCCCTAAACTCCTATATATGATCATAATCGTCATTTTATCATTTTAGCTGAAGAAAAGAAAGTGTATTTTTGGAGAAAAGAATATTTCTCAAACGCACTCCAAATTGCGAAAAACGTTAGCCTATAGCCTTGGAAAATTGGTCGTTTTTTCAGGTGAAATTTTTTTGGCTAATTCCATCCCTAAACTCTTATATATGATCAGAATTGTCATTTTATCATTTTAGCTGAAGAAAAGAAAGTGTATTTTTGGAGAAAAGAATATTTCTCAAACACACTCCAAATTGCGAAAAACGTAAGCCTATAGCCTTGGAAAATTGGTCGTCTTTTCAGGTGAAATATTTTGGTTATTTCCATCCTTAAACTCTTATATATGATCATAATCGTCATTTTATCATTTTAGCTGAAGAAAAGAAAGTGTATTTTTGGAGAAAAGAATATTTCTCAAACGCACTCAAAATTGCGAAAAACGTAAGCCTATAGCCTTGGAAAATTGGTCAATTTTTCAGGTGAGATTTTTTTGAATAATTCCATCCCTAAACTCTTATATATGATCATAATCGTCATTTTATCATTTTAGCTGAAGAAAGGAAAGTGTATTTTTGGATAAAAGAATATTTCTCAAACGCACTCAAAATTGCAAATAACGTTAGCCTATAGCCTTGGAAAATTGGTCGTCTTTTCAGGTGAAATATTTTGGTTATTTCCATCCTTAAACTCTTATATATGATCATAATCGTCATTTTATCATTTTAGCTGAAGAAAAGAAAGTGTATTTTTGGAGAAAAGAATATTTCTCAAACGCACTCAAAATTGCGAAAAACGTAAGCCTATAGCCTTGGAAAATTGGTCAATTTTTCAGGTGAGATTTTTTTGAATAATTCCATCCCTAAACTCTTATATATGATCATAATCGTCATTTTATCATTTTAGCTGAAGAAAAGAAAGTGTATTTTTGGAGAAAAGAATATTTCTCAAACGCACTCCAAATTGCGAAAAACGTTAGCCTATAGCCTTGGAAAATTGGTCGTCTTTTCAGGTGAAATATTTTGGTTATTTCCATCCTTAAACTCTTATATATGATCATAATCGTCATTTTATCATTTTAGCTGAAGAAAAGAAAGTGTATTTTTGGAGAAAAGAATATTTCTCAAACGCACTCCAAATTGCGAAAAACGTTAGCCTATAGCCTTGGAAAATTGGTCGTCTTTTCAGGTGAAATATTTTGGTTATTTCCATCCTTAAACTCTTATATATGATCATAATCGTCATTTTATCATTTTAGCTGAAGAAAAGAAAGTGTATTTTTGGAGAAAAGAATATTTCTCAAACACACTCAAAATTGCAAAAAACGTTAGCCTATAGCCTTGGAAAATTGGTCGTTTTTTCAGGTGAAATTTTTTGGCTAATTCCATCCTTGAACTCTTATATATGATCAGACTCGTCATTTTATCATTTTAGCTGAAGAAAAGAAAGTGTATTTTTGGAGAAAAGAATATTTCTCAAACACACTCAAAATTGCAAAAAACGTTAGCCTATAGCCTTGGAAAATTGGTCGTTTTTTCAGGTGAAATTTTTTGGCTAATTCCATCCTTGAACTCTTATATATGATCAGACTCGTCATTTTATCATTCTAGCTGAAGAAAAGAAAGTGTATTTTTGGAGAAAAGAATATTTCTCAAACACACTCAAAATAGCAAAAAACGTTAGCCTATAGCCTTGGAAAATTGGTCGTTTTTTCAGGTGAAATTTTTTGGCTAATTCCATCCTTGAACTCTTATATATGATCAGACTCGTCATTTTATCATTTTAGCTGAAGAAAAGAAAGTGTATTTTTGGAGAAAAGAATATTTCTCAAACACACTCAAAATTGCAAAAAACGTAAGCCTATAGCCTTGGAAAATTGGTCAATTTTTCAGGTGAGATTTTTTTGGCTAATTCCATCCCTAAACTCTTATATATGATCATAATCGTCATTTTATCATTTTAGCTGAAGAAAAGAAAGTGTATTTTTGGAGAAAAGAATATTTCTCAAACGCACTCCAAATTGCGAAAAACGTAAGCCTATAGCCTTGGAAAATTGGTCGTCTTTTCAGGTGAAATATTTTGGTTATTTCCATCCTTAAACTCTTATATATGATCATAATCGTCATTTTATCATTTTAGCTGAAGAAAAGAAAGTGTATTTTTGGAGAAAAGAATATTTCTCAAACGCACTCCAAATTGCAAAAAACGTAAGCCTATAGCCTTGGAAATTGGTCAATTTTTCAGGTGAGATTTTTTTGAATAATTCCATCCCTAAACTCTTATATATGATCATAATCGTCATTTTATCATTTTAGCTGAAGAAAAGAAAGTGTATTTTTGGAGAAAAGAATATTTCTCAAACGCACTCCAAATTGCGAAAAACGTAAGCCTATAGCCTTGGAAATTGGTCAATTTTTCAGGTGAGATTTTTTTGAATAATTCCATCCCTAAACTCTTATATATGATCATAATCGTCATTTTATCATTTTAGCTGAAGAAAAGAAAGTGTATTTTTGGAGAAAAAAGTATTTTTTAGGCGCACTCCAAATTGCGAAAAAAGTAAGCCTATAGCCTTGGAAAATTGGTCGATTTTTCAGGTGAAATTTTTTTGGCTAATTCCAATCTTAAACTCTTAAATATGATCATAATCGTCATTTTATCATTTTAGCTGAAGAAAAGAAAGTGTATTTTTGGAGAAAAGAATATTTCTCAAACGTACTCCAAATTGCGAAAAACTTAAGCCTATAGCCTTGGAAAATTGGTCGATTTTTCAGGTGAAATTTTTTGGCTAATTCCTTCCCTAAACTCTTATATATGATCATAATTGTCACTTTATCATTTTAGCTGAAGAAAAGAAAATGTATTTTTGGAGAAAAGAATATTTCTCAAACGCACTCAAAATTGCGAAAAACGTTAGCCTATAGCCTTGGAAAATTGGTCGATTTTTCAGGTGAAATGTTTTGGCTAATTCCTTCCCTAAACTCTTATATATGATCATAATTGTCACTTTATCATTTTAGCTGAAGAAAAGAAAATGTATTTTTGGAGAAAGGAATATTTCTCAAACGCACTCGAAATTGCGAAAAACGTAAGCCTATAGCCTTGGAAAATTGGTCGATTTTTCAGGTGAAATTTTTGGCTAATTCCTTCCCTAAACTCTTATATATGATCATAATCGTCATTTTATCATTTTAGCTGAAGAAAAGAAAGTGTATTTTTGGAGAAAAGAATATTTCTCAAACGCACTCAAAATTGCGAAAAACGTAAGCCTATAGCCTTGGAAAATTGGTCGTTTTTTCAGGTGAAATTTTTTGGCTAATTCCTTCCCTAAACTCTTATATATGATCATAATTGTCACTTTATCATTTTAGCTGACGAAAAGAAAATGTATTTTTGGAGAAAAGAATATTTCTCAAACGCACTCGAAATTGCGAAAAACGTAAGCCTATAGCCTTGGAAAATTGGTCGATTTTTCAGGTGAATTTTTGGCTAATTCCTTCCCTAAACTCTTATATATGATCATAATTGTCACTTTATCATTTTAGCTGACGAAAAGAAAATGTATTTTTGGAGAAAAGAATATTTCTCAAACGCACTCGAAATTGCGAAAAACGTAAGCCTATAGCCTTGGAAAATTGGTCGATTTTTCAGGTGAATTTTTGGCTAATTCCTTCCCTAAACTCTTATATATGATCATAATTGTCACTTTATCATTTTAGCTGACGAAAAGAAAATGTATTTTTGGAGAAAAGAATATTTCTCAAACGCACTCGAAATTGCGAAAAACGTAAGCCTATAGCCTTGGAAAATTGGTCGATTTTTCAGGTGAAATTTTTGGCTAATTCCTTCCCTAAACTCTTATATATGATCATAATCGTCATTTTATCATTTTAGCTGAAGAAAAGAAAGTGTATTTTTGGAGAAAAGAATATTTCTCAAACGCACTCAAAATTGCGAAAAACGTAAGCCTATAGCCTTGGAAAATTGGTCGTTTTTTCAGGTGAAATTTTTTTGGCTAATTCCATCCCTAAACTCTTATATATGATCATAATCGTCATTTTACCATTTTAGCTGAAGAAAAGAAAGTGTATTTTTGGAGAAAAGAATATTTCTCAAACGCACTCATAATTGCGAAAAACGTAAGCCTATAGCCTTGGAAAATTGGTCGTTTTTTCAGGTGAAATTTTTTTGGCTAATTCCAATCTTAAACTCTTAAATATGATTATAATCGTCTTTTTATCATTTTAGCTGAAGAAAAGAAAGTGTATTTTTGGAGAAAAGAATATTTCTCAAACGCACTCATAATTGCGAAAAACGTAAGCCTATAGCCTTGGAAAATTGGTCGTTTTTTCAGGTGAAATTTTTTGGCTTATTCCAGCCTTAAACTCTGATATATGATCAGAATCGTCATTTTATCATTTTAGCTGAGGAAAAGAAAGTGCATATTTGGAGAGAAGAGTCTTTTTTAGGCGCACTCCAAATTGCGAAAAACGTAAGCCTATAGCCTTAGAAAATTGGTCGATTTTTCAGGTGAAATTTTTTGGCTAATTCCATCCCTAAACTCTTATATATTATCAGAATCGTCATTTTATCATTTTAGCTGAGGAAAAGAAAGTGCATATTTGGAGAGAAGAGTCTTTTTTAGGCGCACTCCAAATTGCGAAAAACGTAAGCCTATAGCCTTAGAAAATTGGTCGATTTTTCAGGTGAAATTTTTTTGGCTAATTCCAATCTTAAACTCTTAAATATGATCATAATCGTCATTTTATCATTTTAGCTGAGGAAAAGAAAGTGCATATTTGGAGAGAAGAGTCTTTTTTAGGCGCACTCCAAATTGCGAGAAACTTAAGCCTATAGCCTTGGAAAATTGGTCGATTTTTCAGGTGAAATTTTTTTGGCTAATTCCAATCTTAAATTCTTAAATATGATCATAATCGTCATTTTATCATTTTAGCTGAAGAAAAGAAAATGTATTTTTGGAGAAAAGAATATTTCTCAAACGCACTCAAAATTGCGAAAAACGTAAGCTTATAGCCTTGGAAAATTGGTCGATTTTCAGGTGAAATTTTTTGGCTAATTCCAATCTTAAACTCTTAAATATGATCATAATCGTCATTTTATCATTTTAGCTGAAGAAAAGAAAGTGTATTTTTGGAGAAAAGAATATTTCTCAAACGTACTCAAAATTGCAAAAAACGTAAGCCTATAGCCTTGGAAAATTGGTCGTTTTTTCAGGTGAAATTTTTTGGCTTATTCCAGCCTTAAACTCTGATATATGATCAGAATCGTCATTTTATCATTTTAGCTGAGGAAAAGAAAGTGCATATTTGGAGAGAAGAGTCTTTTTTAGGCGCACTCCAAATTGCGAAAAACGTAAGCCTATAGCCTTGGAAAATTGGTCGATTTTTCAGGTGAAATTTTTTGGCTAATTCCATCCCTAAACTCTTATATATTATCAGAATCGTCATTTTATCATTTTAGCTGAGGAAAAGAAAGTGCATATTTGGAGAGAAGAGTCTTTTTTAGGCGCACTCCAAATTGCGAAAAACGTAAGCCTATAGCCTTAGAAAATTGGTCGATTTTTCAGGTGAAATTTTTTTGGCTAATTCCAATCTTAAACTCTTAAATATGATCATAATCGTCATTTTATCATTTTAGCTGAGGAAAAGAAAGTGCATATCTGGAGAGAAGAGTCTTTTTTAGGCGCACTCCAAATTGCGAGAAACTTAAGCCTATAGCCTTGGAAAATTGGTCGATTTTTCAGGTGAAATTTTTTTGGCTAATTCCAATCTTAAATTCTTAAATATGATCATAATCGTCATTTTATCATTTTAGCTGAAGAAAAGAAAGTGCATATTTGGAGAGAAGAGTCTTTTTTAGGCGCACTCCAAATTGCGAGAAACTTAAGCCTATAGCCTTGGAAAATTGGTCGATTTTTCAGGTGAAATTTTTTTGGCTAATTCCAATCTTAAATTCTTAAATATGATCATAATCGTCATTTTATCATTTTAGCTGAAGAAAAGAAAGTGCATATTTGGAGAGAAGAGTCTTTTTTAGGCGCACTCCAAATTGCGAGAAACTTAAGCCTATAGCCTTGGAAAATTGGTCGTTTTTTCAGGTGAAATTTTTTGGCTAATTCCTTCCCTAAACTCTTATATATGATCATAATTGTCATTTTATCATTTTAGCTGAAGAAAAGAAAGTGCATATTTGGAGAGAAGAGTCTTTTTTAGGCGCACTCCAAATTGCGAGAAACTTAAGCCTATAGCCTTGGAAAATTGGTCGATTTTTCAGGTGAAATTTTTTTGGCTAATTCCAATCTTAAACTGTTATGTATGATCAGAATTGTCATTTTATCATTTTAGCTGAGGAAAAGAAAGTGCATATTTGGAGAGAAGAGTGTTTTCCAGACGCACTGAAATTTGCTAAAAACGTAAGCCTATAGCCTTGGAAAATTGGATCAATGTCCAGGTAAAAAGTATGATGGATCAATCGTTTTTCTAATCTAATAGGTCTGTCGTACTTAAGGGTAGCCCTAGAAATCTTTTGCCTTTTGAAAATACAGTATGTAGAATAGAGAAGCTCTCTCTATCTTTCGTAGTAGAGAGAGATGTATTTGATTGAAAAGTTTCAAACAATCAAACCAAACAAAGTCATCCATGCAATCTGCTTATACATTAATAACCTTTCCATAGATTTATTTACATTAAATATAACTGTTATGGTATAAATACACAAAGAAAACATTATCTGTACATCTGGAAAGCATCAGGTCTAAACCCAGGAGCTTTACGTCTTCATCTAGAAAACGTCACGTCTACACCCAAAAAATGTTATGTAAATCTACATGCAAAACACGTCACATCTATACCAAAAATGTATATATCCAGAAGCCGGTATGTCTTTATCAAGAAAATACATTCAGCAAACGTCACGTGTATAACCATAGACGTTACTTTACACCAAGAGAACTTCACGTATACATCCAGAAAACGTCACATCTTCAACCAGAAAACGTCATGTGCATAACTAGAAACGTTATGTCTACACCATGAAAATTTTGTGAAAACACCCAGAAAACTTCACATTTAAATTCAGCAACGTCAGATCTATGCTCAGAAACTTAATGTCTAAGCACAGAGAAACATCTATCAAGAATCGTCATGTCTACATCCAGAAATGTCATGTGTACCTCAAGAAAACATCGCATCTACATTGAAAAAAGGTAGGTTGCATCAATTAAGATTACATCATGTCTACATTAAGTAAACGTCGAGTCCACATCCAGAAAACTCCCTGTAGAAACCCAGAAAGTGTCATGTTTACAACTGAAACTTGAAGATGTCTTTTTTCAAAACAGTTCACATCCCAAACATTTCATGCACTAAGAGACGTCACCTCAATACCCAGAAACTCCATGAAGACATCTATGCATGTCGGCCTACATGTATGCCTACAGTGCATGTATGCATATCGGCCTACAAAAATCAAGATACCTCATTTTTATTGTTAGCAATTCATTAAATTGGGTCTGTATTTGATGACCTGGTCGACGAGCTACTAGAACTAAGCGGCCTATCACTATAAACACTTGACGTATGGTCCTCAAAGTAGCGTAACAGTTTTTCGTGGGCGATCTTTTCTTCGTCTGTAAGATACTTATAAGAGTCTGGAAGAAATTCCTGTCTTTCGAGAATAACTCTTTTTTGTACAGAGATAGGGGATATATCAATATATGGAACCCACTTTGAGAAGTCCATTTCAGATTCCATTGTTTTGGCCTGGTCGTGAATGTAATCTCCAAATGCGTCGTATTGCATCAACGGATTTTCCTCGGACTGCCCGAAATCCATGCCCTGGCTTGGACATCTCATCTTTCCTTCAAATGAAGAGGATCTCGCAACAAGTAGTTTTTTTTCTACTTTTTCCTGAAAACAAAAAACAAAGAATATGCTTTTATTTTTTCCTGAAAACCAAAAACTGTATAATGAAATGAAATGTGCCATGTCCTAAAAAAAAGTTGCGGATACAAGAATCACCCACCGAGATAAGGCTGATACAGAGGCAAAGTTTCGTTTGCCTTAGTGCTTAATGAAAATGGAAGTTCACCTTCAGCTCCCCAAACATAAGCTAGAAAATAGTTTCTCGTCAGGAAACATGCAGTAGTTTCTTATAAGGCCACAGATTACTATTTCTTTAAATGGCAGAACCAGATTCATGTTGCAATGGTGGTAGTTATAACGCACCAAAAATCTCCATAACATATCCAAAATCCTTTGAAAACCAGTAATTCTCAACCTACCGAGCTGACAACAGAAAAGATAACATAGAATAATTAAATGCGGGGTTATTGGAACTTTTTATGGCGAAGAATGTGCTACATTTAAATAAGCTGCGTCTTCTTGACTTATGACGTGTGCCCAGAATCTGGCTCGACAAACCGCCAGCTGTCTAACAACGTTTCATGGAATTTGATGAAATAGTGTATTGTTTCTTGAAAAGCTTGTTTTGATTTTCGGCTGTAGAGTTTTACAGGAATAAGAATCATCTGAGAATTAAGAGTATTTTCCAGATCTTTTCGGCTTCTTCTGTATAGAGAGAGCGAGAAGGGTAATTCGGACACGCACCGAACAAACCACTATGACTAAATGAGACCCCACAAAAACATTTTGAGTACCCCAAAACTAGGCACCCTTCCAAGTTTCATCCAATTCAAAATGGATCCAGGAAAGTTATTTTGGAACATTTATATTCGAGGCAGCTCTCGCACTGTAAATGGGGGCATGGAAGATTTAGGACTCCTACCAAGTATCTTTTCATTCAGAAGGAAACCCCTTTAGCAAAACATCTTTAGGTACATAAAAATTCGAGAGTGCCTTCACACTATCAGGACTGAGCCAAATTTGTCCAAAGCATTTTGCCCAAAGCAGTGAAAATTCAACGACAATCGCAAATGAATAATAGGCGCACTAATTTTAGGAATCCTACCAAGTTGTTTTGGAAAGTTTGATTTTCATTGTTTGTTGACTTTATTAAAATTGAGAAAAATGAGCGAAAGCTAGTTATTATTCGAACTAGTTGATTTCCTTCAGAATTAATATTGCAGCCCTCTCCAAAGTCACTTGTGCTCTTTCATCTCCAATGACCAGCAACGAGTCTTTTAAGGCCGCGCCAAAAAATTTGCACAGCACAACACGTGTTTTTGAAAATGTTACGTAAATCGACGGAGAACCAAAAAGGCTGTTTATTACTAAATAAATGTTTTTCTATAAAAACAACTTTTTTAGAAATTTTCAATGTCCCAATACCAAAGCTAATTCCCTTCTGAACACTTCGCATTGTAAAAACCCACTCATTTGTTCCTCAGTTGAAATTTATCGACAAAAATTTCACAAGCGGAATAAGATAAAGACGCCAACTAGGCATAGGTCATTGGCCAAAAACCGCCTGTGCAGCAACATCAATAAAACGCATGTAAATTTCCGCGCGTTTCAATAGCTACAGCGAATGACGCTTGCATAGATAAGAATAAAGCAAGTTGACATTTTGGCAGCAAGAGTATTTCATTTCACAAACCTTATTGGCTTTCAGTATCTCATAAACAAACTTCAAAGATTCACGACCTAAAATAGAAAGGAAAAGAAAATGCAAGATTATTGGTACTTGATAAATTTTGAAGGTTTAAAGGCACTGTCCTTCAGAAAAGGCAGCTTAGTCCAAAATAGGCCTTGTTGCTTTCCAGTAATTCGGTAAGGTATGTTTCAAATCAAGAACAGTAGAAATTGTTGACAGTGTCATGACCCCATTTGCAGTTTTTAGCAAGGTATTTCTGGCTTTCGCAGCAAGGAAGAATTTCGTTCTTACTGGCTTTGGTTATTACACTTAGGTAAAACGGCACACTACTTTTCCAGGAAATCTTGCAATCGTACTTTAAAATTTCCTATTTCGGCAGGAAATCGTACTTTAAAAAATGGATCTACTTTGGATAAGAAGTCCTTTAGCATACCAAATTTTCTATGCTATCTTGATAACTGAATCCAAAAATAGGCCAAAATAAAAGATAAAAGTTATAATAAAAGATAATAGAGCATTAAAGAATGCCACTATTAAAGTAAAAAGGTAAAGCCAAAACATAGCATATCTAAGTGCTTTTCGCCCAACACTACACAAAGTATAAACTCCGGGTAATGACAAAAGATAAGCAGGATATTTATATCAAAATTGGGATAGAAAACAACGTAAGAATAACAATATCAAAATGATCGGGCAAGCATGGTCCTTTTCTCATTTAGGTGTCTTGGAATCGGCCTACATGAAAACATCCTGACCTATTGTACTCTTCAAGAGTTTAGCGTTCACTTCCAAAAAACAAGGAACCCAACTTTTAGTTACTATCCAACGTTTTTACTCTCAGAAGTGTTGGGAAAAACGTACTTTAGTATTCTGGATTTCCATCAAAATGTAAAATTTTAAAATCATCAAAAAACTAGCCAAAACTTCCCAGAACCAACCAATTCCAGCCAAACCATTCAAAACCATCGAAAAACAACAAAAAGCAACAAAAACCAGTGATTGCAAACCTTCCTTGGCAGACATTAAGGTTGAAGTTAATGTGATATACTGGCTCTCGGCTACAACGTCTGACATCTGATCAATTGTACCAGTACACGAGTTAGCCACACTATCAAAATAAAAAATTAAGCGTTATAGAGAAATTTTGCATCCTGAAAGTCAATAAGTTTCAATCTAGGTTACAAGACGAAGAAAGTTGAGAAAGTGAACTCGTTGGCATGGAGGCTTCAGGCAGATCAGACGTTTTGTATTCAAACACAAGAAATAAGATGCTACACAAAGTTCTACTATTTCGTATATTTTGTCTTTTGTTTTCTAGATTTATTGGTAGTTCTTTAACTGAAACTTACATTAAGTACAAAAATTTTCGGCGTGACAGACTTGTGGACAAAATTCTTGTCTAAAAATTAATTTGTACGAAATTTTTACGGTTATCCAAAAATTTGTCACGCCGAAAATTTTTGCATGAACCTTTATGCGCAATGTTTATTGACTGAAGCAAAGTCGATGTTCCAAGCTAATATATTCCAAGCTTCCGAGCATCAGTTCAAAATTCGTCCAAAATTTCAAAAATATATCCGAAATTTAAAAAATATGTCCAAAATTTAAAAAATACGTCCGAAATTTCAAAAAATATTTCCGAAATTATTTTCGCCTAAGTTTATTACCGGAAATTTATCTGATGAAAATTTTTGTTTTTAATGTAGCTACACCCTCCTTTCTTCGCATTAAACCAAACTTAGTGTCCAACTGAGCCATATTTAACCTTATATTAGTACTTGATTCGCTTTCACTACTCAGGTATCGACAACTGCAGTCGAGGTTTTTTATAACAACATGTATTCATATTCATTACGTTGCTCTCATATTCTGTAAGCAATGGGAAAGTTGCAGCTTGTATTCCTGATCGAAAAGACAATTTGGCCTACCTTGCTTTGAAGTAGTTTGTGAGCATCTTCAGTTTTTCTTGCAGCCAAGCTTTATTACCTTTTATATAAGATAAAATTTCGCTTGGAATTGATGGGTTTTGTGAGACATCTGAAAAAGAAGATCGTTCTTTAACTGATTTTTAATAAAAAAGATATTTTTAACAGTGCTAAATATGGATGAAAACAATTAATGATAGAAATGAAGTTTTATGATTAGGCATATAAAAATAATGTAATCGGTGAAGAAATATTCACGGGTTTACAGCACAGTAGCCTGGAAATCTGAACAATTTAAGGTAAACTTCAATTTAAACGCACCTGTTGTCAAATTGAATAGAAGATGCCAGACCAGCTCGGCAAAATATTCAACCTGACTCATGGTCGAGGAAGAGATTTGAAAATCGAAGAGCTGTGAAATGTTTTCCTTAATCGTCAGCCATTTGTAGGAAATGAAAGCAAGGATCTGGAGATGCAAAAAAAGATTAGAGTTAAATTAAATATTAGCAAAGATACTTGTGGGTAAACATGAGTATGCTAAAAACCCTGAGAGTCTAAAGCACATGAGAAAGATGACTTATAACGCTGGCTTTTGTATAAGACAGTTGGTTGACGTTTTGATAATTTTAGACTCTTTCAAAGTGACTGTGTCTTTCAAAGTCACTGAGAATAACAAAAAGGAGAGCCAACTGCCACGGCTTTTTAAGTATTATGCTCATCCACGTGGAACAGCAACACACTAGAAAGTAACATTCATCCACAGAATTAAAAGCGAAGTCAAAGGAACAGTAATATCAAGCGACCTTTAAGGCCATTAATCTTTCGAAAACCCTGGAAAAGCCAAACTCATTTTATGATGGGATATTTACTACGAAACCTGACATATTTCAGGTCGCACTTAAAAACTTTAACTGAGAACCTCCTTCAGTTGGCACCTCCTTCACCACGTATCTTAGAGTCTTACAATAACAACTTACGGGATCACACAGACTTGGCATTCTCCTCCTTTCTCGATACAATGCAAGCATTACGGTGCACTACATTTGGTCTGGTCAAATTCATATTGCCTATAGCCAGAAATGTATTTCCAGATTATGTTGAGCTTTTTTATATAAGAAGAGAAAGTATTGTTTAGTTTTTCTCTTTATCAGATTGGTTGGTTTGTCCACAACATAAGCAGAGTCTTGGTCATACGTGCTTGTTCCGTTGTAGTGATATCGAGGCTGAGAGCAAATGGCTTTCTCACATCTCACAATAGGCTGGCATTAACCAAACTTGGTTTGAATATTCCGTACAACTTCAACATTCCCCTCACTAGTTTCCAGACATACTCCCATTGAGGCGTTTTAAAGGCACAAAAAGACCGGGTAGAAATAAATAAAACAGCTATTCTGCGAACAAATTGAAATATCCTGAAAAACATACAGCACCACAACCAAGCATAGACCGTTTCAGATGACCAGCTTCTGAAATGAACCCAGTATGATACACGGTTATGTACCAAAGATTAAGTTCATTTGTAATAGTGAATAATGCTACTTTACGCATACCTTAAGTCCGGGTGATTTTGTTGCAGCACTGAAGTGTCTCTGATACAGATATTCTTAAAGAAAGAACTATTAAATCAGAAAAATATATGAAAAAGTCACTTGCGAGACCAACAATATTAAAGTAAGACTATCTATTGCTAATGCTTTGCCGGCCATGGTAATAAGACTGATAAACCAGTCAATAGATGCAACTGGCCCAACGGCAGTATAGATTTCCAATTAGGGTATCTAATATGCTTTGATTTGATAAAGCAAATATTTATATCACTGGATCTAGCGGATTGTCTCTGTGATTTTATTAAAAACTTCTTATTTTGCAAAAAAAGGAATAGGTACTTATAAAAAGATATTTCTAAAGCAGCATAATAGTGATTATATGACAAGTTACCCAGAATACAATGTCTTAAGATATCAAGTACTACAAAAATTAGCTTTATATAGAATAAACCGAAAACTCGATGATGAAAATTCTATCAGACAAAAATGCTTTAGATAGATTTTTGAAGATCCCTTATGATTGAGTACAAACAACAAAGCTACTCAACGCGATCTAGTTATGACATTAAATCAGATTCAAAAAATTACTTGAGGAAATAGAGAAAGAATGAAAGACAAAGAAAGAAACTTAAGTTTCCTGTGAATGACTTACCATTCAGTCTATTGAAAAATACAGCAATAATACGCGGTATAGTGTTGAGATTTTCTGTAAAAACGTTCAAAGTTGTGACCAGACACTGGTATAGCAATGCACCCTCGGCTACAAAAAAAATTTCAGGTTCTAAATTGAGTTTACAATTAGCTTTTGAAAGCAGCAGGATATAAAGGAAAAGCATGAATCTAAAATTTTCAAATCAGCAACGTTTTTATCTTGCAGAAATATGATCTAAATTGATGGAAAGTGATCGATAAAATTTCTTGATGAAAAATATCACCATTGCAAATCCAGGGGGAAACTTTGCTACGCTGTACACCAAATTATATTAGAATAATGGAATAAGGTAAAAAGATGCATGGAAATAAGAAAATCAAACAGAAAAATCATTTCACCTCCATTAGCTACTTTGCAGTTTTGTCTTTGATTCAAGTTTGATTGGAATATCAGAAATTCAAGACTTTTTTACTAGCAGAAACCCTACTTGCAGACAGCAAGTTCACAGAGAAAAACAAACTAAAATGAAAGAAGAACTAAAGCCAGCTTACAGGATAAGGTGCAGGAGTTGTCTTCAGCAACTGTAGGGCACCCACAGGGAAGCATCTCTAAGTTCGTAAAGGCAAACTTTGGTTGACATCTTTCGCGATCAACTTCACAAATCATCTCCAATGCTGGCAAAAAAGACCTTGGAACCGAAATAAACATTAAATGGCATCAAATCTTGCAAATTCTGTGTAAAATGAAATCTAGAAGCATGCTGTTTACCTCTCAATAAAAAGCCCTTGAAGCCAATAAACCTTGAACTGTATATAGCATACAACAACAATTACTTCTACTTATCAATGACTTTACACATACGATCTAAAAAATCATAATAACAAAAAATATTTAAATACGTATTTGCTGTTCAAGGAGAGGTAGCTTACGTAAGTACGCTTTAAACCCATGCTCTCCTCATACCCCTCTCCCCCTTGCATAGTTGCATGCCTAATGACTGATTACCTCATCCCCCATTTGTACCACCTTTGACGATGCCCACTGAATTCTTTGGATTCTATAAATATACCTCAAAATTGCCGGTATGCAATGGCTAAACCACCCTAATTTTCAAGCGAATTATGTTAGGGAAAGTTCCGAAGAATCTATAGCAAAGCCCAAAACGGGGGAAGGGAGGAAACGCTAAGAGGGGCGGTCCATTTGTTGCTTTAAGTTTAAAAGAGGACAGGTTACTAGAGTCCGGAAAGAAAAAAGTGGACAAAGCGTCAAAAGTTCATAGGCTTTGGAAAGGAAAGAAAAGTTTCAGGACTGTGTTCGTAAATTTGGCAAAGAAACTTGGAAAGGGTTTTTGGAGTTAGAGACACGTCTTGGGGGAGGGTCAAGAATTACGTGCAAGGATGGCTCAGTTGTTAGAGGCGCTGAGTACAGACTCAAGGGTCCGTGATTCGACTCCCTGGCATGACCAAACTTTCACCCAGATTGAGGAGAGTCGCCTGCTCTCTGTAACTCCAGGTGTAGGAATCACTAGGTGTGGTCACATCGAGAAGAAGGGACATGACATATAAATCATAGCTTCTCGGTGTCCTAAAACTACCTTCGGACGCTAGGTAACAAACAATTTTGTATAATATGCTGAGGCGCACTAATGCACTACGTTAATCTGAGCTATTCAAGACATTTTCTGAATTTTAAATACCTATTGACTGCACACATGTTAATGAAATGACTGAGGTTCTATCTAAGATTTCTATAAAAAGAGCAGCTTCATAGAGTTAAAAAACTCTTGCCATCAGAAAAAGTAAGATAAAAATTGTTTCTGGCTCACCTTGAAAGGAAGGGAATCAATGTCTTCTCAACATTTTTCAACCAAACTGGCGACTGAAAAAGAAAAACAAAAGGCTTGTATAGGATTCCTTTCGTTTAGAAAACAAGCTTCAAGTAAAGCCTAAGATCTCTTATCATCAATTCAGATACTGATCATGAAAAAAAGAACAGAAATGGAAGGTGTAAGTATGTATCATTGCCAAAAGAGGAAGTAAGAAACAAATAGCGATTCCAACCGGTGGGTGTCAGATACCTTAATACTGAAAATGCATAGAAAATGAAAAAACGCAAAAATATTACTATCATGTCTTTGCGAATATATCTCAAAGGAAAAGAAGGCTAAGACCCCGTTTACACAAGAGCGGATCCGAACCGGATCGGATCCAAAAGAGTACGGATAGGCCTTGCGTTTACAGGGGAACTGGTGGATCCGTATACTTTTGAATCCGCTCTGGTCCAAGTCTCGTGTAAACGGGGTCTAAATATCGTTTCAAAGGACATGATTACAAGATTTTAAGAAAAGTTTTTCCAATCCTACCAATAATACGATACACAAAGGGATAGGAGATAGCAAAGGGGATAATCTTCAAGCTATCTCTTGTCAGGGAAAATATTTCAATGTCCAATAAAATGATCAGGTTTTCTTTATAGGGTTATTCTTAAAAATGTCACCGAAATCGACACCTAGTGCACATGAATAAGTCTGTGTAAGAACGTATAGTAATAGCCGAGAATTTGCAGCCTACCTGATGTGTAGCCTTGGCTCGCATCACTATGTGGTTGTCGAAAAGTCCCCAGGTATTCTCACTACACAAAATGAAATAAAAACAAAATGAATTTCAATTCTGGAAAAGCTTACAAACATCAGTGGAATGTAATATAATGCTTTACAATTCAACATATTATAAAATATGACAAAATAAAGGGTAACAATGAAATTTGCTGCGATACGACACGAGCAAATATGGTACGAAACAATTTGAATGATTCGTCGCGATGATAGAAAATACACTGTGAAGCAATACAATAGAAATGGATACAATACGAGTATATGAATTATAAAACAATACAAAATGATATGATATGATACCAGAAAATACAACTATATAATGCTACAAAGTATGAAGAAATACGATATAAAACAACATGAAATGAAGCGTTATGACACGAAAACATAAAATATGAAACGAAATAATACGAGATGGTGGGACACAATACGAGAAAACAAAACGCAATACGACTAACATGGCAGTTATATTACATCGAAAAACCTTGTTTGAAACAAAAAAATATCATCTAAATATTAGTTTTATCAATCAGTTTGAGCTGCCTGCAAAAATATCGTTCCCGTGCTGTGACTTTATCCAATAGAGAAAAAACAATAGAGAAAAAGGGATAGACTTTATTGCGAAGAAAATTCTCACCGATTTGCTAAAGCCATCAGAAAATGTGCCAAAGCATTTGACTTCGCAGAGGATTTAAAAAGCAAATAGTAAACATGGCTGAAAAACAGCTCCAGATCCAAATTCTCTGTTTCTTTTTCGACGCATTCAACAAAGTTGGCATTCAGGTAGCTTTCATTTCCAGCACTGGTTGAAGAAGGGCCTTGATTTTGAAGAAAATCGTCTGCTAGAAAAAAAAAATTCTTATAAAAAATGACGTCAGTAATATTCCAGGCTGGGTGATATTGATTGGTTAAAATACAGCCAATCGGGTGCGCCTTATTTCCGAATGGCTCAAACCAGCCCTCCTCCTACTGTGACAAATGAAAATGACAATGGTTTATAAGCACGCGTAAAAACTTCCATTACCACTTCAAGCCAACCTGGATATCGTTTAAAGTTGCACCAAATGAATGGAAATCAGTTAACCGTAAGCGCTTGCTTAATGACCATGGCAAATATGCCAATATTGAGGTTGCTGCTAAAAAGCCGTAAACATTTGAAATAGAATCTTTATTCTAAAAGTTACACATCAGCAATAAGAAACCTGTTAAAATTATCTTAACAAAATAAATAGGAAACAGGCTTAACTACCCAAAAAATGTTCTCAAAAGAAATTCAAGCGTCTAGATCTGCGAAAAAATATTTTAGTGAAACATAGAAGTAAGAAATTGCAAACCTGATGAGCTTGCTATTAAGGTTGGCAGAAGAGCATCTTTCATAAGAACCAACTAAAACGGTGCAAGATGTATTCAAAGATGGCAAAGGCGCAAAATGACAACGGCAATCAGTAAATGAATCATCAAAAGAATCACTCATCATAAAGCTAGCATACTGGCTATATAGAAATTAACAATCAGTTCTTTCAAAAAGGGAAGCATTGAACTACTATTTCCTATATCTTTAGGGTCAACGAATCGCAAATCCTTGAATCAGCCCATTGGGTGCTTATCATTTTTTTAATATTATTGGATGCGGGTTTATTCGAAGGATGGGGGGCTAATACGAGGGGGGCTTACAGTAGACATTTAGAAGACATTAATAAAGGACCTCGCATATTTTAGTAGAAAATTCTTTATGACCATTTAATTAATAATTACCAAAAGTATGAACTTTTGTGGTAATCCAATAAAACGCCAAAGGCAACCTCAGATTGCAAAATTCAACAAATCGAGGAGGGCCAATTCGAGGATTTACGGTAATAGCGAGGGCTTATTCGAGGGGGGGGGGCTTATTGACAATTTGTAGTTCTAGGATGGGGACTGATTCAAGAGGAGGGGGCTTTTTCGAGGAGGGGGACAAATTTGAGGATTTACGGTAAATCGTCGTTGTTCAGTTGAACCGAAGAGAGTAAAGTGTATAGAAAGTAAAGAGGAATGGAATCATGTCAAACATGTTTCTCTGCAGGGTTTATTAACTTTCCAAGTGATTGCAGTAGCTTTATGTGATTTTAGCCTTTAGATTTAAGTGCAGACTTTGCAAATAGAGGAAATTGTATTTCACATGTGATATCAGCAGCCATTTTTTACATCTGGCCACTGACGGAACTTGTTTGGAAAATACGCTTGAGTTTAGCTCATGTAAGTGCCAGATCCACCAACTGTATTGAGGCAGAAAAATCATGCCCGGCATAAAGGAGCATACCCTTTCGTTTTATCACGACTCCCCCTATGCCTTTAATCCAGCGATCATATATGATGAAAATGCAAAATGGCTGAACACAGCCAACCAGAAAAAAGCAAGCAAAAAGTTATGTTCAAAATATATTGAATAATTGAATAAATATGATGATTGGGATGACTAGCATCGAGTACAATTACATCATGATTACAATGAGTAGAACGAGGTACCTGGCAAACCAAGGGCCAAGCTGGATTTGCTTGACTCACTAGTGTCTTGTAAACAACGAAAACGGCTTTCTTTGCATCCATTTCGCCTAGGCTATAACGAAAACATCGATTGTGCATTGAAAAGAACTAACGGAAATAACTTATATTTGACAAAATGGTTTTGCCAAGCTGACGACACAAGAATGCATTCAGACCACAGGCAGAGAGAGAAATGGCAAAATGCGAATTTCTGAATTTCTGAAGCGAAAGGGGGAAAAAAGAAAAGGGTTGCAAGGGAGTGCTGGTGCATAATTCAATGTTCTGAAACTGATCCAAAGGACTGATACAAAGACACTTTTTAAGTTCGCGGCTGTAAACGACTGAAGCAAGCAATGACAAGAAACTTTTCATTTCTTCTAGAAAGCTGGTTTCAAACTTCATGTAGTAATGAAACAGTTCATGTCAAGAATGATGCATGCAGCTTATAGAACAAATGCAAACCTGTTCACGCATGTCGGAAAGAGACACGGCTCTGACCACTGAAATAAGATTCTTTCTGGCACAAAATTTTCACGATCGATCTTTTCTGCTTCGTCCTTGTTGGTAAGGTAATCTGCAACACTTTTCAGGGGAGCTGAAACCATCAACTAAAAAGAAAAATGAGGTGTTTCAGCAAAATTGAAAATATTGCATGGAAACCAACAGGATGCAATTGCATCATAACGAACGCTGCAGATTTTGTGCGCGAATAGGGTTGAATGACCAAATTCAATATCAAAATACAATGGCTTTGAAAAAGCAAACGTTTCGAAACATACTTCAACTTTTCTTCTGATACTCTTCAGTGTTTAAGACGCCAAAACGATCTAATATCCTTTAACGTTTTATACTCTGAAGAGCGTTTTTACGAACAGCTAAAGTATGATTCAAAATAAAAAACCATTTGAATTTTTCTACACCATAATATCACTATAAAAATAAACCCTTCAGTTAAAGACCGTTAGCACCTTTAAAATCTAAAACGAGACCTAAGGACAGTCCGGCTGCTGAAAAACTAGCCCTTACACTACCGGGGGTTGGTGTATCAAAAAATAGGGGGACAAATGAATGCCAGTTAATCTTAGGAAGTTGCTGTTAACCACCTCTTATGTCGAAAGCGAATCTCTCATGTCCTGACAATTTGAAAGAAATGTCATGAGCATTTGAAAACAAAAGAAACATTTACGAGTTTCAATGCTTGTAGCTAGAAAAACCCTCCACAACAACTTTTTTTGGGACATAGGAGTCTAATGTCAAAATAAAGAGTATAAACTCCAAAAGTGTTAAGAAACTGGAGTACTCAACGTCGACCTGTTCTACTTACAAAACAATGAGTGTATAAGCTAAACAATGTTACTCTCGCAAATACTTTAACTATGCAGAGATGTGAAAATATACAATGATTAAACACGAAATACAAAACACACCATGTTGAGGAGCATAATTGAACATAAAGAGTGGCAGTTGTGAATCTTGGAGGCCGTCAGTGGTGAACAGAGAATGTCTTTGTAGGACGATGACAAACTCCAAATGAGCCACGTGCTTACATCACAGATAGCTGACACGTCACACCTGGCATCAAAACAAAAGTATGTTTGCCATAGGTTAGAAAGTCGACATGAAAAGGTGATTAGGAAAGCACGAGTTAAAGATATCAACCATACTCCTAGCAAATGCTTACCATTGCTCAAATTTCATAATATATCATTTCCATAATATTGTCCACACTTTTTTTTTAAATATTAAAGAGCGTTTAAAAAATAAATAATTCACAATAAATACCTATATTGTTTTGTTCTTGCTTCTGAGGGCCTAATCTTTGAGTACCTTCCGGTTAGAATGACAACACTATCGTTGAGAATGGCGAGCAATATTTCTTTGCTTTCTCTCTGCGGCAATTGATGCCAAACATCTAGATATATGCATTTCATGTAAAAGGACCACATTTGGATGCAATAAGAGTACCTCTCACCCTAAAAACGAAAACACATTCATAAAAATTAATTGTGTAGCTGAGTCAATGGGGAAAGGATCAGGTTAAAACTTTTACGACACTTTCACACTGAAAAATTCTGTGTGCAAGAATAGGAGCACCTATCCGATGAGGGAAAGAAGGGTGCAAAACCCTTGACGTTACCTAGCCGGGCCTGGAACCAGACAAAGACATTGAGCTCCTTACATGTAATTAATTTGCACCATGGCAGATCAATAGAAATGGGTTGTACGGAGAGGTTTTCTATTAAAAAACTATTAACTTACTTCAAAAAATGCTTTGTGGTCAGACCAGTTGTTACTCTGTGGTTCGTGTAATATTGAATTGGTGATAACATTCAAGTGATACATAATGACGTTCGTCTTTGCATTGTCTAGCAAATCTTTGAACAGCTGAGTTAGATCTCGAAAGGGCTTCCTAAAATGAAGATGGATTCATGTTTAGTTGCTGACTGACACGCTTCAATAAAAAATTTACAAATTAAAGCTAAAATAACTACAAGCCAGCAGAATAAAAGATCAGAATGAAATAAAACTTTGAGAATGATGCTGATTAAAGGAAATGAGAGGGTGCAAAATATGGGGTGGAAACGAAGAAAGAGAAACATTATGACTGTGGATATGAAATAAATCTAGTATACATGTGACGTAAGAATCTCCAAAGTCAAGCAATATTTTCACAATTAAAACAACTATATTGACTCTACTTAATTTCGTATACAGTGTGCAGGTGAAAGGCTAAAAATGTGACAGTCCAGTGATACTACAGGCTAGGGGTATGATATGAGAATCCATCTATACGTACTTGCCATCACTTGCTATGCAGCCTTCGTAGAAAACGAGATGATGATAAAGGAACGACGCTGAACAAATTATGGAATAAATAGTCTTCACACTGCAATTGGCCGGAAGGGACTCTAGAGTCTGAAACAGAAAATGGTTATCTGGTGAGGAAATATGTGGATTAAGTAACTCTTTTTCGTTGCATGGCAAAAATGATTCCTTATAATTGAAATGGTAAAAAAATTGAAATAAAATGGTAAACCTGTTGATGGCAATAATGATATAATCAGAGCCTCGACATAAATACGACATGGAAAAGACCTAGAGAGATCTGAAGTCTTCAAAGTCTTCAATGCTTTATCATCATTCTGACGTTTCATGTACAGAGGAAATCAGTCGAAAGAGACTTGCCGCGGCCAGTTAACATGAAGTGTAGCATCCCATTTTGGATTAAAGGATCAAAGAAATCATACAATTTTGTGAAGTTATATCGAAGTTATACTATTCTGTGAAAAGTGTAAAAATGGGAAACTCAAGCTTACGTCATTGAGGCTTTTATGACAGTCCCTCAAAAAAGTGGTTACTCCGTCAATGAAGGATTCTTTAACTGGTTCAAAGATAGCTCCACCACCGAGGCTTGCTAAAGTCACCAGCTCATCGAATAAGGAGACAACCTTGGCGTAATTCTGAAAAAGGCAGCAAGAAATAACAAAGAGAAAGCATCGAAACACAACAAGGCATTATTCAGAACACCATGTTTGCTGTCTCAGGTATTGCTTGACTTTGAAGACATATAAGACCCTAAATCGACTGAAATCTTATTAAATCACCGAGTGCTGAACATGTTAAGTGACAAAGCTATTTTGCAACAAACCTAAAAGAAAAACAAGTGAGACAGGTGCAAGTACTATTTTTCAGGAATGCAGTGGTCCCAGTTAACATCATAGAGGGACAGGCGATAAGAAACGGAGGTAAATGAAGGGAGAACATTTAGTAGGGTGGAGTGATTAAAAGAACATGCTGCATTTATGGGTGTTTACAGAGATCAGAAAAGGCAAATGGTTAAAAACGGGCAATCCTGAGCAGTTACAATTTCAAACGTACAATGCGCCAAGAAAAGGGGCGAAGTGAGTTATTGCGATGGTTGGCAAACAAAGGAAGCATTAGTTTGAAAAGAAAAATACAACATAACAGAAAATAAAGTAAAACAGAAAGTTATCAACAAGATGTAAGCATTGAGAATTTGCAATAAGACAAATTTATAGAAAATTTTTTCAGGTTAAAATAAGTTCGGCCCTCTAACTCTATTATTAATCAGTATTATATAAAGACTTAATCACGATATCAAAGGAAATAAAAAAAATATCGAGTTCAAAGTCTATTTGCAACAGCTCTAGTTGTGCCACAATGTCTATTTGTGCCACAATGTCTTTTTGTGCTACAATGTCTATTTGTGCGACAATGTATTTTTGTTCCACAATGTCTATTTGAGCCACAATGTCTTTTTGTGCCACAATGTCTATTTGTGCCACAATGTCTATTTGGGCCACAATGTCTTCTTGTGCCACAATGTCTATTTGAGCCGCAATTTCTTTTTGTGCCACAATGTCTATTTGTGCCACAATGTCTATTTGTAACAGCTCTAGTTGTGCCAAAAATAAAAACAGTGACAGATTCATGTTTTATATTTCATGAGTAAATATATGTTTTAAAATATCTACTGTGCAAATATGAAAAACCTTTTTTGACATAAAATACCTTTGGAAGCTTTTTAGGGTATTTCCAGTTGTCGTATAACAAATCATCTGAAAATAAATGTAGGGTTAAGTTAAAAGAGGAAACAAAAGAAGATACAATATATGAGGTGCATTGTTATTACAAAACTTTGAATTTGCACAACAAAATATGAACAAATCAAGTCAGAAAGACTCTTTCGCATCAGAGATAATCAACGTGTGTAGAAAAATCCAAGTAACCTCGCGTAAATGGAAATCTTTTACGTCATGGAAATAGAATTGTTTGTTTCTAACGAATTTTTATATTTTTTTCGTTGTTTTGTTGGTATCAAGTGGAATACAAATAGAAGGAAGCCTCGGTTGAATAGAAATCTTTTTTTGCACGAAATTCTTGATTTATTTTAAAACGTGAAATGTTAGTCTCGCGAAGGAACCTACTTCACTTCTTTCGCAACCCTTTCTTTCCTTAAAGTATAACATACTTGCATAATTAGCCGGTTTTTACAACAACTTAAAGTATTGGAATTTTCACTGAGAATCTCTTTGTGCAGAAAAGCATCTTAGAGCAAAACCTTTTCTACGCAATGAGGTTGTTTCGCGTGTCTTGAAGACCGGCCAGCAAAAATCTTTGTTATTGTCTTTATCTAAATGTTTTCATAAATATCTATATTAATTATTTATATCAAGTGTATTCGAAAACAACACTGAAATTCTGTCATGAAAATTTGCTAGTCTGCTAGTTCAAGTTCTAACACAGAGTATCTAACACTGAGAACTGTGCACCGTGTCTAAACAAAAAAGGGGTGTGCACCGTGTCTACACGACATGGAGTACACGCGTCCTCACAGTAGTAAGCTAACAGCATTTACCATTGACATGTATAAGCTCAGTCATTTCATCAGTTTCTTTCAAATCAAGCAAGTAGTTTGCAGCAGGAAGATTCTTACGAATAAAACTACTCAGAGTAGAAATAATGCATTTGAACTGTTCTCTCCATGGCCACTTCGTCTCTGCACCTTTCAAAAGGTAGAGCGATACAAAATCAACATGAAATCGAGGTTAACCGAGGAAAACCAACAACATGACTGAAAACCAAGACTAAAAGAACACCGTAGCTTTAATCACATCTGAGGCAAAAAATAGCTTGCTTTTATTAAGTTATGACAATTATCTTCTCCGTATCTTATATATTTTCAATTTTTGGATGGCTTAGGATAAAAGCTAGAATGACTTGAATTTTTAAGAATTTTAAGAACGTTGCTCCTTAATTGCCAGCTTTATTTTATAACAAAGCTACTTAACAGATACTTAAGCATGAAAAAATGTCTTGGCAAAAAGCGTTACTTAGCAAGTATATGATGCCATTACATTTGATGAAAACATGGAAGAACTAATTGATGCATCTTGAGAAGGTCAGAATCAAATATAAAATTGTCAATGTGAAGTCAATATACAGAAATAGATTTGTTTGCCGTGGATTCATAATTAAGTAAAATACTTTTAAGTAACTGTGTCGATGATTACCTGTTTTAGTTCTGTCTTTGTCCTCGTCCCAGATGACATTATCAAGGCCTTCGGTTCTGCCTGATCCCGAACATATTGATGTCGACGGCTTCAAAACACTTCTGATGCACTCACCTACAAAAGAGTTATCGTAATGTCAGCCATAATATACCTTAGAATATACAAAATGATTATAATTGCACGCACTCGATTACAAATAAAGGCAAATAAGAAGTGCGTCAGGCACAGTAGCCGTCTGGATAGATTATGCAGTTGAAAAGACGATATTGATAAAAATATCTGATGGTAACAGAGCCAATCCTTTTGTTACATTTTGGGACCACACATATACCAGGCAAACATGGATCGCTTTTTGTCAGCAAGCTCTTTAGTTGGTCGTTAAAATCACCTGAAGGTGAAATAGGGACAAAATTGTATTTGTCCATGACTATGTCGGTAAATTTTACCTTTCATAATCCACCTTGCCAGCTATCCCTCCCCTACCCTTCCCTGTGTGCAGTTAAAAAGATAAATGTACGTTAGTGTCCCTAAGACCCTGAAAAGACGGATAACGAATCTGGATAAACGGAATTCATATCAAGTATGGATCGAAAGTAAAGTCAGAGCAAGAATGCCAAGTTATTGAAACAATTGGAAACCTTCAATATGTTATAGCCACTAAAGTAGGCAGCGAAGAGTAACTGGAATCATAACATCCTTCCATTCCTTCTTTTGCAACATGGCGGTCGATAGGTAGGGTTGGCAGTATAAAAAATGTATACCTACCACTGAATCTTCGTTCTGGCTTGATGGCAAAATACTCTATTATTTCAGCTACTTCATTTTCCCAGTTCCATGCGATAGCAAAAGCTTTAGCTATAAATCTGACGTCATCGAGGCTTGAGACAGGGGTTGGTCCCTCTTTAGGTTTGAAAGCCAATGTAAGGTGTGTGTCACGCACGCTCTCTGAACTACTCCCTCCAAAATGCCTTACGACCTTGCCAATTGCAGTCAGCAAATGCGGTAGGTAGACACTTTCAATAAACAATCTTATGCTGAAAGAAGGCATATATTCATTGATTTTCCATAGAACTGGGATATCCATGTTCAGCATGTCCAGCTGGTTAACAACAAATGTCTCAAGGTTTTCCACCATCTTTACCTGATGAGGAATGCAGAGCAATGGAAGTTTCAAGATATACTAGCAAAAATAAAAAGCTAACATATGATCAAACTCGTCAGGCTGGCATAATCTAACCGTTAGAGGTACCAGGAAAAAAGTAAAGCATTTCTCTTATTCTCAAATATCCACCATCAGCCGCGCTATGTACCATGAAACAACAGTCTTTTGCCTTTATAGCTAGGCATAGTGTTACGTCAGACACATTATAATTCGATGCTCATTTTATTAACATTTGAACAGTAAAATGCTCATTTTAAATACGCTAAATTATAGTATTATACAAAATGCCAAAGTTAACGTTTAAATTTGCCATTCCTTTGCTGACATATGAATAGTAGGGACACATAAAACACCGGTACTCGAATGCTAGAAACTGCTCCCGTCTTTGTACCACAGTAATTAAGATTCTCCACCTCTAAAAACTCTAAAGATAGGGTAGGAGTGGGGTACTAACTAGGGGGAATTGCCCCTCCAGTCCGAGTGACTTTACATTGTTTCAAACAATAGGCAATTACCGTACTCTTTAAAGAAACAAAGGCTTGGATCCTGGATCCCAAGCGCTGCAAAAGTATTGAATCTAGCAACAAGAATAGCGATTATCATAGGGTTGTTATTATTTCCCTAATGCCTCAATTAAAAGCTTAGATTGTAGCCCACTGTAGATAATCAAATAAAAAATGTCGAGCATTTTTGCACAGTGCTTCTACAGTTTGTTACTTCTTTTACAGTAATCTGAAAAGAAGCCTTAAAGATATTATGGTCTCTGATGGGTAGAGTATATGAACAACTGGCAATCAAAATTAGAATTCGAGTAAAGAGAGAAATATTCAAACTAGAACGACAGTTGCTATCCCAGTTTAAAACAGAAAATTATTACAAATGAACTGAAGGCATGCTGATGTATATTCTTCTTTATACTTCAATTTACTTGGTTAAACTTTTATCACAGCAGTAGCCGAAGTAAATTGACATAAGATAATAATAAAGGCAACATCATCGGGAGGTCATTTATAATCATAATGAGGCAGGTCTTCTGGTCTAAAGGGCCATGATAAAAAAACCTACACTCCAATGAGTTTTAACACATAAAAATGAAGAAATCTTGAGCAAATTATTCCTATAACATCCTATAACAGGAACGGGGACTAGAATACTTTATTGTCGTCATCTTCGCTACAATAGTTTGTAACAATTGGGGGTTAGTGGGGTAGCCTTTCCATTTATAAATCCCATTACTTGATGCACAACTCCAAATTGTTGTTGATGCATACTTTTATTCAAATGAAATATTTGAAATACATTTACCTTGTCAACATTCTCTTCATCAGCCCATGAAACAGAATACTTCTTTGTACCAGATAAAAAGATTTCTAATTGCTGCTCTCTGGTTCTTGAATACAACTGTAATATTTCATTTATAGGGAAAACAGCCATAAATAAATCAATTATTTGAATTCTTTTCATTATCTCTTTTTGGTACATTGGCTGTTCAAAATTCAACCGAGAAAATATATTTCCTTGTTGTAATTGGCTGGAAATTCCAGTCCTTAGCTTTGACTTTATTTTGTGCCACAGTTCAAAAGTTGTCTCTTCCACTTCCCCAGAAACTGTATTCAGGGATGTAGAAGAGCCTTCAGGGTCCCTTTTGACATCAACAGTAACAGCTGGCAACAAGAAACCATTTCTGGAACAAAAAATCAACAGTTCTTTCAGGATGGCATCTTCAGAACCTGCATTGCATTCTAGTGCCTGAACCTTGAATAAAGATATTATATATTAGGATGACAAAATCAAAATAGATGATCAATCATGAAAAGTGACCAGCCAATTTTACAATGACCAGTATCACAAAGAAGGAGCTGTTAATGTAAGTATGAACATATCCGCTTTAAAATATGAAAATTGCACTGCTGGTAGATAGATGCTCATTACTGAAAACTTCAACTTTCAGTAGCTTTTTGCTCAAGTTCAGTGGCAGAAAAATTCTGAGGGGCTTGAGGGTCCAAATCAGCACCCTTCAATATAGAGAAAATTTGGGCTTTCAAACGGCTAATATCCTGTTGAGTCTGTGTTTATGACTGAAAATTATGGGTTTGAGACCGGTAGAAGAAAGCCTGAATTGCTACAATTGCCCACATAGCTCTGTTACTGCAGCTTGCATCTTGTGGTATGGTTTTGACATTTCTTATGATGCAAAACAATCACTGAATTAGCTAAAGTGAAGAACTTAGAAACTTTCCACATGGAAAATTAATTACCCTTGGGAAAAGCATAGTACAAAACTATCAATGTAAAAAATTGTAAAATAGTGACAAATAACAAACTTACAACATTTGTGAGAAAGCAGTTTAAAGCCAATGGGTCAATTTCACAGCGTGATTCACAACCAAAACCTTGCTTGTCATCCACTGGTGCAACAAATTTGACATTGCTGCCAACCCCAGTTACTCTGGAAAAATCAGGGTAAAGAGAATTCACAAATTATGACAGACAGTTGAAAACAAATTATACAGTATGACAATCTTTGGACCACAGAAGCAGGGGGAGGGCTGAGGGGGCTTACAAAGAATTTCCTTGCTCTTGGTTTTTAGCATGTTTGGCCCCCTAAAAAGGTTTTAGCACCCTCAATTTGTAATAGGTGCTGCTATCCTTTTGACAATTGGGAATTTTTAGGGCTGATTAGATTCATTTCTTCAAATTAAAAACCAACATCTGCTGCTTTGTATCAAATAGCTGTTCAAGATAAAAACAATCATAAGTCATTGCAAGACATTCACTAGATTATGAAAGGTAAAAACAATCATAAACTGAAGATTATAACTATTGAAGATGATTTCTAGTTGCACTTCCTTGCTTATTTTCTGTCAAATTCGAAGAATGCCCTTTTATTTTACAGATATAAATATATATACATCGTACATGCATATAGTAAAATATATCTTTAGTATATTTAGTGACTATGGCTAACAAATGACTATGGCTAATTCATAGACTATGTCAAAGGTGTGAGGGACATTTATATAGAATGAAAGAAAACATTTTCCTTCACTTTCACTTCATCAATAATAACTTTACAAAATCAGAGGAGCCTACTTATCAACCTAAATTACAATAGAACAATACAAACGATAGAATCTCAAAGAGGACCTGCCGAACTGTAAAATATTAATAATGAAAATTACTGTTTAGAAGTCTGCCATAAAGTGAATTATACCATAAAGGCAGAGCTATACACACTTTTTGGTGTATAGGTGTTATTCTGAGCTTCACACTTATGCAATCATCAATCAACTAAAAAGCATTGAAAAGTGGAAACATATCATATAAAGTTATTTTCATCTGACACTTGTCAGAGAATAAACGTCAGAAAATGTCAAAAGGCAAGAAGAAATTTATATCCAGATGTGGATGAAAGTAACCTGAGAGAAAAAATACTGCACTTGATTGGTTTTTTGTTTTTGACCAATCGCAGCTGCTACTTTCTCACCTAGCTGAAGAGTGTAAGAGGGAGGACAAAGTCATTCCGTCTACACAGTTTGTCTTTATGATGTTGCAGCAAACAGCATATGTTTTTTCTAAAATACCTTTATCTTTTCATTCAAAAATATGCAAAAAATGAACGATTTCTAATGAAATGCATCGTCAATTATTGAATGCTTCTTTTTCCAAAAATTTTCTAGAAAGACTTTTCACATTAATTTAAAAGCTTAAAGTGAAATCACAGTCTAATAAACTTTAAAAACTCCCATTTGAAAGATTAATGTTTACTTACTTGATTAGAGCTTGCACTTTTATTTATCAACTTGATTTGATATTATCTGTATTTGTATCATTTTTACATAGCTACTTTTTTAGTTCGCTTGGCATGGTAAAATATCAAGATATAGCAGAAACTAAAAAAACACTTACCGCTCTTTCAAGTTTTCAAGTTTCAAATCGATATCTGCAGCTATTGCTTCAAGAGACGATACATCAAGAAGTGCAGCTGATTCCAACTGTTCCAATACATTGCCGAAAAACATTTCATTTGAACTGCAATTATTGGTAAAGGGTTCCATAATTCAGTAGTAAGGTTTCCAACCCAAAGTTACATTGTAACGCCAGTACTTTGCTAGCAAAACTCACCAAGTCGTCAACAATTACAGCATTTTGTCCTTTCGTTCGTATTTCCAGAAGAAATCATTTGATAATGAACTTGAAGAAAAGTTTTCCTTGCTTCAATTGTCCAGTGAATGTTTTCATGGCAGCTGTTGAAGAATATGCAATGAGAATTTGTTGCACTCTCGAAAACGAGGTTTTATTGAATTGAGGTTAGCGTATTCCTGAAGTTACCATTGGTTACATAGTGAGCCTTTTCACCCTCCCTCGATTAAGAACCCCTTTCACACTAGCATACTCCTTAGAAAATTGATTCTAATAATGAGTGCCTCCTTTGAACAAGTGTCTCCAGCAGGTTTAGTCTATTTTGACGTTTGGTACACTCAGGCACCGCGGAGCGTTGAGAAAAGTGGGGGGTCTAAAAAAGTGGGGGGGGGGGGGGGGGGGCTAAAACCGTATGAAAAAAGGCTTTTTTGGTAGTTTGATACTTAGTATTTGGTATTTTCTGCAATTCATTTGAAAGAATCCGATGAAAATTTCGACTAATCTTTACGAAATTGAAACTTAATATATACAATTCACAAGCAGTTTTGATTTTTGTCATAAGCATTGTTTAATTATTCAGTACTGGCTAATGTTTTATCACCTCTATGTTATGTTCAAATTATGCAAAAGGGCACAGAGAGGTTGTAGAGGCAACTGGGGTAAAAAGGAAAAGTGCAAAAAAATTGGCAATTGCGGCCCTTAGATTAGCTGAAAATACATCTCAGAACGATTTCTTGCAGTAATTTCGAGACGTTAAACGGTTGTCAATTATCCGACGAAAGCCCAAATTTTCCGACGTGAGCGCCTCCCCCCCCCCCCACCATGCCCCCATAACTTCCACCACTGCCCGGACAAGTGTTAACAGATGCCGATGATTCATTATTTTTAGGCAACTTTGGACTAAAAGACTTTAAGCCAACGATTTTATTGTATACTTATTTGTTTATAGAGCAGAAAGACGCAAAGTTGGCGCAGAGGTTGAAGTCATTTCGACTGTAATACGTGACAAAGGGGAGGACCTTTTAGGGATATGAATGGACGTTGCGGAGGCTACCAATAGTGTTATAAAGGAAGCAGATGAAGAAATTTCAATGAATCAGCCTCAATTTTCTTTTATTCAGTAAAACAAGTCAAAACTTTAAGTTTGGATTGGGCTAATTTTGTAGAGGCTTCTTTACCTAATTGCTAGTGTGAAGAAACGCATCATTTACGCATATGGTCTCGGAGGAGAATCCTTGTAGCTCCTGTGTGAAAATAGATTTTAATCACAAAAGAGTGTGGGTGGTTAGTAAGTCAAACGTTTTAACAAGCAATTTTTAACAAGTGCAGACCACCGCCACTATTTTCCAGATTTACAGAATTACGTTCTTTTGACGTCATATTGTGACCAAACTTATCTTATCTCGCGATGAAGCGTACAAAATTCAGCTTCCAAGTATTGTCATATTGTGTTCATTTGTTTTGTTTCGGTCTCAACGGAATTTTTAAAAAAGCGCGGGTTCCTTTTACAGCGTCGAGAGACACGTGCTTAGGCCCCTAAGGCCTATTCGATTAATTCAATGCTTAATTGCAAAAAAACTAAAAGTGCATCAGTATCCATAAAAACTTTAGAGACGGCAGAATGAAATCTGTTAGGTACTCCAATATCCAGCAACTTTACCCTTGCTTGGCAATCCTGATATTGTATACAACACTGAACAATCCCCTTTTATCGCTATGACAACATTCTCCAGTGTATAACGAGATAAGAGGAAAGAGCTAGAAAGTTGGTCTCCCGTTGATAGAATGGATTAATAATTAATTGAAACAAGTGATAGCTTGATTGAGTCATTAAATCCTGGATAAATTAGTTGAACCTCGTATCTGGCTTAGCTTTTAATTGTTTCTCTCCCCCAAGAATATGCATCAGAAAAAGTTTGTGTGGGTATTTAGTATCTGTGGATTGTCTATTGACAATAACGTGCACCAAAAAAGCACGGAATTCTCTCCGATGAAGCTTTTCAGGTGCGAGCGTTGGAGTACACAGTCATTTGAATATTTTTCGAGGGGAAATACGTTGTATTTGAAAATATCATACTGCGACAGTTTTATTCTGCGATGAATTATGTCTTTTGTGACTCAAAGTAAAAGGTCTGTAGATAATGGAAAACCAAAAATAGGCCAACGAATGGAGGCTGCCATAATTCGCAATATTAATCATGGCAAAATAATGAAAAATGAATTCGAGGCGCTGGATTCAGCTAAGAAAAGGATTGAAATGGACATGCAACAAAGAATGAAGTTTTTCTTAAAGAGACAGCATAAACATGGCTATCTAAGTGGACACGATGCTGTGGAGACGTCACTTTCGAGAAAAAAGAACGAATTCAATTCAGCGATTCATGATCATAGTCAGCATTCAAGGCAAGAATCAAAATCGTGGTTTAGAAGGGTCTACAGTGATTCTTCTATTGACAGTAAAGACGAAAACCACTGGGTTAAGAGAGGCAAGGACGTGACGTATTGCTCTTCAAGCGAAAAGGCCACTGCAACCCCTAAATATGAGCGAAGATATTACAAGAGTCTCGATTCTGCGGATGAAATTGTTCAATGCACAAATTATGGCCGAGATTGGCAACATAATGTCACCAATGAGAAAGAATATGAACTGAGAGCGGTCATTGACAGTTACAATCAACCTGATTTTGAAAACATAACCTCAAATGAAGATGTCTTCATTCATGCCAAGGACTTGCGATTGCCCTCTGGGAAATTAGATAGAAAACCTGGAATCAGTACTGGGAAGGTCATGCTCCAACAAAACCAATCTTGCTTGAAGACTGACAATTTCGCTACGGATGGGAAACATCTTCGATCTTCGACGTATACTAGAGGAGATGTTGACTTGAAGACTGACATTCTCGTAACGGATAGGAAACATCTTCGATCTTCTACGTTTACTAAAGGTGATGCTGGGTTGACAAGAGACGAACTGTTGCATGAAACCGTCCCGTTTTCAAGGAACCTTTTAAATGGCCCCAGCAATGGTAGAAGAAATCTCTTAACAAAGAGTAACGAGCAAGGAATTGCTCCAACAGAAAATCCGGGTAAAACATACAAGCCGCTTGATGCCACTTGTTCGACGCAGTCAAAATATGCAACAGCGATGGAAAGGACAGCTAACTCTCCCAATGTCGCCGTCAAAATTAGAACAGATCAATGCAGCAAGTCTGGTGTTAATGAGAACTTTACATTGGCTAAAAGATGGGACAGGATCGTAAAAAGCATGAGTGACTTTGCTTTACCAGGTATTGAAGATGAATGGGAGCAATTTTCGGATTACAGTAGACATTTTGAAAAAGGCGTGTGCGAAGAAAGTTTGTATACTCAACAAGGCTGCTTTGTGACAATCCTCAGTAAAAACAAAAGTAAGAAGAAATAGCTTTGTAGCTCAAACTTTTGTCTAGATTACTTTTATTTTGACCTGTACCTAGAGACTAGAGAAGATCGAATCTAAGAAGGGAATAAATCGTGAATAGTGTATTACCAAAGAATCTGAAAAAGCATCTGTGACATTGCTGGTTAGAATCACTTCATCCTAAAGAAACAGTTTGTGTCTAGCTCTGAATCTGGTCTTTTTAAAGGTACTTCTATTTTCGAGTTCATAGATGTTGCAAAGGAATATCAGTTGTAAGCAGAAAATCCGGATTAATATGCATTTAAAACAAAGAAGACAACACTTAAGGGGGCGGTCCACTGCTGAGCATCCAATGTATCCAAGCAGCTTTGCACACACTGTGGTGCAGAAAGGGTTTTTGCCCAAGGGAAAAGTCGATCATTATCAAGTGTCGATGTCATTATTTCGTTTTATTATTATTCAGGCCATGGTGATGGTAGAACAATTTATCATCTGAATTTAGAAGGTCTGACAACATTGAGGTTGAATAACCATTGCAGACTATTTGTACAATATAAGGTATAGCCAATTGGGTATAAAAGCCTCAACACATCACTTTGCTTTTCGTCATTCATGCATTTTTAACAGAATATAAAAATAGCTGGAAATATTACTAGGAAATGCATTCATTGGACTGCATATATTATGCTGAACAGGCAAATAAAATTGGTATTATCGTCTAAACAGCCTGGATATTTTCGTAATTGAATTTTTTGCGCCATTACCCCCCCCCCCTTCCCTTATATTGCATTGGCTCTTAGGTCAATTTAAGCACCGATTTGTACCAAAACCTTGAGAGAAAAAGTTTGTATTTTCGTTGTCATTTGTACCTTTATCAACGAATGTCACTTTCTCTTGTTTTATCACAAATAGGAGGAGTGAATTCGCTATAATTGGTCTTTAAGCTTTCAAAAGTTGACAAACCTCCCTACTCAGAATGTTTGCATCAAAATTGTTTCCAGTGCCAACTGCTACGTTATCTGTCATCACAATCAAACTTTTCAAGCTTGAAGTATTATGTGGTAATCTTACAGGTGACCATCCTTTTTATTCGAATTGATAGGTTTTGGATTGGAAATTTCTAATTTAGAATTGCCTAGGATTGATTTATGCAAGAGATTCGTTGCTAGAATTGTCAAGTTTTGATGTTTGCGATAATATTGAGAGATTTATGCTCTGTACTTGCTTAAAACACAAGTAAAAACATTTTGAATCTTCTTAAGCCACTGTTGTCAACTACCAATTTTCACGATTTATAGAACACACCCAAATCTAAAATTTAATAGGCATATGAATTTCAAAATTTGAGCTTAATAGACATGAGAACAACAACACATGATTCTTCTTCAAAGTTCATAATTTGAATATTAACCATAAATTCCTTAGTACAAAATATAGCTTTAGCAACAAAAATAATGAAACGAATTTCATTTGACAAAATTCGAAACTGAAACTAGCTATTTAAAAGCAGTATTTAATTTATTTACAAGTTATTCATCAGATGTGTCCATGTCTTCTCTAAAATGATGAGTCCTGAGGTGTGTTCTCAGGTTGCTCGACGAGATAAACTTCCAGTTACAAATGTCACATTGGTAAGGTTTTTCGCCAGTGTGGGTCAAAACATGACTCTGTAAGTTTCCAGATGTAGTAAATGCCTTGGAGCATATTTTACACTGATAGGGTTTTTCGCCAGTATGGATACGAACATGCCTGCGTAGATCACTTGAACTAACAAATCCTTTACCGCAGTAAGTACATTTGTGTGGTTTTTCACCAGTATGAGTAAGAACGTGCCTCTGTAAGTTCGTTAATTGAGCAAAGCCTCTTCCGCAAATATTGCATTTATAAGGCTTTTCACCAGTATGTATTCTGTTATGGATTTTTAAATGTGCTGCCAAAACGAAGGCTTTGGGACATTTGTCACATTTATGTGGCTTCCTGCCTGTGTGGATCAGCACATGCCTTTGAAAGTTCCATGAACGAGTGAAAGATTTGTTACAAAACTGACATTGATACACCTTTTCGTTTTCGTCGCTGCTTTTTGGTGAAAGTTCTCCTGATTTCGATGAAGGCACCTTATCACTGCTTTCAGTCTCAACTTTAATGTCAGCTTCAATTATATGTGTCCCATTATTGTGACTCAAGCCTGGTTGTCTGTCCTTGTACAATTTCCAAACACTGGGATCATCAAGAACGAAGAATTCATTATAGAGGTCTTTCTTTAGGTCGATGTTTGTTGGGAACGGTCGCATAACGCTGGCTGCTGCAGCCAAATATGGAAGGAAATTGTTGTTGTGAATGACGAGGTTCTTCATGGCAATGTCTTGTTCCGACAAGATGTCATTTTCATCGTATACTGAATCTACCAATTGGCCTGAAGGAAGAAAATTGATTATTTTCATTACAAAAATAAAGATTTCAATGAAAGTAGTAACTTTTATTAAATTATGCGGTTCTTGTTGTAAGCAGAGGTTGTGCTTTTGAGCTTGAACTCTTCTCCTATCAGCATTGCTAATTTATGGTCATGTGATCATGTGCCTATGTCGTTCCACACTGATGCCTACTTGCACGTGACTTTTATTCGGTATTCGAAATGAAAAGAAATCAGTGCACTTTCATTGGCCTATATTCATTGCAGGTGGTGTGAGAATTAGCTCAAGCGTGCACAATGTGTGTACGGGTTAAGATTAGAGGTTAACTTTAATTACAGGTTGTCACTGAGCATGTATGCTAGGTAAGGACACGTTGATATAGTTCTAGAATTGTGGAGCTATTTTGCTTTGACCATTCTAAAACAAAGTTGTTTAATTCTTATATTTTTACACCGTTTAACACAAAAAATTTGTATTTCAGAAAGGTATTTCAACACCTTGTAATCCATACTGTGCTACCGTTATACTCAATTATAAAATTGCCTAAAATTCTTATGCTGGTCTTCACCGAATACTTAACTCTTTTATTCTTACAAGTCTTTTTTGTTCTGCAAATGTAAAGATAGCAAAAGAATTGCGAACACTTTCAGTTGGCATTTTAGTACAAAATGTTTCCAGTTGGTTTCTTATTTCGGGACCTGAAATCGCCCTATCGTTTTTAGGTTGAGCATTTTGGGAGAATTTAAGCGCCGATAAACATGAAAAACCGATGCAGTTCAAAATCCAAAGCTTGCCATCTTTTCAAAAGAAAAATAAACAAAATGAAAATTCTTGGAGGCTTTTTTTCAAAAAATTAAAATTTACCTTTTTCCTAATTTTTTATGAGCCTAGTACTGAAATTTTCTTAATTTTTCGGCATTCTAGTACTAGTTTCTTATACAGCGGTTCCCTATAAATAAAAAAACGTGTACTTATTCATGCTACTTAAATTGCCAAAAGGACCATAAGTATAATAACTTATTTCATCAGTGTCTAGCGAGTGATTATTGCGTTAAAATACGTTACTTTAGCTGAGGTTGCTTATTTTTGACGACTGGTCTGTAGAATTATGCGAAAGCACGGCGAAATCATGCTGTGGAATTTCGCCGTAGAAAACAGGTGTGCGCGGACAACAGACTCGACGTGTGTCTTTTAAAAGCGATATCTGGGCCCTTATGTTAGTTATTTAACACAAATTACATTGTTAAATGATTTGAATAGAGTCTTTTGTATATACACAATACGTTTTACGTTCATGCTCAAAAATTTGTCAGAAATGAAAAGCGCGTCAGCTGGGCTTTCAGGAAACTGGCAGAAAATGGCGCTTAAATAAACAGTAGATTATTGCCTTTCAAATTAACTGTTAAAAGGTTCGCGTTATAAAGGAACTAATTTACAAGGTAAAGAAACATTTCACTATTGCTTGATGGTGTTCCAATGTAAACAAAACTCTCTTGCTTAAAGACTTTAGGGGATATAAGAAAAAAGAGCAATAAAGTTGGCGCTCTAATGTTGCTGACTCTAAAGAGCCCTCAAGAATCAAAACTTATGTCGAAGGTAAAGTTTTTTGAGTCTTTTAAGATAAGATTTTGGAGGCGTGTTGTTGCAAAGAAATGCAGGAAATTAAGAAGCGCGCCGAATTGCCAGAATCTAACTGCTATTCAGTTTAGAATTACGCGAGCTGTAACTTGAAGAGTATTTTTCATAAAGAAAATATTTTCTTGCTGAGATCAATGCATGCTGAAGTAAAATATACTAATTTTAACAGAAAATAAAGCTTATGGTTACTTGTTATAGAAATAGAAAGTAGCACCTATAGATTTTGGCACTTTTGCTCAGGTATAAAAGAACATTCACTTTTTTCTTGTCAGTCACCACCTTTTAATTTCATTATAGTAATGCAAGTTGATAGACTCAATTTTATTCGAAGGTTCAATGTGAATATTTTTTATGATTCTATTTTGACACGTGCCAAATAATTTTGAAATAACAGACCGCAAAATCTGAATGGCGGGGAAAATTTTGGGAATATTGTAAACGCATAGTGTAAAGTGGAAAATTGTTTAGTGCAATCAGGTAAAATAGGTTGAAAAAACTCATAAATCAACAAGAAACAGAAACTCTATTAAGAAATGACTTCCCTGGGATCTGTTAACGTTATTCCTTTTTCTAGGAAATTAAATTTTCTCAAGAGTTTGAATATTATTCAGATGATGCTAATTTATTTGAAAGTACTTACCATCAGGAACCTCTTGAGTAGGTGAATCAGTTTTCTTGATCAAAAACGATCGTGGCATGTTGTCTCTCTAATGGTCAATGTACAGAGATTTGGAAACGGCCAGAGAGATTCAGCAGAGCTCTTCACTAATTAGAGGCGCGTGCCGGATTTCAAATCTATTGGCTGGGAGCTGTGTCCAAAATGGATTTCGACTTGTTGTCTCTAATCTCGGCAGAAAAATATGCCGTTTACGAGTACGTCCGCTGCCTTTTTATCTTGACCTGATTTTTCGGCACCGTAAAGCACAATGAATTGAGCAACAGGTGGGGGATATACTGAATTCGATGGATGGACCATTATCGCATTACCAGGGGGTGCATCTGGATAGTGATAGCAACATCATAGTATTGAAAAAGTAACGTTTAATCGACACAAAACGCAAAACCTCGTATTATTTTGGACCTTAGATGGATCAGAGTTTTCTTTAATAGTTTCCTGGAAGCTTTTATAAATATTAAGCCTATATTTAGATGTACCGCGCAATGTTTTTGGCGGTTTTATTGCCGGCTTGCTCCCCCCGTCCTTTGAGCCGCACACGTCTATTGTCTTTCAAGAATTGTTCACACTCACCTGTGGTAGGATAGTAGCGAAAAGCTTATGAATTATAAGCTAAGAAACTTAAAAGGGCTTTAATGGTTGATTTCTTCAAATTGTTTTGCAATTTCAAGTTATATATTTCATTAAATCTTTGAAATAGGCGTACGAATGGCGTGTGCCGTTGTTTTGCATTATTCTTGCTTGGTGGATGCTCATGCGCGGAGCTTCTCAGAGTTACTCAGATCACTATACCGTACACCAGCCACCAGAAATCACTGAAGGTGATGCAAACGGGGGTGCTGATAACTGAGTTGTCTTGGCGAAAATGTGCTGATCATAAACCAAATAACTGAACGGCCTGAAAATAGAAGCATAATTCGTTTTCTTGAGGATTTGGCCCTATAATCGGGGCCCTTGTCTGCTCTGAAATCCCTGGGTATGGAAAACCCTTTTTGGTATAGAATTGAACCTTGTGTTTGCGAATATATGGCCTCTCAAAGAGGAAAAGGATGGTATTTAAATCTGATTAATGATGTTTAAAATAATCCAAGGTTAAAAAGTCAAACTTATTTATAGGCTGGGGACATGGCTCGCTCGACTCTTGAATCTTACTCATATGAAACAGTTGTGTAATAATTAGGATGAATGAAAGAGAGCCCTTGCCTTAAAAATTCTGTACTTAAAGTCTTTGAGTGACATCGTTGTTTTTTCTGCGTTTTAAAACGCAAAAATTTAAACGTAAATGAAATCATCCATAAAGAATATGCTAGCATCAAGGGTCATTTGGCAATGAGAAAATTTACTGATCCCCGAACGCTTGAAGCCCCTAATATGTATCTAAAAGCTGGTTCTAATATATACGGCCTATAAACCGTTTGGTGCTTCATGTTTAACAACTCATGCTGATTTACAAGATTTACAAACAATGCAGCATCCCCCGTCTTTACAAAAACCACTTTATGCATCGTTCGTTAAACGAGAGCAGCGCACCCGTTAGCCTGTGCTTTTGGTGCCGTTGATCACTAGCCTCGTTTAGATGCTACTGAGTACACCTGACGTTAGTCGTCGAAGACATCGTATTGTTTTAAGCTGTCGGGCAAAGATTGCCTAAATCAAAGCCCTTTATTGACGTCAAATTTTCCCTGATTCAAAAACCCAGATTCGCTGGTATTGCTATTATAGTTGCCCTCGAGAGCTGAATATTTAATAAAGTGAAAGACCCTATGCAATGAGCACGGAATGCAGCACCAGCCACGGTGTTGACCTCATGCCAAGACCATGCACCCTCGTTAATTTGAACAAATGCCTTAGTTCAAATTGAACAGGTCTCGGACAGCCAATTTTGTTGCAGGGATCGAAGGGTTCATTGTGTCTACCAATAGGCATGGAGACATATTCATTAAAATCACGAAGCAAGTGATGAAAAGAAGTTTGATTGAAACTTTAATGTTTTTTAGTGCAAACAAAGAAACAGATCATAGTAGAAGGCACGACTACTTATCGTTCAGTAAATGGCCAGTTAAATTTAAAGAAACGAATATAGTAAACATTAAACAAACGAATCTAAGTGATTAAGAAAATCTTTGGGGATGCAGGTTAAAAGAAAATGAGGCCCCTTTGAACAATATACTTATGGAAGAATTCGGCATTGAGGAGCATATAAGATCAGAACTAGAAACTAGTGTTTAAATCTCGTATATCAATAGCAAACAAGAATTTTGCTGTATATTAATGTCGCTGGCAATATTAGATGATAGTGTATTACATTAAATTGGGGTGCTTTTGATTCAATAAACTTTTTTCAAGCGTTCTATAAAAGATGCTCAATGCACTTCGTAAGAAAGTTCTTTTTGCTTTTATTATTGGTTCAACATTAGTGATGATTATAGAAATGATCGTGTGGTTCGTGTTTTCTTAATAAGATTACATCCAAGTATCCAGATTTATTCTTCGACATTTAATTTGAAGATAGATAATGGCTTGGTCTGGAAAGTTGATCTGCAAATAGGCATAAACCTCAACTTTCCTTATGAGAATCAAAAGGCTGCTAATGGCTGTTTGATATTTGTTTCTGGCCAGTAAGGATGAGCAAAACAAAATAGAATGGTTGCTGAGGAAAAATAGAATCACCTTCTTGAAGATTAGAACGGCTGTTCAATGTAAAAGGGCATCAGTTATGTTCTAGTGAGATTCAGACTTGGCGATGAAAATTCACAGAAGGTAGAAAAACATTAGATAGCTGAAACAAAACATTACATAGATACATGGAAAAGTGGTGGGAAAAGCTGTCAGTCTGACAAATCCAAAGGCAACATGATTGAGTGTATGGGTTTAAGTATATTATTGGCATTATTTGGGGATAAGCCGCTTCAAGCTCCACGTCTTCGTAGCCCTTGGTGAGTTCGACTGGTGTGACGTAATAAATAAAGAGATACGACAGCGTCTGGAAATATAGGAATACGTTGTCTTATATGACATCTATGTGGCACGCCAACAATAAAATGTCTAGGTAATAGGTTAGCCAAGGTAAAAGTATATCAACAAGCGTTTGCTTTGCTCATTGCAAAACGCCTCTATTCAAATTCTACGCTAGCTTCATATACTCGTTGCCTTTCTTATGACCTTTATGCACTAGCAGGATTGCATTCCACGCATCGTTCACTGTCGGACTAGGTAGCCACTGACCCAATGCCCTTTAAAAATTTGTGAGTTTAAGGGAATCTGCGAAATGTAATTTTGTTGCCATTAATTGTATATGCATACCCTGGCTACCTTTATGATGGCATGTAAACCTTAATCTGTTACTGTTTTAAGTTTGAGCTAGAAGAAAATCTCATTGCTAGCGCACCAAGAGTTGCAAAAGAATCAAATTGTGGCTCCTACAATGTTTATGATATGACCATAACTGAAGTGATACGTGATGGAGTCTAAAAAACTATTGCCAAGAACTACAGTTTCGTATAAGGCAAAATAGAATTCATTATTACTTTTGCTTCAGTATCAACAGACCTGCAATATTCTTGCATTCTTAAACAAAGCATCGTAACTTAAATTCATTACTATTTACAACAGCAGAATTGGACTTAAGTCTATTGAGACGTATAGCGTCATGAATGAGTTCGTGCCCAAACAGTTTATGCCCCCAAAGTCCGCCAAGAGAGTAGCTCAAAATGAGCTGCCCAAAGGAAGTAGCTTACAGAGAGCATGCCAGCAAAAGGTCTACTGAAAATGACTTTCTGCAGCCAATCTGCGAGAATGAAGTTACTTTGGGTATTTTTATTCATCTATGACACTTTGGCACGACATTAGTAGACATTTTTGCTGCATGTGTTTTTGGCGAAACAAGATTATCAGCATTGTCAGATGCTTTCTACTCTTATGAGTGTTGAACGCAAGTAAAACATTTCATCGTGCGTTCTGTTTCTGTTTTCTTATTCTTAGAATGAGAAAAACATCCGAAAATTTCATAAACTGGATTATAATCGTCAGTTGCATGCCGAACGACATTAAAGCTTGGCAAAACAGGTTGTTAGGGGCTTAGAAGATTATATATACAGTTAGTTTTTACTCTTTTTGACAAGGCAAAGAAGTGCAAACGACTTATTCAAAAAGTGGGGGATGGGGTAGAGGGATTACACCCTAGCACTCTCTACTGTAGCACGCCCCTGGTAGCCATGTTAGCAGATATATGAAAAACGTTGAATTTTTTAAGCATTCAGCAAAAATGTTTGAACGGGAGAAGGGTGCAGGACTCAGTGCCTATATCAATAACCGATAAAAATGCCCTCTTGATATCAACATCTCGTTCCTTTTACAGAAAGAATAAAAATGAGCTTTACTTTCAAGATTGTTCTTTTCACCGAAAACAAGCGAGATAGTCTCGTTAAAACTTCGGAGAATAGCGAACGAGACACGCGGACGGCTATTCATACCCTTGACTAACTGTCGGCCCTCGTCTACAATTTTCGCTATTCAATTGGTATTGCCGAGCTATTGTAAGTTCGCAGGTATGGCATTGCTTTGTCGACGCCAGCGCAGGTACCAGAAGATCCATGATAATTACATGGAATTATACACCTTGTCGTGAGCACCTTCGACAACACTAATCGCACACAAACAACACCAACTCTATAAGGAATAACAACATGATAAAAACTTGCAGTGACGCGTTGTGGCTTACTGAAACGTAATGATTTCAGATATTTGACAAAACTACTTTTAATTGCTAGCGTTTCCGTTTTAGATAAAAAGTTCCTTTTTGTTTAAGGTCGTATGGGCATATTTCTTTTTGCGACAAGAAAACAAGAATTCCTTATTACATTGTGCGTTCAATAGTGGAAAGAGAATGCTGCAGGTTTAAAGGCCCCCAAGGACTTCTAAACTAAAAGCGTAATGGTTCTTTTTAGGAGGCTACCACTCCCTTGAATTTCATATGAACACTCTGTTATGCCCTATCCTCAGCCCTGTAGAGAAACATCACATCTGCCAAGGGGATCTGAGTCTTGTGCGTGGTCCGTCTCTAAACAGATTCCTCATAACAGTTTACTATTGCATCGACCGACAGGTACAAAATCCCTATTTAGAAAGGCAATGGATTTAAAATACATAGCATTTACAAAACATCTGGTACCCGTTACGAAAATATCATGGCTCTTTTGTAATATGTTTAGATTCATGTGAGATAAGCGAATTTCGGGTAGGGCTAATCCAGATTAGACCATTATCACGAAGTAACACATAAGCATTCTCCGAGTCATCATCATTTTATCTTCCGGGTAAAGACAACACCTTACTTTCTCAATAGGCTACGGGTTTCTTAGAACTTCTTTGCCCCTATATTTTTCAAACAGAAAAAGCATACCTTAACCCTATACCGCAGGCCAAAGTAGGTGTGTATGTACTTTGATAAAGGCGATGTCAACATTTAAATGAAAGGGGGTAGGACTCTACACTGTTTGTAGAGTCCTACCCACCCGTTTACACGGGATCCGGTCCAGATCGGATCCATACGGGATCACCTCTGAAAGTGTTCGGATAGCGGATCCAAAAGTATACGAATCCATCAGTTTCCGTGTAAACGGAAGGCCTATCCGTACTCTTTTGGATTCGATCCGGTTCGGATCCGCTCTCTTGTAATTGGGGTCTATTGGTGAGAGTTTGTCCATAATAAAAAACGTTTTTTCCTCTTTCATCCTTTCTGTGCCATGTTCGTTAAAAAATGGTTTGTTTTCGATTTTCAGCAAGCGTGACGACAATCATGCGCTCGTCAAAATCTTCCAATATCGGCCTTCAGACGAACCACGTTCGCAGGCACTCGTACCCTTGCTCGCCTCAACTTTCTTCCCCTAAATTGGACCCCCTTTCTATATTCCAGACAACAATAAGCCTTTTTGCGATAGTCTTTGCCATTCACACACAAACTAGAACGACGAAAAATGCTTTTTGGCGATGTCAATTTTTTTGCGTTGATGCCTCTTAAAAAAAGAAATCAATTTCTTTGAGGGGCAATTCACTCTTGCCAATAGCGTACGAGATTTTACCTAAAACAAAAGGATTTCTGGGGATTTTCAGATAAAACAATAGGATTTTCACAAAAAGTGTACGGGATTTCTTCTCATTGTTTTTGTTATTAGAAATGTAAAATTCCTGCCTTGTTTGCGGCTAAGTCGCTGGTAATTTTCCTATAGCCCTATAGGCACGCGGTACTGATTGGACAACTATACCGGTCGCATACTAGCGTTTTCTTGTTTGGCCTGTTTCGATCCACAACTGGGTATATGTTTTCCCCTGATTTTTCGGAACCTTATTCTGACGTTTTATGCCCTGAGGAGCGTCATACGAAAAAGCTATCTTGAAAAATGTTTGCTATTTTTAAAGCCATTTCCAAATTTTGCACTGCCATGAGAATTGCTTTTTACGCAAAAGTCACGGAAATTGCTGTTTTCTGGCGCATGAATCTTTCTTTTTACAGAGAATAATCAGAGGGGCCTTCGAAGATAATGGACCAGTATCTGGACATGTGTAAGTGACTGAGACAGCTGTCCCCACCTCAAATTCAACATGTCTCTCAAATTTAGCACATTTCAAGAATGAATTATTCTTGAGCCTTTTGAAAGTTTTGAAAGTTTTCGCCAAGAGCAGAAAAATCTCCGCCGTTTGATGGTTACTGAATTCATTCTTGAAAGTACTGGGGCAAAGACATAAAAGAAGGGGCAGAGGCACTGGAGGCAAGCAAGATTTAAAGATGAAGGGTATAGAATTACATACCTGAAGTGTATTTTTTATGATCATAAAGGCATCGATCAAATTTCCTCCTTCATAGCCAGTGAACTAGGGACAGAATCAGGCCACTTTGTTCTGTACGATAAGGATTCTCTTCACTGAAATTTCAGTTATGTTCAGTCTCATCTTCGAATTCGATTCGCCCGTCACTTCTACAGTCCAAGTATCAATGATAGCTAAAAATAGCGTTATCATTACTGGCGAGGCGGTTCGGCAGAGAAATGATCTTTCCTTGAGCTTAATTTGGGTCAATAATTGGCCTGCTTTATATAAAAAACAAGCAATGTTCTGTGGGAAAATAAGAAAAAGACTTTAAAAGGAGCAATTGGACTCAATACATTGCAATTCTATCCTTTCATTATTTGTCAATACATTTGAATTATATAACTTATCATAGATTCAAACTCGCCTTTTGAGCTTTGGAAGAAATGGGCGACCTTTATCTATTAGTTTTTTCTATTGACTACGGTTCAGGGATTTGAGCCTTACCTAAAAACATCAACGAAAAGAAGGAAAGGGGTAAAATGGGTTGATATCGATATTTTAAGCTATTTATCTATAAATTTACTACAGTCTCTAGATGGACTACAGTGGGTAAGAGCAAAGCCAAAATTGGAGAAAATGGAAGATGAGTAAGGTGACAGAGGGAATGTAAAACATTTGGAGGAGTATTTTTGTGATAACCTAAATAGCAGTACACGTCATAGGCTTTAGAATGAGACCACGTGAGAGACTTGTGAAAAAGGGAGGTAAAACTTTTTCATGTGTACTCAACAGTTTCTAAATTTCCATTTTTTCATAATCCCAAAACTATATTGCAACACAAATTGTTGTTGCTTATTGTCTTGTGTCATCCAGTGAAAATGATTAAAAACACAGCGTATAAAAAGCTTGCAAATTCTTTGTTACACTGTATAGCTATTGTTCTATGTGTAGCTATGCTATTTGTTAAACAATCACTGCCAGAATTACTTGGAACCCCCAACACTTTGCGCTGTGCTTTTCTATTTTACACTTATTTGCCCGAATACTACTACTTCCGTCCCCCTTGCCCCCAAAACAATGTTGAAAGCATTGAAAAATATTAAACAAGGGACAAGAAAAATCTTACTTCATACTTTACTTCTTTTTTCTGTAGTAAATCAACATTGTTCCTAGGGGTAGAGGGGGTGTCTGAATTTGCCTTTGAAAACTGACGTTAGTGTTTCAAGACTTTTGACAGGCATTGTACCTATGATAAACACATCAAGGGCAGGAACAATGTCAGGTGATATCGTAATTTAAGAATATTTCTGAATAGGGCTAGAAGCTCTTCGGTTTTTGATTGAGTTTGCCAATAAAAGAAAAACATGGTATGTTAATCTCGTGCTTGTTTCCCTGCAGCATTAATGAAGATTGATTTCGGTAGAATTCCAAAGATGAGGTACCTAAAATGTCAATAAATCAGAACAATAAAGGTACCTTTAAAACGTGGATTATTATTGGAATGATTTCTCACTTTATGTGAGAAAAGGCAGGTGCTTAAGAAGCCTTTTGCTAGCTACCCGTAGACATGCAATCATTTTATGACGTCACTTTGATTATTGTTACATCTCAAAGCATGTTTGAAATTGTCGATAATTCTAAACAATGGTTATCTGTAGTTTGGGATCAATACTTAATATGCCTAGAAGCAAGTTGCGTAGTGGAGACCCGACTGACATCGTCAGGCCAGTGGCGGATTTAAGGGGGGCAACTAGGGGCAGTTGCCCCTCCCTCTACGAGTTGAAGCAAGTCTGGTGCCCCTTTTTGGAAATTGTGCGCCCCTTTTGAAGAATGAGAATCAGGTGAAAAAGTTCCTGAGACCGATAGGTTAATTTGCTTTAAGAATTACCTCAAAGTTATGTTGTTTGTGCCGAAAATGGATCTGAAATTGTTGTATACAGCGTACTCTCGTCATCAATTTTTGAAAAATTTTTCAGCGCCCCCACTACTAACTGCCCCTCCTTCAAGGGTGCTCTGAACCCACCATCATCGCCAGGCTGAGATTGGTGCCCAACCTGATACTCTGAAAAGAAAACGTACTAGGCCCTAGCTCGATTCTGCTTTCTAATAATGTTTGATAGTGCGGCGCTTTGGTTTGGTCCTTTAATTGGACAAATGTTTGCACTCATGAGCATTAAACAATAATGAAGTTTGAGAAAAAAAGGCTGTTAGAGATGATGTGAATAACATTTTGGGAAGAGACGGCAACCTGCACAAACTAAAAAGTTTTAATTGATGTTATGCATGATCCAAAATCAATATATTCTTTCCATTCATATTCTATGCCAAACTTAGTAATGGCCACTGAATACTCACAAAAAGTTGGTAGCTACAATACATTTCTAACAGAGGATAAGATGAAACAAAGAAACCTTGTAGAAAATTGTAGTATTGATAGTATCCATATAAAAATAAACTGCCAGAAGCTTACTGCTCATCATTCACAGCTATATACTACTGCTGAACTACTGAATATCTAGATTTATCCATATAATCTTATTCTGTGGAATTTAATAAAGCAACTTACCAAGGATCGCAACGTTTATTTGTTAATGAGTGGTTACCAATTGTGAAATATTACCTTTAATCCTAAGCGCAATAATGACCCCAGAGACACCAAATGAGAGCGGCGTAGGGTTGGGGTGTCGCAGCCTTATCAAGTTAGCCAAACATGGAATTATGATGGAGAAGAGTATGTTCAAATTCCTGCTTATTGTATATATTTTCTTACTATTCAGTTGGAAGGTCAAGCAATTCTCGTTGAGATTTGGTTACACTTGAGTTCACAACCCGGACGAAAAATCATTTTCTTGACTGCATCATTGAACGAAAAAACCAATTACAAAAGGGAACTGCAAGTAGCCAAATAAACACTTTAGCCCACATTTATTTCAGGTTTGCGGTTTTCAGGTTTGAGGAATCGTGGATGAGGTTTCCGGGGCTAGAAAATTCATAGCATACTTTTCCTGGTCCTGTATCAGACTAAATCTTAACCGCACGCGCAACATATCAATCGCAAAATGAATATGCACTCTAAAAAGCCTTCTAAAATCTTTCAACCAAGTAATTTGTCTAACTTTGTGTTTCGGAAAAAAACGGCGACAGGATCTTTGGCTTTCATTACTCCATCAAATGGACTGCCAAATTGCGATTGTCAAACAAACTAAAGACTTCCTCTGCGTTTCGAAAGAATCTTTAAAGGCTTCTGCGCAACCGGCACGCTTTGCGACTATAATTCACAGACCCGGCCTAAGTTTTAGTCATGAGTTTTGTTCCAACCACGCTGCAACGAATGAACTTACATTTCTAACATTTACAGCAAATTAAGCAAACGTCACGAAAAAAAGATATTCATAACATTGCAATGACTTGATTTTCATTAATTATGCTAATAATTAAATACATACTGTTATTGAGGCCCTAAAAACTAAGCATTTCACACAAACTGTAAACAATTTCCTTCCCTCCATTGGACTTTGTTTCTGCACATCAAAATCTTTGTTTCGTTTTCTGATCATTTCTATCAAACCCTTAAAAGCCCAGGTGTGAAGTAGCGAGCCAGAAATTCTTAAACAATCTTAAACAATAGATAATCAACGATCTTCCCTGTAGGACAATAGTGTTCACGATAGAATAGAAAACTGTGCGTGCTCAATTGATAGACATTCACAGTACCAATCAGTGAATGTGTTTCATATCATGCACAAATCGAGACTTATTATTAGATCACGCTTTATTAGGCTTTTCTTGATAATTACAACAAGGCTCGATTTGCGAAAAAACGTGGGAACATGACCAGCCTCAGATCAAAAACTAGTAGAAAAACAATGCGTTTTTGAAAATTTTCGTGTAAACAGAACTGAGCAGATTTTATCAGCTAATCGTCAGTGGTGCTAAAAATAGCTTGCAAACGAGTTATTTAGTGGTCTAATAGTATGCATTTGTAGAAAAAATGTTGAAATCAGAAGAAACATTAAGAGTACCCGAGCCTCAAATTGTCCAAAAATAAGAGCTCCGAGCTTCGCGCGTCAGCAAAAATTATCTGGTTTCACAAAAGATGTCTAGCCTTCTTAATGTTGTCAAAATGGCAAGCTTTTAGAAAGCAGAATGTCAACAAAACTCTCAATGTATTCTTGGGGCGAAACTTGAATTCAACGCACGAGCTAGGCATGCGCGAGTTGAGCAAAGTTCAGTGGGGTGGTCAAACAAACTGAGCATCGCTCAGCAACACCCCGAACAAAAGAAATGTTTAATTACTCTCTCAACATTTTTTATCGCCGTCGAACATCTCTGAGCAGGGCTGAGCAAAGCTGAGCAAATGGTCAAATGAACTGAACTTTTTACTGAGCAGGCATGTTGAGCGTTGCCCCGTGAAATGTTCAGTTCGTTTGAACTGGGCTTTACAAAAGGGTGAAGCTCTAATTTCTAAAAGATCTTTCAAATCAATATGCAAAAATAAGTTGCACCTCCAGAAAAGGGAGAAGTAGAGTAATAATCAAATAATGTATTTGAAATTATTATTCGAATTATAAGGGTTCAATTTAGATTCAGCTGCAAGCTGCAAATATTTGTTGAATTGTACACTTGTCTTTCTTTAGGCTACAATCACTGCCAAAAGTCTTTCTGGAACACTAACGTCAGTTTTCAAAGGCAAATTCAGCCACCCCCATCTCCCCTTAGGAACAATGTTGATTTAATATAGAAAAAAGGAAGGGGTTGTGGAGTACGCTTTTTCGTGTGCCTTTATATGATATTTTTCTATACTTTCAACATTGTTTTGGGGGGAAAGGGGGACGGAAGTAGTTGTATTCGGGAAAACAAATGAAAAAAGACAAGCACAGCGCAAAGTGTTGGGTATTCCAAGTAATTTTGGCAGTGATTGTACCTTCTGACTTATGCATCTTCAAAATTAGACGGATCAATAGTTTCGAGAGTTTGTTCCCCACACCAAACATCTCAACACTGATATATCTGCTGCCGATACCAACATTTCCCTAACATTTCCCAGGTTTAAATATAGGATACATTTTGCTTTCTGTTAATGCTATCAAGCCTGGTATGGAGGGCCTTTTCAAACACGCTCGTCAAAGATAAGGACATCTCTTTTACAACATTATCACAAGCGAAAATACAGTTACAACGCAGTTGTCAATGCAATGAGCTAAAATTATTCCAGTCTATGCAATTTGTCAGGCAAATCAATGACATATATTGTGATTTCATAAATGCATTTATTCAGCGATTAATTTACTTACTCATTCATTTGAAAATCATTACTTCATTCTATAAATGGACCTCAGGTGGAATGATAAGTATAGCAACAAGAGTCATTACGACAACAAGGGCAAATGCAAAATGCAAAAATTTATCTATTACCCATGCTAACTGTTGTCTTTCGTTTGTTATTTCCTCGCTTCTAATCTCATCTTTTAACTGACTGCTCATATCTTTGAGTAATACCAGGAATTCATCCTTAAATTTGCTTGATAACGTTGGAAAAGGCTTTGGGGTATCCTGTATATCATCTTCGGTCTCTTCGTTGTAGCTCAAGATATCAAGCGGATTGTCATGTGTAAACTCTGTTTGTTTTGTTTCTTCCATAAATTGATTCTCGATGACGTCAGGATGGTCCTCCTGTTTGTATTTCATTGCGTCTATAGTGCCAGCATCCTCTACTTTACGGGATCTTCTGAATCCAGGGGACAGTCCAAACAGCCAGCCGAGACCTTTATTTAGGAATAATCGCACAAATTTTGGTGGAAGGGATGACTTTCCTTCAACGTCGATAATCAGACAAATAAGCATGATAGCAATGCTTATTTCTGCTAAAATTGCAATCATGAACTTGCTAAAAAGTGGGGTACCCTCGGGGTTTTCTGGTGTCATGTCCGATATCATGAGAGAATAAACCGTTAAAGAGAGTAGACACGTGATCAAAAGATTCACCCTCTCACCATACCTGTGTGGCAAGAAAAATGCAAGTACCGAGAGCAGAGTGATAACCAAACTTGGGACCATGAAGCTGTAAATGTAGAACATCGATCTTCTGCGAACTTGCAGTGTGTATGTGACGCTTGGATAAGGCTCCGGACAACAGCTGTAGTATACTACATCTCTAACAGCTTTAAAATCTGTAAAGAAAAACAGTTGATTTAGAGATAATACGCATCCTGAAGAACCCAGTGTATTCTGATCTTTCCAATATTATCTTAGTTTTACCTTTTCATGTTTGTTGTGTGCTTGTTGTGTTGTGTTGTGTTGTGTTGTGTTGTGTTGTGTTGTGTTGTGTTGTGTTGTGTTGTGTTGTGTTGTGTTGTGTTGTGTTGTGTTGTGTTGTGTTGTGCTGTGTTGTGTTGTGTCTTGTTGTAAAATAATATGGAAGTACATCAAATATATAATAAGACTTTATCAAACTTATATGAGAAGCTTCAAAAGGTGTCGTCAGGTCACCTTGAGCTAAAAATTTTTGAAGATTGCTGCGTATAAACACTCAGCTTAGGCATAGTTGCTTTTCAGAAAACTATAACGAAATTATATGTTTATATACCTACTACGTGCCACTCCCCATTGGCAGAAGCCATACTCAAATCTCCATGCGAACGGGCAAGGGTCAGGTTCAAGTGATTTCCAGTATAGCTCCAAGAACCAAATTGCAATGGACAATTCTGTTCATCAAATGGGAAATACTTTGCGCTGAAAATGCACGTGGATCTAAGAATGAGTCGAGTGGACCAATGGACTGTACCGCTAGGCCGGACAAATACGCCATCTTCTATGTCGAAATCAAATCCACGGTAATTTTCTTGTGCACTGAATAAAAGTCAAAAGGGAAATGTTCACAACTTGATAAATTTTATTCATATACAAATATATCTGGCAAAATACTTCAATTCTTTTCAATTCTTTAATTAATTTTCAGGCGTCAAGAATTTTTCCACACCACAAGATCTATTTCCACAACTTTAAATCCTTATTACTAGGCAAATGAATAGAATATAATAGAATATAACGAAACAGGCTTTCAGTATGGAAATATCAAGAAAAAATTATAGAACTAAAATTAAGCAAGGGATGTAGTGCTATATAAAAAACCAGAGAGGGGGGGGGGTTGGTCGCGAAAAAATCCCCAAAAACAAAAGCAAAAGTAGAAAACGGCTACTTCATTATTTTTACAAAGGGGTAACCAGTAAATTCAAACTCGTACGAAATTCTAAACACTATTAACGATGTTTTGCTTGCTTCAGAATCTTTCCTTTATTAAGCTACGGTACTGAGAGTAATATGTCACAGATTTTGAAATATACATTGTCTTGCGCAATTTCCTCATACCCAACCAAATTTAGACTTGAAAATAAAAGTATGGAAGATGTCTTACTTGTTATAAAGATAGATGTCTGGAACCCAGATTGTCATGGGGTTCAGTACCAGCCAATCTACCGCAAACTCACTCTCGTTCCATTGAAGTCTAAAATCTTGCCACACCTTGAACAAAATCATACTAAACTTAAGGACAAAACATTTATCAAAGAGTAAATACTATTTTTGTTGAATTTTTTCCTATATTTATTGCTATTTATTTCTAACTGATAGCTGGTCACCTTTCTATCAGTAAGTCGTCCTATTGCCTAAAAAATGGTCGAAATGAAGCATCAAATAGCAAACTTTCAGTAAAATTTCAGTATCTTCGACTTATTTATTGTGCATAGCAAGGTCCTACAATAACAGATATGTGCCTACAACATTTGCAATTGCTGTGCCAGGAGGTCTGGCTTACCCTGGTTTTTCCGCTCAAGCACTCTTTTGAAAAGAAATGACTAGTTTTTGTGTTAATCCATTTCGTTACAGAATTAATTCTATTTGATTTGAGAATTTTGATTACCCTGAATGAATGCGTATTTCTGAAGGTAGGTCTAGGCTTCTTGTAAACGAATTTCAAAAGGTTCCAAGGGAGCTTTTGTAACTGCTTTTACTTTAACCTCTGATCTTAATTCAAGACAGAAATCTAGTCAAATCTAGTCTCTTTGTGGAACAAATTAACAAATGTTTGTGGAACATGCTGAAAAACAGGAACTTGATACGTAGGAGAAAAATCGTATACCTAAATTAAATGGAAGTGTTGTATAAAAAGTTCCACAAACATTTTTAACAAAGTATTCATTAGCAATTGTCAACATGATATTGGTTTGTAAATTCAAAGACCTTTTGCCTCTTTGTAAATTTAAAGACTTTTCGCAATATTGTAAAGAAATGACCACATTTCTTCAATATGAGCTCAATTTCCAGATCTTACTGTCAAAATAGTCCATTTTGGGTGAAATCTTTCTGCCAGTTCTAAAAATTTTCTGTGAACCTTGTTTTCATGTTCCGATACATGTGAAGCTATGTGCATGCATTTCATTTCATTGTGTTAGAGGTTGCATATGACAAACAATTGCTCCAGAATCAAAGGCCTAAATGGCATCACATACCTGTCTTGCCCAAAGATTCCAGGTGACGACTTGGTTTTTCTCATCCTTTGTATAAAAGAAAACAGAAAAACGCCATCAGAATTATTAAATTTATAAAAGCTACAGCCATGTATTCAACTTTAATATTTAAGAATATCTAAATAAAGCTCTGAAGACTAAAAACAAGCATTGATCGGCAAAGCAACTTAATAACTGTGAAAATATTACAGTTGCAGGGTGCTGACTTGCTTAATAGGTACAAATTATATATTAAAGGGTGACGTCACATAAACATATCCTGAGTACAAGAGGCTTCATGACAGAGTGGATCGAAAACAGTGGAAGCTCTTTGAAGTTTTGGTACCCAGGATAATAAAAACGCTATTGTGGGATTTTAGGCGTTAGATTGCTTTACCTTAAAGGTTCCAATAAAATGTCTATGAAACTGCAATCACTTCTTCATTTTACGAATCGGATGATATGAAAAATTTGAAGTTTGCTTACAGATTACTATTATTTAAGCTTGATTCAAAAAATTTCGAACAGAGACTAAACGATTCTCGTTCGGGTTATGTGCTTTTCTTACCTTTAGTATTGAAGAAAAGGATAAAAGTTTGCTGAAATGATAAACTGATACATTATTGATGATTCCGAAAGCCTCCGTAAATCTAAAATACTTACAAAATCCATTACTTGTCTCAGCGATAAATCAAATGAGACTTTGACAGGAGCTGTAGCAGTTGCAGCTGGGCGCATGCTTTTCTTGTAGTTTGCAAATAATTTTTGTACCAGTCTTGACTCATCAGAGGGGTTTGCCTTCGACGTTGCTAGAAACAAAAGCAAATCGTTCTCGTGAAAATAAGAAGCATATATTAAGACACAACTTAGAACCGTTCTGTTCTATACATCACATAGTGTGTAAAGCTCTGCCTATACGGAGCACTCTACAGGGACCGGTAAACAGTAACTTTTATTATTAAGCAGCTTAAGTAGAAACTGCTTTTGTGGAAGATAAACGAAGTTTGTGCCATGTGCTTTGCCATTTACATCTTAGCTTCATTGAAACTTTTTATACATGGTAATGAAGTTTGAATTACATAGGGACATGCCAGATACCAACATTTAAAGAACTTGTAAATACTAGTATGTTATTGAAAATATATATAATTCAATCAACATTAGCTGTTTGTTTGTTCTGCAATAGAATAAACGCAAATTTGGCTCGATTAGGACTTAGTTTTGAATTTTATCTTTATTCAAATCTTGAGGACATAATGCTTTCAGATGCGAAAATTAGCGGGGGGAGGGGGAGAGACACCCGAGGTTGGTGAGGAGGTTGGTAGCTGTTGTTAATCATTCAGCCAATTGCTCTATTACTTTTTTCCCTCCTTCATGATTTGCATGGGACAACCATTGGTTTAGAAGAGTTCCTTATGCAAAGTGGGAATGAAAACATATTTCTACGAAAGTTTGCTTTCTACCAGTAGAATTATAAATGAACGATAACAACAATAAAAGTCGCCTTAAACGTTATCTTGTCTCGTCAAAATATTTATTTTATCAATATGAGAGAAATTGCGAGTCAACCTCTGGCAAAAATCTCATTGAAAAAACCAGGTGATATTGCAGTGTCTGGACATCATTTTGGTGTGTTAGTTTAGCGACGAATTTTCTGCCATGGGAAGGGAATGCTTTCAATTTCAAGCGACGAAAACCAATGAAAACATCTTTAAAATTCGGTCGTATTTAGAAATGAAAACAAAAACATTCCCACTCCAAAAGTCTGCGTGTTTTTATTTGAGGCCTTAAAAGCCAGCTTTGTTTCATTGTTTTGAACTTTTTCCGGCGTTCCCAGTCTTTCAGTCATAAACAATTGTAGAACAAGCAGTATTGCTGAAAAACATACTACTACGGCTAATCTGGAAAGTATCCTATCACATTTTAAGTTAGTTTATATTGGGCTTCGTTTGAAACTTAGCGAAAACTTGACCGTTTTATTTTACTCGTAGTTCTAAATTTGTTCGTCTTGTAGAAGATAGCCATCCCGAAGGGAAATCAGCTAGGGGTGGGGGGTATTGATGGGCTTTTTTATATAATGAGAAATAAAATAAATTCTTGTTCTAAAACAATGAAAGGTCACTGAGGCTTAAGGTTGTAGCAGATGCTAAACATTTAAGGGGGGCTTAGTATGAATCTTGTCCGAATGCTTCGTTGAGATAAAATTGCCCGAATGGAACCTGACATACGATGGATGCCTGAACATGGGGGCTATAGCCCTCAAATTCCCAATGTCTTCTTCGCCGATCCTGGGGCTGCATGAGCAATGGCCCTCTATTAACTATGATAAAAATACTCTGTCAAATCAAGGCAACACTATTACGTTGTATGTTGAATAAATGAGCGAACAGACGGTCCTAGCTAAGCAAAAAGAAGATTCCGTTTATCAAAAACGAGGGGAGGGGGTGTAAGTTTTCGTTGCATCTACCTGGTGCAAAATCTAGGCATGAGTAATAAAGTAAGTTATTGAAAAGTTCGCTAACTTTAGACACAGTAAATGTACAATGATATCAAACTTCTTCTTGAATGGGTAATGGGTATAGAATAATAATATTTCTACTTTTTTCACAAATAATGAGGTATGAAATATATAAAATAAAGAAAAAGAAATGAATCATGAATTCGAAAAAATATGGATTTGTATAACGATGTTTAGACTTGAAAAAGAAAAATTAAGTGGTACAAAGTAGAGACCTGGTAGTAGCTACCTGCCAGGGATTATACCAAATTGTCTTTCTTTTGTTGATAATTAAAGACAACGATGCAAAGAAATATAAGGAAAATTACTGAAGTAATTGATAGCGAATTCAATGTTTGCAAATATCGAGTTATGCTAACTACCTGTTGCACTGGAAAGGCTGCGATGCTATACAAGCTTAAATAATAGTTAGGCCAGTATACGATTGCATGTTAGTGGCATGTTAAAGAGGACTCTTATCCTGGGCCAACAGAAGTGTGACGTATAAGACTGGAGAGAAGGTCAAGAGCGTACCCAAGCTCGTAACGATCACACAAATTTAGCGCACTTGCCCTGGACCGATTCTGTGCCAGGACTATTTTTGCGTCTTCGACAAGAACACTTAACGTTAGTGGTTAAGTCTGAATAGATACAGGGCATTAAATACTATCGCTATGTTTCACTAGATTAACTTTTGTTTATAAACTCACGAATTTATCATGCAGCTGAGCTGCTTGACATTCACTTCATTCAATTTCAAATTTATTCAGATGAACTATGAAGCGCACTTTCCCCCTGCACAAGAAAATCCGACCACTTTCCGTACCGCACTTTCGACATTGCTAGGCACCTTAGATCTTGTCGAATCACCGAGAGTAACGCAGAGAGGCCGGTTCTTTTCTTCGCTACCCTTGCCAATGGGTACTAATTTGCAGTGAACGGTTGTATAGACTTCGCTCGTGCTCTAACAAGTCTGCCCAGTTACCTAATGTTTATCAGATTTCTAATTACTAAAACCACAAGTTGTCATAAGTTTTGAAAGACAAGATAAATTCACAGATAAATTCAAGTTAAAGTCAAGATAAATGCTTTAAAATCAGCTTAGGTTAGAAGAAGATGAAGTCTAAGCAGGCCGTCAGAGAAGTATGATCTGATGCAAAACAGAAGAAGGAGAACAGATTAAAAGAGGAAAATAAGTTACTCACCCAAATAGAAATTGGCAGCAAAGTAAATAAGTCCTTTAAGAAGGAGACAGAGGAGCATTTCCGTCAATCGGCGTCACAATCCTTTTGTATTTACATTGAATCTTTATTTCTCACTTCGCGAACGGGTTTTAGAACCATCGATGAACGCAGGCTGTTTAATATACGGCAATTTAAAACTTTTAATCTGACAGAAAGCCGACCAACACTGTTGCTTAGCAACTTTATCAGAATGTTCTGGCCTTTGTTACAAGGTTACATGTAATTAAACATCTCTGGTTGGTCATTATCCCGGGGAGGCGTTGCTCAATGCATAACACCTTTAAAAGCCAGGCTTATTGTTTGGAATTGTAGAGGTATTTGTAAAACCAAATCAAATCGAGGCGTCAAGAGACGCCTCAGTGAAGTATCGTGGTTGGCGGGTCCACTTTATTCAAGCACATTCAATGTGATGCAGACAACGTTTTAGAGCAAATTCATTGCACTGAAACAACAATAAACCCACCGATTATCTTTTTATGCATTTCTTCGGCTTTTCTTTAAATCAGTAAGAATAATTACAGGCGATAAAGGCCATTTCTAACTTATAGATTACAGCACTTGATTATTATAAAGAATATTTACAGTGATCAAAACCGGATGAAAATGAAAGTAATCTGCATAAGAAACGATTTACAGTGCAGTATTATGCAAATACTATACTGGTTGTAAGGCTAAAACTAATATATGTAAAGCCTGTAAACAACCATAGACAATTTCAATGTCAGACATTCTGGCTTTCCTTCTCTATTCAATGCCATGCTTTTAATGTCCTACGAAGTCATACCAAAGCTTGCTACCCAGCCAGTTTGTCAGTTCCTCTGTGAATGATTGAATAACTCCTGCCGCCAATAACATAGGGTGATTTCACCTACGTAAATCTTTTAATCGGTCTATACACCCATTGAAAACTGTTCTGTTTTGATATACCTTCGACACTGTTATTCTTTGTAATAGATCGCATGGTATTGTTTGTATTCTGCTTATGGGAAAGTATATGTAAACACTCTAAAAGTGCGCAAAAGTTATGTAAAATCAGAAATGTGCAATGAAAAGAAATACTTCTTTTCACAATTGTGCGTTCATGTCAATCTTCTTTCTTATCTAAAGAGTGATCCATAACTCACTAGCTCCATGCTTCTCGCTCTTTGCTTCCCTTAGGCTTCACTGTTTTCAGGATACCCCTTAAACAAGCCTGAAGAGGATACTTCACAGAGGAGAAAGAAAGACAGTTAGCCTTCTTGCTCTCCCCTCCGTAAACTCTGCACGCAGGGCACCTCGAGTCTCATTGATCCTTATGAAAAAGTCATATTCAAAAACCCAATTTATTTTTATGCAAAGCTTTTATGTACATCTATTTACATTATAACATTTCTTAACATCAACAAAGGAACTTTTAACAATGGCTTTAAAACAAGCAACGTATTGGAGAATGCTGCGTAATGATATGGTTATCTAAAGAAGAGCATTTCCATCAAGTCTTCATCAGCACGTTATTGAAAATGGTCGCCTAATAGAGCCACGAGGCTTCACAGCTAAGACCATTAATTTCGGAATTTGGTGAATTGATCTGATGCTTGTATTACTGGAAATGACCGATTCTTGAAAAGGTTTTGGCTATAGCAGACTGTCTCCAGACTTGTAGATGTAGTTCAGGATTAGAGAACACATTCAGGATCATCGCAGCAGATGGTTGCCAAGAGGAAAATAAACGAATGTGCTTCGAGGATGATGGGGTCTGAGTTTCTAAACCAAACTATTCTTTTAACATGAATTGAAGAAAACCGAGGCACAAAATGATCTGCAAGGCTCCAATCAGAACCATCCAATGACAATAGAAGACTTCGATCTGATATCTCTAATGACGTGAACTGCATTCGATGTCTTTTAGAATTGTAGCTCCCGTTAACCCATTCCCTAACACAGTATCAACTATGAATTTGACCAACAACGGTGCATTGAAAGCAAACCTTTTCTTGGGAATACCAAAAAGGTAACATTCTTCTCGCTTGCATTGTGGCGCAGTTTTTCATCATAGGTTATGTAGCTCACAAACCTGAACCCTCTTCCATGCACATTTTCAGCTTTCAACCTTTTGCGCAGTGTACTGTGAGAAAGAAACAAATAGTTCCAATAAGTAAAGGGCACATTTACACGAGAAACGTCAACCCGGGTTGATTTTCAGCCCTAGCATTATTAAATCTTTGTTTGTGGTTAAAGCATTACCCTGGTGTTTCAGCCAATACAAATCCTTCTAGAAAAATTGCTATTACAGCAGACATTCATCATAAAGAAGCCACAGCTACTTAATTTTTTAACCCAATTCATAGTAATACACAAGGAGAGCATTAAAATTTGAATATATCATAACATTAGGACTGCGAGTACAATGTTAGTTTTCGCAGAAGATCAAGACAAGATGCTATCAAAGAGTTTGGCAAAACACGCGTCATAAAGATGCATTAGTTGGAATCTGTTTTGATTTGCGGTCCGTTTAACGGAGTATATTGCAAAAAGCGATTTGTAGAATTACCAGACTACGAGAATACTTAGTTTGTATGTCTTTATTTATCATTTCGCTTAAATCAATCCATGTATTTATTGCGAAATCGGAGTACAAATGTCAGCCGCTGACAGTGGTTTGAATAGAAGAAGGCAACTTTGGTCATACAAACAAACTTTCGCAAATAATCCTCTTAAAAAGCATTGCGCCAAGGATGAATTTTAGAATGAATTCTAGCCCATCTATTTGCAAAATTCCTGATAATGGTTTACCGAAATGCTTTAAAAAATATTTTCGCACGACTTACACAGAAACCTCGACACATCGTCTTTTTTGTCTGCAGTTTTCAGAATGCCAGTAATCGATTCGTTCTTCACGATTGGCAGGAAGATATCAATGAACTCTCTCGAATAGGGAGGCGCAATCATTTCAAGAACCTAAAAATTTAACAATAAACGTTGAAGATAATCGGATTAGCTCGTAGAACAGTAAACATTAAAACATATGCAAGGTTAAACATAACGCTTATATAGAAAATTCTAACAAATTAACAGACAGAAACACAGGAAAAAGGACCATTTCCTGTTGGTCAGTTTGAGCATGGAACTTGGAGACGTAATTTAGAGCCATCCTGTTTCTCGTACAAGGCAAAAATGAAACAAAAGAATATATAACATACTCAATCTATCATATCGATCGGTGTTTTACAGAGGTAATTATGAATTGACTTCGAGAGTAGAACCAGACAATTTCAAAAAAATATTTTAACTTGAGTTATAAACGATGTACACACAGAGCTTTGCCAGAACTCAGTAAAAAGTTGAAACGGTAACCAATGAATTAATGCCGAAAGGTATTAGACATAAAAATGCCGAGCGGAATAATCTAAAATGCAACTCATCTTTGTGCAAATTCAACAAAATGTTTTTAAGAAAGTTTTAACAAAATGGTCAAAAAAAGTCATAAACAGATTCAAATTGCTGCTGGAGAAGAATTCAATTGAGCCTATGACTTGTAAATATTGCTAAGTTTGTGCAGCTTTCATATTAGAAATTGTTAGGATAAAAAACAGCTTTTACGTTGTACATGAGGAATATAAAAAAGGATGCGAACATACCTCTATTACAAAATGCCTAATCAACGAGATATCAGTAATTTGGCTATCCATGCAGTTTCTTATGAACTGAACAACGGGGATGACGTAACCACGACTGAGCATGTGAACAAGACGATCCAAAATTGTCTTTTTAAATTCTAGCTGTAAACATAAGACAAAAATGCAATTTAAACAGAGGTTTTAAAACCTATTAAAGACACTTAAAATAGTAAGAAATGTTAGTAGCAATTTTAAATTCATAATGACGCAAAAATTCACAACTTGCACAGTTTAAATTATTAAAAACCTTTTCTTAAAGCGGAAGTTGTCTGACAAAAAATAAATATCTTGAGCCATATATGATTGTAACACTCAAAATATGTGGCCAGTGCGTTGAACATTTTAAACTTTTATTTAAAGCTCAAGCTATCGAAAGAGGATTGCCATTGAAGCTTTGCAACTGCTAATGTTCCAGGATTGAGCTGGGTAAAGGTTAAAACGAGTTCCGTAAATGATCTGTGCTTTCAATGTTGTGGAAAGGTCGTTAGGTAGAGCACTTATCCGGGAGAACAGCATGGTGTTGTGAGTGACGAGAAACGATTGGTAAATGAAAACAGCATTCTACATGCTATAGTTTCTGTCTAAGGAAAGTACCATTGCTGCGATGCATAGGGCTGTTTTTGGATCTCCATTTAGATGAGCAAGTAAGAACTGCGACGTTACATCCAACCCCACACATTCGCCAGTTGTAACGCATATCTTACGGCAACTTTAAACGATTTTAGATGCGATGAAGCATGGCCCTGTAATCCAAGCCAGACTCAGAGAGAGTCTACCAATCAACTGTGCTCAAACTACGAACTACAAAGCATTATTCAACATACTGAAGGGTTGCTATTTTTGCGGATGTCAAATATGCGTGATCAAATGTACCCAAAAACTTCTATTTTACTTTCCTCTCCCGATTAGGTACTTGTTAATTTATTCAAAATGCTTAAAACTTATTTGGGTACAAAACGATGTATAATTACCTCAACTAGAGTTTCCAGCCCTGGATAACTCGCAGAAAATAGTTTAATCAACAATTTCAGAACAAGCGGATGCTGTATAGGATGACAAGTGCTAACCTGGGAAATAAAATCCAATATTAAGAGGGGTCTGTCTTTGTAGTACAGGAAGAAATGTATACCAAGAAAGTGGTAGAATGTATTGTAAAACTGGTCTGTAAATATTGTAAAAGCAATCACAAGCAGGCCTGATTTTCATCATATTTCTTATTTAATAAACGATATCTGATAAAATTGAGGACATTTAAGAGTCAAAGGCAAGATATATTCAACATATCTTGATTAATAAAGTAAACATGTAATCATGTAATCTAGTTTCTTTGCTACCTACTATGTACAAAAAATTCAAGAGATAACACTTAGTTTTGTTAAAGTCAAAAGGCAATTTAGATAGGCCACCAGTTGATTTCGTATGTCTTGGCTAAACAAATTGAAAACATCGAAATACAAAGATATATTTTTGTGTCTAAGAAGCGAAATAACAGATGAAAAGCACGAAGAGTCTTTCATTTCAAAGATACTGATAGTGAAACAGATCATCGCGTTCATACCTCATCAAGGAGGACCAAATGAATCGGGGTCGAATCAGTCATAACCTTTAGATAATTATTCCCTGAAAGGCATTCTTCGACCCATCGTAGGATTCCCATGGCAACTACGGGATACCTAAACAAAAAGTGTAATAGGAAGATAAATGAAAAAGTAGTTAATGTTTTTATTAATGTTTTTATTTTGTAGATACTTATATTTACAAAAGTAATGTTTTTAAATCTTTGGTTATCAAGGGATCTTAAACAAAAACAATGTCTATTGAAGTAGTTTTAAAAAAGTTGTTACGTAACAAGCAAGTGATATTTTTAAAAGAAAGTTATTCTAAATTGCTTTCTAAGGAGAGACCTATAAGCCTTTAGCACAGCCCTAAGAGCAGAAAAAAGGGAGAGGCTGAGAGTAGAGGGATAACACTTAGTTTTATTAAAGTCAAAAGGCAATTTAGATAGGCGACCAGTTCATGTGACATCCTATCAAGGCCATCCTAGAGTCAAGGTTCTTCGACACTAAAAAGCACAATTTCGCTGTTGTAACTGAACCATTTATTTGCACCTTTTACAATTAAGATCATTCTATTTTTTTGAATGATAAGCAACATGTTGGCACTAAGTCAATTTGTAGTGGCACAGCATATTTTCCCCTCTTAAAGTCTCTTCCGTCGGTCACAGTCAGTTGATAATGTATCTTCTGAAACTCTTCTGATTCTGTGCAAAATTGGATCAAGCTTTAATTCATAACGCTATGCCCAGAAAACTCTTCTTAACTGATGAATATCACCAGTTTAATCATGTTTGATCCCATTAGCAGTGACTTTCTAGCAATTAACTAAGTAAGAAGTAAATGGATTCATTTCTCAGTTTTATAAGCCCCGAAATCACTTCTCGAATGTTACCATTCTTTAGCTCCCGACAATTGAGCAACTAACAGCCCCTCCCTCGTCACCTCTTTCCCCAATCAAGTAGCCATCGTACCTTATACACTGGTATAGCATGCCGACTTCAGAAGATAGCTGCAGCGTCCCCCCGATTTCACGGCTGCAAACAGAATGAACTCTGTCAATGGCCTGCACAGTGCCTTTTAGCTCGTCTTTGGAAACTGACAAACGGACACCGTTCTTCCAGTTCTCGTATACTGCTGCACTATAGCCAAGTATATACGTGTATTTGGACTTGTGTTCGGGGTTTATGTGTGATCCTGGCTTGAAGAGACTGTCAACTAGCAGACCTATAATGCAATTACTGAAGTGAGTTTGAATCAGAAACTGATGTCAAAAACAGATAGGTCAAATATATTAACGAAGAGGCCAGCGATTCCCGTGGTGTATCGTTATCAATAACAAGGCTCCTGCTTCTTGTGTTTATTATATTGTGTTCCTGCTTCTTGTGTTTAATCATTCATGTATGTGTTTAATGTATAACAACAATGATTAAGATTTCCGTACTTAATTATGCGAGCCTACCTAGAAATGTTGGAACTCTTATCAGCTCTACAGAAGGTGCATCTTGACTCGAATATGCTTTGTAGAGCTGAAACAAAATTTAATATACACTCATTTTTTCATAAAAAACTGACTATAAGAAACGAGTACTGGACAGGCAGACAATATTAAGAAACTTCAATACTCGAAGCAAAAAAATTTGGAAAATAATAAATCGTGATGAAACTGAGAACAACGAAATTTTTATAAAATCCAAGAACACGATTGCCCTGTTGGCCTCGAACTTAAGACACAAGAGATAAAAATAAACATCCCACATCTAAATAGAGCATAAAAAAGGTCACGAACATTTCATGACATCATTCATGACATCATGATCAAGTAACACTTAAGAAACAATGAGTATTGAAATTTCCATAACATTGAGAAACTGGAGTACTCGACATTGACCTTTGTTTCTTATAAAAAATGAGTGTAATGTACAAAAATTGCAACAGAAAAAGGAGTATTAAAAGAAGGTTGATGAAACTTCAACCAGACAAACAAAAACTCAAGAGTCTACATTGTGTAAAAAAAAGGGAAAACAACATGGCGAGAAGAAGACTTAATTTCTTACTGGAGGTCGCCCTTACTGAGATACAAGGAAACAGTGGGCTTTCACTAATTTGCTTGATTCTCCCTTGTGTCACAAGATATGACACTTCGAGGCATATCCGGTCAAGAGAGGAGCACAGAAAAAAATGAATACAGTAAAATGAAAAAGTGAAAGTTTAATTAATATGATATGATGTGATGCATAAGTGAGCAGACAAACTGAGCAGATGATGAATAACAAATAGTCTACAATCTTCAAGATATAGGCAATACCTCTATTATGTTTTTCACTATTATGCTTCAGCTTACAGTTGTAATCCTCTTTTAAAGTCTAAGCAGGTCAAAAAACCATTAACTCTCAGGAACAACAGGGGAGTCACAACTCTCTCAACAGTATTTTGCACACTGAAAGGTGTGCTCATCAACCAATAATGAACAATTTGGGGACAACTTACTACTCTATAATTATCATGTGTCTTTTCCCTACTTATATTTTTCAAATCATACCGTTGTAATGTCACCGGGATTTAACTGCTTTCTGGACAGCATCGAGATGAGCGATGCAGCAACTGCAGGATACACAGAGCCACCATTTAAAGACATAGTGATGTTCCAAACGTCACGTCCACTGAAAAGGAACAAGTCTATATAAAATTGCAATCTAGACGTGAAAAATCGAGCAGTGGTACCCATAATAGCAAACAGGTCTTTTAAGGCTTGGGTTTGGAAAGCTAGGCATCTGATAGCTATTACAAAGTGTTCCTGTAACAAAGCATTTCTTCGCAGATCTTTCTCTTTGATATGTTAGGCAATCTCATCATGGTGCATAAAGACACCCTAATACGCCTTGACGGGTTTGCGGAATTCCTATTGACAGCTAAAGACATATTGCGAAACAGTTGAAGTTTCGGCAAACCTACTAGCAACTAAATACTATCTAGAGTCTCTTTCGTCAAATTCACGAACTCTATCCCACAACTTAACCTTCCTCCCCGGTTCTATTAAAGCAATGGACATTTTTGCGAGTACAGACAAACGACGAAAAGACTTTTAAAGACAACACACAGATACTAAAGCGGCTTATCCTATCTACCATAAACTATTAGCCAATCAAGAAGCACCTGGACGGTATCACATCTGTTGATTGGTCAACTTTTGATTGACGGGTGGCTGAAGCCACTTTAGTAACTGTCGATTGCATTTAATGACTCACTAGCAAATGATGGCCTAAGGTAGTTTTGATGAAGATTTTTCAATTTTGCATTAATTACGAGTTTTTCTGAAACCTATTTACATGGCAATAGATATTGTCATCATAACACCTCAGTAGTTAAACTTTTCCATATAGGTTGACTGGAAAGCTTTTTTTGGCTATCAACTGAAGGCAGCTGACTAAAAATTGAACACTGTAAGCCTGCCATTCAAATCTACTTTGAGAAAGAAGGGGGTTGTCAAATAAAATTGGTGAAAATCGAGTGTGCCAAGACGTTTTGAATGCGTATTATGTTGTTAACGGCTTTTTGCTTTGAACAAGTTAGATATGTTCTCTACATCACAACTGGTTGCTGAAACAATGGAGAGGTTGTAGCACATCGTTTTATTTGTATTAAAATTTTGTCGATAGCAACGTGACTTTGAACAAACCTTTGGACAGCAGCCTCCTGTAACTCTTGGCTCAATCTCTTTAGACACGTTCCATTTTTAGTTGTACGAGACAAATAATTGAGTACATATTGTGTGAACAGATAAGTATGTTTTCCATGACATGCAGCTCTCTAAATGGAAATTTATTAGGCCAAATATCAGAAAATCAGAAATGCATTTTGCTTGATACTGCTGATGTGGGATTTAAAATGATTGATACAGAATAACAACTTTATCAAATTTGAAGGCATATAGCACCAAATTGAAGCTTTAATTTTCTAGCTTTGGCGAAACAAACAGTCAAAAAAAATACAAATAACTCGCTACTGGTTCGAAATATTAGGAAATAAAAATGCTGCTCAGCAGGTGATTTTTAGCAAACGATGCAGTAGAACAGCAAGAAGTATATGCAGAAGAGAAAGGGGAGGCGAGAAAGAAGATGAAGAAAAAAAAGAAAAATAAATTGGAGATGTAGAAAGGGAAAAAGGGATATATATATACAGTGGAACAACAAAAAGCAAATGCTGAGAAAGAAGGGAACCAAAAAGAGAAGCAGAAAAAAAAATGAAAAAGTTAAGAAAAAAGAAGAAGAGAATAGAAAAAACAGAAGATATGGAAGAAGAATATCAAATAATATAAAATTTAAACTTACAGCAATTTCATTGACAGAATTGTCATTATCGCTCCTCCCGTTTATGTAATTCATCACCAAAGTCTTTAAAACTCTTGCAAAAACATCAATTTGGTTGCAGGCTGATGACATGCTACCAATTTCTGTTTGATATCCAGCATCAGATATTAGCTACAAAAATCACAACAAGGTCTGATACTCAATTTGAACTTTCTACAATTAAAGGAAACCTAAAGCAAAAGGAAAGAACTTGAATAAAAAAAATAGTTTTTTGGAAATCATAAAAAATTCAAAATTAATGCAATATTGACAGAAGTCCTTAAACAGATACCCTTTTGATATATAATTATAATTGGTTACTATCTTTGAATGCATGTTTTTAATAAAAATTCTATAGCCATTTACTACACAGTGCAGTGATAACTACCACAGCAAATCTGTTAAAGACAGACAGGTAGAAAAGAGCACACTCAAGTATGCAGAGCAGGACCCCATTATTAGCAGAATTAGTACCAAGTGCTGCAGGTGAGTTACCTTATTTAAAGTGTACCATATCAAATACCTGTTTTGCGATTTTTTATCAGAAGTTTGAATCAAAGACAAACGAAAGTGCAAATCATATCATTTAATAATCATCCCTTTTTGATTAAACTTCTTAATTCTAATTTTTGATAATAAAGTTTTGAACATTTTCTCTTTTCATATTGCAATCGATTCCAGTCATTTTCTGGCAAAGAAATTATCCTTGAATCAAGGTTTCCATGTAACACAGTAAGCACCCAGGTTAATCTTTAGCCATCTGTGACTAGTTCAAGATTGATCAGGATGCCTAATTTTGTAAGGAATGAAAAGGCCATGGTGCCAAAACTGTTTGATAGACTCCAAAGAATGCTTGTGACAAAGTGGATGAATCATAAGAATAAGGAACACCACAATGCACCAAAAAACAACCAATATTACAAGTAAATTATAAATAATATGCTGATATTTTGCCCTTGTATGCAGAGTTTCCTCAGAGTAACCCAGTTTATCCCTAATATTGCCTGGCAAAACACACAGAGCATGCCCCTTGACAAATTAGAAAAAAAGCACCTGCAAGTATGAACAAAATTTCTGAGAAATTTGGACAAACACCAAGATAAATTGCTTACCTTTATTGAAAAATTTAGTAGAAGGCAGTCAGGATTCTTTTCTGCAAGCTCATAGAATAACTTTCTCCAAGGTGGATGTGCAATCATTCCTTCAATCCAGTCAGGAGTCTAAGCAAGAAAGTTATTCAAAAACAACATTGCAATATCAAACAGACATTGTAATTTTCTTGAAACAAAATAAACAGTAATTAAACATTAATAAAACTAAATAAATCTAAAGGCATCCTTTCTTTGAAAAATACTCAAGAAAATCAAAACCAGGGGTCTAGTACTTGGAAATAAAAAAAGGTGCTCTATAATAAATTATTTGGCAAATCAATAGCAAGAAGTGAAAGATGGTAACCATGGGTTTTGGTTACATAGAAAGGCTTGGCAATTCCCCCCTCAGCTCTAGACATCCAATTAATACTAGAACTACAGGTAAATAGCTCTTGAAACATTATCAGAAAGATATTTGAAAACATAGATAAGGGGGTGTTTCTTTCTAAATCAAAACTCCTTATAAGTTATTAAAGAACAAAACATAAAGCTCTTTGAAACATTATTGTACATAAACATATTTAAAATACAAGTAGAGAAGGGGTGTTTCTATCTATATCTATGCCCCAAAATTAGAAAACAAGAAGAAAAAGGGAAAATGCACCATAAGAGACATCCACTAAAAAACTATGTACATGACACTGTCAAGAAATGTATTATGTAAATGTACAATACAATTACCTGACCAGCAGCAGTAAAAATAGAATCTGCCTTTTTTGGGTCAAAATGCTTGAGAATCATATCTTTTAAATGTTGCTCTACAACATCTTGGACTTCACTTACATCACAACCTGAAAATGTGCAACAATCTTGTCTTAGAAGGGGGAATTGACATATGATAAAATTGATATTAAGTGAAGAGCCTTCAAAAACATACATAGTTTATACCGTCATTTTGAACATTGTTCCATACTTATTACTACATATTTTGTAAACTCCAAACCAAAAAATTTACATATAAAAATATTTTCGAACCCCTTGAGTAAAGATAACGTTTGGGTTAAATCTAGCTAAAAAGCTCATCATTGCCTTGAGAAACCAATTTTCTTCTTTAGAAAATTGTTTCTCAAAAACAAAAATTTATATGTGCTTTTAAATCGTTTACAAAATTTATATATTCTCATCACCCTCAAACCAACTATTATTAAACACAAATGAACAAACAAATTCGGGCTTAATTCATTTATGAGAAAGTAAAAACAGAACTGCTTCTATTTATTTTTGTGAAAAGGTTTCAGTTGCTACCAAGGAAGGAAAATTCATATTAAACTTGGACATAATCAGTGACTCAATTGACTTGCCTGCAACAATCAGCCAGTCAGCCAAAAGGTTTGCTGCTTGTGCAGTTCCAGTGTAGTTATCTGCCAATAACTGAACAAATTCCTCTGGTAGCCCTGATGACTCAAGAAATCTGAAAGATAAAGCAAAATAAACACATACAGTCTAGTCCCAATATCTTGAACATGCATGGGAAATGCAAACTTGTTTGACATAGCAGGACTTCAAGATATCCGGACTCAGGATTTTTTTTATCAACAAGGGGTTGTATTAAAAAGTATAATATGAACCAAGGAAAACAGCTCATTCATTACCAAAGCTTTCCTTAACATCAAACTGAACTAAAATAAACTATTAATGAAATCTGCTTTAAATTTTGGAATACTTCTTTTTTCTGGTGTCAGAGTAGCAGTAACAGAAGAAATACCCATTTTAAACATACAGGCTTCGCACAGCCATGGGGCCAGCAGGGTCTATAGCCCCCCCCCCACTTTTTTGCAATAACAGGCCAGAAAATTTTTTAGAAGGTTAACTCAAACACAATTTTAGATAGTTTACTGCTATGTAGTAGCCATTATTCTTGACAGGGAACCTTTCATGTTCATTTTCTAGGTGTTTTATCTGTTATTGATATCTTCTCTGAACTAAATTGTTTATAAAAATTCAGTAGATATAACAAGTATTTTCTAAAAGAGGCGTTTCTGGCATTCTAGAGGGCAAGGCCTCAAAACTTTTTGGGAGCATTCATTTCAGCCCCTCCACTTTTAGACTGAAATTTTTCTTTGAGATCTTTACGAACTCTTCTTTGCGAACAGTTCAACATAAGTGAGTTTGAGATAATGAGTTTTATTTCTTTACCAAGCCCTATAGGAAAAAGAGAGAAAATAGAAATCTGTTTGAGATAGAGATGGAGTTTTTTTAGATAACGGAATTCAAGATAACAGGATTCAACTGCATGTTGATGTCAGCTTTCCACAAAGTCAAATTAATACATGCTCAAACCAGAGGTGGCCGCTAATTGCAAATATTAATTTGACCTATGTGCCTTGTCAGACAGTGGTCACCAGTAGAAATCATTTTTACATAAAACTCATAACTTTGAATGAATTATTGTACATGTATTGATGAATTTAAAGTAGATTCTTCAAAAAGTTGTTTATCCGTTTTAGGCAGGAACAAACCAAAACAATGACAATAATCTAATACATTTGAAAATCAAATTCTGAAATAAATTAAATGTAAAACTAATATATATTTCGCCTGAGCTTTCATAATGTTTCATAAGGGATTCATCTGAGTAAATAAACAACTGAAGTACCCTGTAAATCAGACTGACATGTTTGTCACACAAGGTTGTGTGAAAAGAAGAGAAAAGGAGGCAGAACAACGGCAGAGGAAAAAAAGGTAGAAAATCATGAAATACTGTAGGAGGGATAGGACAGGTGGGAGAAAAGCAACTTTGCAAACATACTATATTTGAAAAACCGCACAGGGAATAATATTGAATTGCTTTTAATATCTTATCCTTAATCACAAGAGCAAGGCTTGGCTCAACAAGTTTCCTTTTCCCAGGAAGTCTCTAATCAACTTTAAAAACCAAATATTAAATACTTATATACATATACAAAAAAAAATGATTTACTTTCTAACATATTCATGAACAACTGGTTCCATAATACAATCTTTTGCACTGAATACATTTTTGCATTCTTGCAACACATTTTGCTGATCTTCATAAGTGAAATCTTCATTTGATTGCTGAAATTAATAACAGCATTATCAATAGTAAGAAAAAAATTGACACCTAGCAATACCAACTGACGTATAATATTGTCAGTACTCATAAGAGTTTTTAAAAAAACTGGTCTAACCCTTTTAATGAAATTTTGAATTAAAAGCTTTATGTCAGATGTGGAACTTGCTTTTATAATAAAATAAGGAATTTTTAAAACAGGGAGATCTTGAAACCAAAACCAACTAAATTCGACTTTATTGTTACTGCTTATATCTTCTGAAAACTTTGGCCTATTGATCTGATATATTAGGGGGCTTTATCCTGACAATGAATGATACTCTATATAACCAAGTATATAAACAAATGAGAACATAAGAGAATGAATGGCAATTTTTGTCTTTTATAAACTAGCTGACATCAAACAACTTAACCGGAAATAAACATAAACATAAGCACAGAAAATTATATGTATACCTAGAAATTTGTTGACAAACAAAAATACAACACAAAAAAAGAGCAGGCAGGGTCTAGTAAGTGGTTTTTTGCAGACTTCTCCATATCTAAAGAAAAAAAAATTAGTATGAACTAGAAGATAACAGATTTCTTAGTTACCTCAAGTTTGTTGTAAACTGATAGCAGTCAATAAAACCCTAACATTAAAGAAACAATTTAGAACAGCGGACTGTGGCAAGTTTTCCCGCCTAATTTATCCTGCCTTTAAGAATGGCAAAATAATTCTTTACCGCCCTTAATATACAAAAAATAGCAATGAGATATATAAAGACGGCACAGTTTGTTATAATGTGCAAAACAGGTAGCATAACCTACCAAATAATCATCTTCCCAACTGCCTTCAGGAGACGACATTGACGCCATCTTGCAACTTCACCTTTGAAGCCTCGATCACCCAGCTCTACCTCGCTCTGGGGCATGCACTAATAAAAGCAAAATGCACAAGACGGTTTGGCACAGTAGAAGTAAAAGGTAACAACAAACCAACAGTCACCACTGACACATTTCAAACTGGAACAAGTCTTAAACCTCTATACTTTCCATCCATCATTCCATGCATAGCGCTTCAAGAGGAAGGCTAAACATAAATCCTCATTTAAAGGGGCAAAAGCCAATGCAATTTAACGAAAAATAGTAATAATGGTAATAATAATCAAAACACGTATAAAGACCAGCAAAAAAAGGATGGCTTGATAAGATCTTCTTTGCAACAGTAGCAATCTATATAGGTGTTAGAGTTTGAATGAAAAGCGCCACTGAATACCGAGCAGCTTTTCTAGAAGTAAACAATCACACGAGCATTGCTGTTTAGAATACGCTAAACAATCTGACTAATCTATGAGCAGGCAAGCCCATTTCCACAATCTTTTTATAAGAACAATCTCGTGAGAGCACGAGCCTTAAAACGGGTCAAAAATCACAAAATAAGTTAAGAATTAGCTCTATTGTTTAGAATAATCTGAGGCTTGGCTACTGTCAAATTATTTTGAAAAACTTTTGTGTTTGAAATACACTTTCAATCATTGGAAAGACCTGTCAAGTATCGTTATAAGTAATGTTGTTCCTAAGAACGTTGTAACCTATTTTTTTATAAAGAACAACCATTTACAAACTAATAAAAACCAATACCTGCATTTTAAACATCCAATGTTTTTTTCTGATAAAAAAATGTCTCATTTTTGGTAAAATATTGTCTTTTTCCAGCTAAAATACTATCAAAATTTCTAAACTAAACAATTTCTGCCTCAAAAATTAGGGGAAATTAGGAACAGCCAACCTGAGCCTCAATTTGCTTAACCTTAATCTTGGCTTGATGACTCAGTAAACCAGAAACAATATCCCTTTCCAATAGACCTCCGTTATTTAGCAAAGCTGCAGTGCTATCTGTCCGCCTAACCCCATCCTTGTTCATACTCAAGACTCAGCCGCCCCCCCCCTCCACCATGTCTAATAAAGCTAATGTTTACAAACATAGAAAGAACAAATCTCAAAAAACACCTTTTATGCCACGGCCTGTAACCAAAATACTAGATTTTTGTACTCTGCACTAGTTAGCATTCATTGTGCTTCAAAAATTCAAAGTTTCTCTCTTACTAAAGGTAAGTGTATACTAGTGGGCTTATAGAGCGTGAAACGCCTAGAAAACGTCATGAAATCATCATCATCTTCATATTATTTTAACTGAATGTCAAATACAAGCTGATGTCCTTATCAACCTCGTGTTTTTCTCTTATTTTCGAGGTAAGCTTCTTCTTTCTGAAACCTTCATTGTAGCTAGGGGTTTCATCCTTTAATGCAATATGTTCTAGCGCAAAAAATTGAGATTTCTTCTGAAACTCGTAATGGTTTAACGATTAGTACGAGATTTTTAGAAGTAAAACGCTATCTGAGTTATCAGATATTGGGTTTGCTTTTGACACTGAGTTGGCAACTTATCTCATTTTGACACCTCCATTTCTTGTTCCTGCGCAGTTGCTTTCGGCTTTGTAACAAAGCTGGCTTTAACATACAACTTTTGCAATGGCAAATAATTTTTTGTGACATTTTCTTGCAATAGTTTGGGTGACAGGGTATCAGCATTCCTGTCACGTAACAGCAAAGAAAAAACGCAGAATTCACTCATAAAGTAAAATTCTCCCCATATCCCTAATTTCCCACGCATTTATGGTTTCATTTCGCATCGAACTCTCGAATTTCGAGCGTCGAATTTCGAACCTTCGAACATAGTGTATTTCAACATTTCAATGTCTTCATAGTGTAGTGGAATTAGATATAAAAACGGTCTAAGCCGGATAAAAATAATATAAAGCTGTGATTTGGCACAGATGTTCTATACTAAGTTGGAAATGACCAGAAAAAAGCCCCATCAATTGGACATTGGGAATTCCTTATTTGGGCAAATACCATAATGGCGCACTGATCAGTAGTGGTTCAAAATTTAAATGTTGCTAAAACCACATAGTATGTACATCTTTTGAAAGATAATTTTATGCTGAATATAGGACAAAGTGGGACGAGTGAATATAGAAAAGCGCGGGAAAAAATGGCTGATCCTCTTGCTGAATATTTTCATTTTATATCGCAAATTCTATCGATGCAAAATCATTAAGTGTGTGAATAAGATAAAGTATGATAATACCCATTCAGCCCGGGCTGACTTAGACCGGGTCCACTCAGCCCGGGCTGACTTAAACCGGGCCCACTCAGCCCGGGCTGACTTCAGTGAAATTTTTTTACTGCAGCAGCAAATTCCGGTCAAATCTAAAGAAATATCTAAATATTCAAAACAAAGTGACTCGCGACCGAACGGTCCAAACAACATGATTTTTTCAATTTAAAGATAATTTTTAAAGTAATTTAAAGATAAAGATTTCAATTCTGACAGTTTTTCAACTTTTTTCATTGGCCTCCCTTCATCTTAGTAATTTTTGTTACTAAGACGTAAGAAACACTGCCAAATTCAGTGCAAACTCAAAGTGGCTGCACAAAACTACAGCTTGATGCTGGGCCAGTAATATTCCTTTTATGCCCTTCTTTACCAGAAAAAGAGATAACTTCCAAATTATGTATAATCCCAAAAATTGCAAACTTTTCAGAAGTGCGCACATGAAAAAGAGGGTGTTTTGAGAGTACCTACAATCCTTTACAAAATATATTAAGACCAGTGACAAAATCAGAACAAATTTTTGACAGTAATCTACTAGAATTGTATTTGACCCCCTCCCCTTTCAAGCAATGTTGTTGAATTCTTGTTATTGTATACGGTCTTTGCATACATGATTTGCAACTATTTCACCAAATCTCAACAAACAACATTGCCACGAATACGTCTGTCTGGAGCCTAAGTAAAAATTACGAATGGTTTACCAAATAATTTCGATAGGTTTTCTTTTGGGTAAATACGCCAAACAGACTTTGGCATTATTGCGAAGTGGGAAGGAAAAGCAGTCTCACAATTTTTGTGGACGATTGTAGGATCCAAAACCCGGAAAATATTTATGAAAAACGGAAAACCCGGACTTGGAAATTGGAAAATCCTGAGACAAATATATATACTTCAATGTGGTTCACCGTTTCTCGTGTTCTGCATTAAAAGACCTTCGTACCCGCAGTTATTACCAGCAAGAATATTTGTCTGCAAGGCACAGGGTAGATCCTTGCCTTTTTTCTCCAAAGAAGATGTCATCAGTGTTTGCGGAAGAACAGAATTTTAGGGAAATTTTTCGTAGATTGCGGAAATCTGGCAATTTCTCAACGGAACGAGGGAATTCTACACACTTGCCGGACGCAGATTTTCTCAAAATAATGCACGGATTGCAGAAATTTCAAAATGTTTAGCGGGATTCTTAACCTGCTCCTTGTTAGCCTGCGTGCAGACTCGACTTGAGTCTGCACGCAGGCTACTCCTTGTTGGATAGGATTTCATCATCGCATTTTTTGATCTTGTTAATATATAAGTTGTTCACAAATAAACTTATATACATTCAGAGGTGGCGCCAGGAATCTTCCGATAGAGGGGTTAGAGCTTCCAACAGGGGGGCTAAATTGACTATAATATGCAGTTTTCGTACGTTATTTTGTCAAATTCGCTCCGACAGTAACCTTAAATTTTCTTCCAATAGGAAGGCTAGAGGCTTCCGATGGAGGGACTGTAGAGCCCTAGCCCTCCCCTGGCGCCACCACTGTATACCTTATATTGCCCATTTGCCCCCTATCTGCAATTTTTGACCAGAAAGTACTTATTTCCACATTATAAGGGCGTGTATGTTGAATAAAAGTTGTTTAGCATGAAACTGTCTTTCAGAATATGTAAATATAATGTGGTTTTAGCGACATCAAAATTTGAACCCCTGCTGATCAGTGCGTCATATGGGATTTGCCCAAATAAGGAATTCCCAATGTCCAATTTATGGTGCTTTTTTCTGGTCATTTCCAGTATCGTATGGAACCTATGTGCCAAATTACAGCTTTTTATTATTTTTTTCGGGTAAAATCGTTAATCCACCACACTATCACAATGCAAAGAAAAAAGTCATTTTTAGAAATTGCATATTTTTGTAGTTGCGGGGATTACTGTGAAGCGTGGCATGGCTAACAATTACAAGTAATAGTTTCACTGGCAGGTTAAGTTCCAAAAACTATGCAAAAATCATATTCAGTGTATTAAATAGGTTTTTCGTGTTTTAAAAGCCATGTTTTTTTACTGGAAAATTGAGTAGGCAGATCAGCTGTGTAAATAAAACCTGTCGTTATGAAAATACAAAAGGCTTGATCCTCCGTTAAATGAACAACGCTTTTTAGGTGGTATTAGGTTATAGCAATCAGCTACACATTATATTTATATTTGCATCAAAATCGCACTTCACCTAGGCAGTTGGAGAAAACTTTTATTTCTTTCCATCGCACTTAAATTTATCCTAATCCACTTTTCTTGTCTCATAGATAAGTTTTTATCGCCAACTGAAAGTCCATCTGTTCTCAACAAAATACTCCCATCTGTATTTATCTTGTTCATAATCTTATGGTAAATTCTAACTTGAATATATCAAAATACATTGCAGGTTTCATTTAATTACTGTAACTGTAAGGTTAGTCTCTTCCACTAAAGCCATCCTTTGAAATAATATTAATTGACAAAAATCCGTTTCAACGAAGGAAGTTTTTTCTCGTCGATTAGACTACCTAGAGAGTCCTCCTTTAAAAAGTTCCCCGCATACAGGTTTTCTGTATATTCTCTACCCCCCTCCTCCTTTAAAAAGTTCCCCACATACAGGTTTTCTGTATATTCTCTACCCCCCCCTCCTTCTTTAAAAGGTTCCCCACATACAGGTTTTCTGTATATTCTCTACCCCCCTCCTTCTTTAAAAAGTTCCCAACATACTGGTTTCTGTATATTCTCTACCCCCCTCCTCCTTTAAAAGGTTCCCCACATACAGGTTTTCTGTATATTCTCTACCCCCCTCCTCCTTTAAAAAGTTCCCCACATACAGGTTTTCTGTATATTCTCTACCCCCCCTCCTTCTTTAAAAGGTTCCCCACATACAGGTTTTCTGTATATTCTCTACCCCCCTCCTTCTTTAAAAAGTTCCCCACATACAGGTTTTCTGTATATTCTCTACCCCCCTCCTCCTTTAAAAAGTTCCCCACATACAGGTTTTCTGTATATTCTCTACCCCCCTCCTCCTTTAAAAAGTTCCCCACATACAGGTTTTCTGTATATTCTCTACCCCCCTCCTTCTTTAAAAAGTTCCCCGCATACAGGTTTTCTGTATATTCTCTACCCCCCCCTCCTTCTTTAAAAGGTTCCCCACATACAGGTTTTCTGTATATTCTCTACCCTGAATGCTAGGGCTCAGTGAGAGATGGGTTCAGTGAAAGAGTGGGTAGTAAGCATGAGCTGGGGCAGTTAGTCCACTCTTCGACCATTCCATTCACAGAGGCTCTGGGTAACCTAGGGTAGCGAGGTATACAGAAAACCTGTATGTGGGAATTTTTTTAAAGAGGAGGGGGTAGAAGAATATACAGAAAACGCAGTATGTTGGAAATTTTTAAAGAAGGAGGGGGGTAGAGAATATACAGAAAACCTGTATGTGGGGAAACCTTTTAAAGAAGGAGGGGGGGTAGAGAATATACAGAAAACCTGTATGTGGGGAACTTTTAAAGAAGGAGGGGGTAGAGAATATACAGAAAACCTGTATGCGGGGAACTTTTTAAAGAGGGGGGTAGAGAAATATACAGAAACCTGTATGTGGGGAACTTTTAAAGAGGAGGGGGGTAGAGAATATACAGAAAACCTGTATGTGGGGAACTTTTTAAAGGAGGAGGGGGTAGAGAATATACAGAAAACGTGTATTGGGAACTTTTTTAAAGAAGGAGGGGGTAGAGAATACAGAAAACCTGTATGTGGGAACCTTTAAGAAAGGAGGGGGGGTAGAGAATATACAGAAAACCTGTATGTGGGAACTTTTTAAAGGAGGAGGGGGTAGAGAATATACAGAAACCTGTATGTTGGGGAACTTTTTAAAGAAGGAGGGGGTAGAGAATATACAGAAAACCTGTATGTGGGGAACCTTTTAAAGAAGGAGGGGGTAGAGAATATACAGAAAACCTGTATGTGGGGAACCTTTTAAAGGAGAGGGGGGTAGAGAATATACAGAAAACCTGTATGCGGGGAACTTTTTAAAGAAGGAGGGGGTAGAGAATATACAGAAAACCTGTATGTGGGGACTCTTTTAAAGAAGGAGGGGGGTAGAGAATATACAGAAAACCTGTATGTGGGGAACCTTTTAAGAAGGAGGGGGTAGAGAATATACAGAAACCAGTATGTTGGGAACTTTTTAAAGAAGGAGGGGGGTAAGAGAATATACAGAAAACCTGTATGCGGGAACTTTTAGAAGGAGGAGGGGGGTAAGAAATATACAGAAACCAGTATGTTGGGAACTTTTTAAAGAAGGAGGGGGGTAGAGATTACAGAAACCTGTATGTGGGGAACTTTTAAAGAAGGGGGGGGGTAGAGAATATACAGAAAACCTGTATGTGGGGAACTTTTTAAAGGAGGAGGGGGTAGAGATATACAGAAACCTGTATGTTGGAACTTTTTAAAGAAGGAGGGGGGTAGGAATATACAGAAACCTGTATGTGGGGAACCTTTTAAAGAGGAGGGGGGTAGAGAATATACAGAAAACTGTATGTGGGGAACTTTTTAAAGGAGGGGGGGTAGAGAATATACAGAAAACCTGTATCGGGGAACTTTTTAAAGGAGAGGGGGGTAGAGAATATACAGAAACCAGTATGTTGGGGAACTTTTTAAGAAGGAGGGGGTAGAGAATATACAGAAAACCTGTTATGTGGGGACTTTTAAAGAAGGAGGGGGGGGTAGAGAATATACAGAAAACCTGTATGCGGGGAACTTTTTAAAGAAGGAGGGGGGTAGAGAATATACAGAAACCTGTATGTGGGGAACTTTTATAAGGAGGAGGGGGTAGAGAATATACAGAAAACCTGTATGTGGGGAACTTTTTAAAGGAGGAGGGGGTAGAGAATATACAGAAAAACTATGTGGGAACTTTTTAAAGAGGAGGGGGGTAGAATATACAGAAAACCTGTATGTGGGGAACTTTTAAAGAAGGAGAGGGGGGTAGAGAATTAAGAAAACCTGTATGTGGGGAACTTTTAAAGGAGGAGGGGGGTAGAGAATATACAGAAAACCTGATATGGAGACTTTTAAAGAGAGAGGGGTAGAGAATATACAGAAACAGTATGTGGAACTTTTTTAAAGCAAGGAGGGGGGCGGTA